>CM032339.1:64887300-65446422 GCA_019022885.1 Schlechtendalia chinensis
ACTTGTTTTAGTTGAATAAAAATAAGTGTTTTATGCGTCGGAGTTTATTTTTACCTCTCTAAAAATAAAAAGTATAAATTTCGATAAGGTTTTTTTTTTTACTGACTTTACTGTGAAACTGATCATTTTTGATTCGTTTCCAATGTCCTATTCAGAATCGTATTTATTTATCGACAATTATTATTATTATTTTGTCAACGGAGTACAAAAGCGCTATAATGATTGCTATTTTATGACATTGTAAATGCTATCATATTCAAACTAAAATATCTAATTCGCGTATATTGACAGGTACTATCCCGGTAGAAAACAATTGAAAAAATACGGTCCAGTTATTATGGAGACGGACATGTCAGTGGATAGTGGCGTCGGTAGCATTAGCGGATACAACGGGTACGACACCGGCGTGGACTACAGCAACACTGTGGCCAATTACGAATCGGAAACGGGCGATTACAAACCATCCAGTCATGACGTCAATGGTGTTGTTGGTTGGTACAACGAACCTCCAATGGCCCACTCATCCCGGCCGGTGGTCGTCGGGGCAGAAGTCCGGCATCCCGGGCATAAGATGACTGTAGATATAAATAAGTTGGGTTTATTGGCCCTATTCAAAATCGGTCTAATCAAGCTAAAGGTATTGCTGATACTGAAACTTCTCGTATTTCTGGCAATCAAACTCAAACTGTTCGCATTCGCAAAACTTAAAATGTTCATAAAGTCCTACTTGTTCTTCAAACTCCTAAAACTATTCGTACTCCCCTTCCTGCCCGGCTTTTATCCACTTCTCAAAATGTTTTTGGACCCAACAATGTCCAGCTCTATGACGTCCACGATGATGCCCATGATGGCAATGATGAACGACGTTAGCAGTAACTCAGTCCGTTACCAAACCAATGATACGTTTGTCGAGTCGATACACAGGAGTAATGTTAACACCGATAGTGCAACTACCAATCTTTTCCAGTTCGCGGCAGCTATATACTCGGCCAAATGCCCAGAGAGAATGGCCTGTCACGCGGCTATTGTCAGACCGCCATTGAGTTTTCAATCAATATGGACGAATTGGTGAGAAACTAATTTTTCGTCGTATTATTAGTAATAACGCCAAGGAATAAACCATAGTTATCCATTCAGGTTAGAATATTTTTTTCATTGTGCACATACGAGTAGTAGTGCCAAATGAACAATACAATTACGAGACACTAGTCAAAAGCAGGTTTAACAAAGTTACATGAAAGGGATGAAATAATTTTCAAAAATCAGTACGGGTATTATTGAAAATATTGTATATAATAATATAATAAAATACCTTTAGCATAAATATGTATATCCCTATAAATTGATTTATACTAAATGGCCGTTTCTAAATAAAATCATATTTCCAAATATAATGAAATTACATAATTATTGATATAATAATTTCTTACTTCTTCCATAGTGCTATGAAAATATGTATTTAAAATTTTAAATGTCACATATTTACAATTTTCTGATTACATTTTACTTCTCACCTAGAATAATTTTGAAATATTGAATCGTGTACTAGATATAATCGAATTATCGAGTTAAGCAATAATATATAAAATAGACGCCGCTTATTGGACTCACGGTTAATTGACTCACATTTATTTATTGAACTCAAATAAACTAGTGCCAATTAACATGTATATAATACAAGGGAACAAATTTGTCTATTGGACTCACTACACCGGTTATGGGATCAGTTAAATTGTATGTAATTGGATAAATAAAAATACAAAAATAATCGTAATTTGAGTTTAGGAGAGAAATTGGACCTACTTAAAAAGTATTACGACTTATCATAAATGAACCAGCAAAAAGCAACTTGTAAGTTGAAAATATCTCAAAGTTTATTTGACAGGATGTTGAAAAGTCGATAAGAAATCAAAACCGCATCATTGGTAAATGAGATTTCATATCGCAAAATAAAAAGTTCGATATAGAAGAGGAAATTGAAGAGATTTTGTAATAGTGGTTCACAAAAGTGAGAGAAAAAAATACCCGAGTTACAGACTACTATTTCGCTATAAAACCGAAGAACTTGCAAACAAAAAATGGAGCAAAAATAATTTTGTATATATATGTTTATTCCTTTTTATTCGTGAGCATTCGCCTTATTGACTCATTTGAATAATTGACTCAAATGCTCGGGTTATAAAGCGAGTCCAATAAGCGGTGTCTACTGTACATATAATAAATTCATAATAAAAAAAAATATATCACTTCTCGTTATATTCGACATATTTCCTATATAAATGGTTTTTAACTAAGTACATTCACAAATTCATTAGTTGTAAAAACAGTTGATTGATAGATATATTACACATGTAATTTACGTTCGTGGTACGTTAAACATAATAATTAAAATATTATGTTCAAATAATTAAAGACCTTTTTCTTTAATACTGAGGGAAATCCGGCGCAAACATATTTTAAAGAATTTTTAAACTATCATACATGAAAATCACTAGCTACATAATAGTTTGTTGTTAAAAAAAATGTATGCATATATTATGATTATATATAACTATACATACACGATATAATTAGTATTTTAATTTAAATTAGGCCAACAAATATAATAGAACTTCTCTTAAGAAAATATACATTTATAATTTTACAATTATAACAAATCAGTGAAGATTCATTTATTTCTAGTATAATAATTTTTATATTATTTAACATTTTTTAACATTAATTTATCATTATATTAAACTTATATTATAATTTCAGGTTATTATCTGCTTTGGTTAATTATACTCCGAATAACAATCTAAAGTTGTACATGTCAACATTTAAGGACGTGTCTGATTTTCGACATCAAAACATAGTAAATTATTCGTCAACGGAGGAAATGATAAAATGGTGCGACCAAAGCTATTTTTGTGAAGAAGAAACTATAAATGATAATTTAATCTAACTTATTATATGTATTAATTTAAATGTAACTTTTCCAAATTATTATATTATATTTTTATTTAAAAATAATAAAAATATATTTTATCTTAATATGTGTTAATTCAGTTAGTAAATAAAAAATCACATGATCTGTGGGAAGAAGAAACAATAAATGACGAATTATTCAGAAAATAATAATTTTTGCAATCCCATTATATACGAGTAGACTACATAAATTTCTATATCACGTATACCTACATAATGAAAATACATTATTAACCTAAGATAAGTACTATTTGCAATATATATTTTTATTATAATTATCTTTATATAAATACTTCCAATTTAAAAATTACTTGATACTTAAATCTTATTTAACTTTGAGGTGTACAATAAAAAATAGGATAGGTTAATATGATTTTAATTATTAATATGTTCTATAATATTATTATACGAGTATATTAGTTTTGAGTCAATCAAAATTGTATATATATATATTTAAGGCACTATTTGGAAGAAGGTTTTGGGACTCAAAGCCCTCCCTCCCTCGAATCTTTTCAATAGTTATAATAAATTGAACTTATTACACTGAATAATTGAGGTGGAGACACGCTATTTACACGCCACATTTTAACCCACATTTAAACACAATTGCATCGTACACAACATAATCTAGAATTTATTTATTGTAGTTGAAAATATATGATTCGGTTTTAACCCCCAACCCCCACCCCCCACCAAAAAAAAAAATAAATGTGTTCCTGCTATGGGCTTGTATATATTAATAGACGGTATCTTCGATCAAAAATTATCACAGCTGTTCAGTTGCTGAATTTAAATTAAAATTAAGGCAAAATTTGTAATACCATTGATTATATAATCAATGGTAATACTGATTATCTACAATTTAATATTTAAATATAACTAATTGATATATTAAAAATTGATATCAATATTATTAGGATTTATTTTTCTAAATCATAGCAAATACAAATAAAATTCGTATCCGGTCACGTTAAATATAGTAGTGTATAACAGTGTACAAATATTTTATATTATTATCTAGTGTAGCAGAGTTTAATTTAAGAATTTATAATTGTCGGTAAAGATAATTAATATTATGAATATTATAAAAAATTAATATATTAATATTAATATATAGTATGTTTATAAACGTATGCTATATAAAATCTCAAATTTACCTCAGACTTATATTTCAGACGCATTTTCAAAATTTGTATTTTATAATACTTTATTTTTAACTATTTGGTTAAATAACCATGAATATGGAAATGTAAATACTCACAATTTTTTTAAAACAATAAACAATAAACTAAATTCATAATAGACGTTACAATGGTTTTTGAAACACAGTTGTTGAGTTGTAGGTATATTTCAACATAGTTTGTCAAATTTAACAACATAATCATAAATAAATAAATAATTAACGAATTTAAGGGAACCTTTGATTCAAGGTTTGGGTTTTTAAATGTAGTTTTTGAAAAAAAAATATGGCATATAGTAGACCGTATTTTTTAAATTGAGAGGATACTAAAACTACTCGATATTTTCTCCGCTACACAGAAAACAAAGAATCATATATATGTTTTTAGTGGGGCCTTCCTGTTATAGAATAAATGGGACTTCATGATAGAATAAATAGAATAAATAGAATAAATAGTAAACAAAATAGTAAATCCAAAATACTACGAGTTGCATTTCGATCAGTAGTGAATTGGTGGTGGTGGTAGCAGTTATTATAGTGCAGCAGCGGTGGTATCAGTGAAGGTGGATGTAAGTGTAACATACGGGTATGGATATACGGTATGGGTATAGGTGTGAATATCGGCGTGGTGGTGTGGGTGTGGGGGTGGTGTAACGCAAAATCAGTTACGCGAAGTCGGTCACGATAACAACAACTCGAATCCAGTCCAAAAACATATATATGTTAAAATATTAATATATCCGAGGTCTTTATATTTAAGTTTTAAAATAAACATTTTCTAACGTACAATAGTACACGATTAATAAAAATTGGGATATATTGTATAAAATAATATAAGTTATATTAGTTAATTGTATTCAAATGTGTTAAATAATATGTTTTCATTAAAGTGCATGTGCATTTAATAAATAATGTTATAAATAAATAAAGTGTAACAGTGGATAACCTAAAAATTGTTAGTTAAAATTCTAATTACTCTACTATATATTGTAATATTAATTGGGTTATAACTTATAGGTATGGTTCTATCCCTGTGTATATATTTCATTAATTTAATTTGATTCTAGTTTTGGAAAAAACTGCTATTGTCCACATTCATAAATATATTTACATTTATTCTACATGTATTCCACATCTTATATTTAAACTAGAAAATATTGAGGTTTTCAGTGTAAAAATATCGAAAATAACGTAAAGTAAACGCGGATTTGCTATTTTTTTTTTTTTAGATATCATTTAGATACAATATGCCTGTCAATACAAGACCAAGCGTAAATATTTATCAGATTTTAGCCAATATTCTCAAAGTATTAAAACTCCATTTCCATGCAATTGTTTATAATTTACAAGTCTGTCGCCCAAATAGATATTTTATAATAACCGTAGCTGAACTTCTTACTGAAAATTATTGCTAGATGTATTATTTTTATAGTTCTCAAGAGCTTCGACATAAAATTTGATTATACGACTTTGCCAAGCATCATTTCAAAAGTTCAACTTTATTGGTTTTTCCCTCCCCATCTTGGGTGCAATCATTTGTTTCATTGCTTCTAATTGTGAAACCGATGTAGGTTTCTAAACCGTAGTTGATATAACTTGTATGTCAATAAAATTTGATTCAAATTTAGCGTTAGTAGGTTTGTCATATTGGCTGATTACATTATAGTTGTAAGTACCGACCAGTTAAATGTACAGACATCGATTATTCTCAAAATTGCAATTATGTCATCGATCTTCTAAGGAAATCAAAGAAATAGCAATTCTCAAAGATTAGACTTGTCACTCGGTCTCAAGTCATCAAACTAAAATCAGTGGTCTGAAGGATACCATACGTGACCATCATTGACGTTCAACAATGATGGCCGATCGTATTTGGTAGTCGATGATTCAGAAAGCACTCAGAAAAACGATATTTACTTAAAGCTGATCACTACCACTACAATTTGTTGATGTCAACTAAAAGTTGATATTTGTTTAAAAATATATAAATGTTTTAGAATTATATGAAATAGCTCATTAGGATTTTAAAGCCATATATTTCAAATTAGTCACTTATATGAATTTAAAAAATTAACTTAAATCAAATTTTATCTAATTTAAATTAATTACTGAGTATAATTGATTGATTACAGTCTATGAAATTAACAGCTCAATCAAACGTTAATATGTTATCTTTTATAATTTCAAGATATAGATTTTAGCATAAAAACTATTAATACGCTGTATCAACATATAATTTGTTGGTATTTCAAAAAATGATTTTTTTTTTAACTTCGTGGTGAAGAAACAAAATATTATCTTAAAACCGAAAAAAAAAATTGAGGACTAAATATTTCATCGGATAAATTATCCATATGAAATATTCTTTATCTATTTTATTACATTAAATTGTATTGGACATCGTTCATTATAAAAAAAATCCACAGGTGAAACATATTGTATGGAGAACAACAAAAATCATCTTAAAGGAACTTTGCATAGCATAACTTTTTTTCATTTACTACTATTTTAGGTACTCCCCTAGAAACTAAAAATTTAAAAAATATAAATCTGTAGTGGAGATGAAACTGTAGTGGAGATGAAACTGGACGCTATTGGCGGTGATGACGATGTCGAGAACTATCACGACCACGAGAGGTACAGAAATCCGCAAGCTGACGGTGAGGCAGGTTGGTGGCATGACGAAAAACCACCTTCTCGCGCAACTCGTCCCATGTACAAAGTATGCGAACCCAAATTTAAATATTTCATACACGTTTTTTACCGTATTTATTACGTTAATTTAATTTAAAATATTTGATTATCGAATAAAATTATAATAATATATAAATATTTGTTTTATATTTATTTAAACATATATTTATGTTTAAATATTTTACAAATATAATTTTTATTAATCGAAATTCTATGATATTACATAGGCATATCTATTTATAATTTTAAATACTCGTTGCGGGAGTCTTATACAAAAAATAAACTATTATAATTATATAATACATACTTTACTATTAAATTTGTAAATTATACACTTAAAAATGCATCTATGACTAACGACATTCAAATATTTCAGTATTAATAAGTTATTGAATTTTAATAATTCACTCTTATACATAATATTACGATTATTATCATCATATAATAAAATATCTAAACATCACAAATAATCTCTAACGTTTTAATAAAATACCCAAATTATGATATGTTATTATTATTATTTATTATATAATGATATGAAATATTATATTTTAAATCCACTTTATATTTAAAGTAATATTAAATTTATTACTTTTAACCTTTTTTATAAATGTAAATGTAATTGTAATTCTTTCAAATTGGATATGAAAATTTATATAAATATTATTTTGTGTTTAAATACATATTATTCTATCATATTATTGTATGATATGCAACAGAAATATAACGAATGTCAAGATTGTCCGTGTACTCAGTCTACAAAAAAAATTGATCTCATACAAAATAAATAAACTAAATAAATACATCATTGTAAAACAGTACTCTCTTCGCTTCACACAGAATCTAAAATATTATTGTTTTAGATATTTTGAATAATGCGTGATGGAATTTATCATTGTATCGACACAAAATACGTTTATATATAGTTTCAATGATACATACACGAATTGGTCGTCGTACATTACAAAATTTTCAAATTTTAAAAATCATTCAAAAGATGGAACAAAATATGGATATATGAACGATAGTATTTCGGCATATGACTTTTAAATCTTGTAAAAAGTATACATACATACTACTCATTACATACTAAGTATTAAACAACGAAAGTATATACATAATACATTATTTTCGTTTTTAATTAAAAGCAACATAGTCGTATTTAATTCAACCTCGTAAAGATACTAAGAAAATTGCAAACAAACTTTGCTCGAATATGCCAACAATATGGAAGTAGATAATAATTAGAAACTGCATGTTAATTTTAATAAAATTACCATACCTTAATTTCAATTTTACGACCTAACACGTAGAACAACGTCTATGATGTTTGCCCTTCATCATTCAATATTCATGAATATTTTTATTTGAGTTACTAAAAAAAAAAAGGAAAACACGTTGAAAATAAAATTGTCAGCATGAAAAAATAAAAAAATAAAATAATTTATGTGAAAAAGGAGAGTAAACATATTTTTGAATAGTAGTAATATGTAGAAGACATATATTTATTTATATACAAAAAAAAAATTATTAATTTTTTTTTTACTTATAAATAAATAATTAATAAAGAATTTCAATTTTAAAATTAATCTAAATTACTTAATACAGTGAAACCTCTATTAATGGACACCTCTCAATAGTAGACCCTTCCCAATAGTGGACACTTTTAAATTCCCCGGAAAAAATGTATGCACATAATAGGAGTTATAACTTATAATAGTGGACATTCCTAATAGTGGACGTAGACACTAAAAACTGGTACCATACTTAAAAATTACCTCTCATAAATGGACACAATACATGTACATATGTTTCTAAAACGTTTAAGTAGTAAAAATACTATACATACTATATATTTATCTTTTCAACATTTCGTACCTACGTTAAAATGAACAATAATAAATCGGAAAATCTAAGTGTATGAATATTAGCAGAACGGTTTTGCATAAGTAAATCACAGATAAATTTAAATATTTAATTTTAATGATTTTAATTTTAATTTTTCTAAAAAACATCTCGTTTAACGAAAAATACAGGTAGATAACATTTTACAAGATGCGTGTAATTTGAAAAAAATATTACGCTGAGAATAGCAAAGAAGAAATGAAGAGAAAATAAACATTTTTATAAACATTTTTGTACCCACTTTTTAATACATACATATTGTATATAATATATAATAAATTAATATGTACTAGTTTTAATGTATGTATATATTGTAAATGTATAACCAATTCTCTATAGCATCTCCCTATAGTGGTTATTTAGTCATTTCTCGCAAATGTCCACTATGTAGAGGTTTTCTCAATAGTGGACAACTCCCTATAGTAGACATTTTTAATTTCCCATGACTGTCCACTTTATAGAGGTTTCACTGTATTAATATTTAATATTTTTTAGAAATTTTAAAATGTTTAATGTAAGAAATGTTTTTTTATAATTTAACAATTTATCGAGAATTATCGAATTTTTTTCAATGATAAAACCAATATCTCTAGCTACATAATATATCTAGATTTAGTCGCATAATTTTTGACATCGAATAATGTAGAATATATGGAAACCGAATAAAAAATTATTCCTCCTGAATCACGAAAAACGTTCCATTTATTTAAAAAAATGAAAAAAAAAATGTCATGGACTGCATTCATCGTTATAATAAAATATACATATTACTTATAATAAATATGATTATCGATTTTGTCACATAAATAGTACGTGAAAAAAGTGTATTAATTTTTTTGGAATAGACGCTAGCTGAATAAAAACAACTTGCAGCGACCGACCGTTCTCTTCGATTATCGACGGGCAATCTGAAAACAATATATAACACATTTATATATATATACGTATTAACTGTGCGTTTATTTTTATTTTTATTTCTTTCCTCCGACAGTACAATATCCGCTGAATTGCTTTTTTTTCGTTTGGACAGAATCATTACTGTGCTTATTTATGACTTTTGCACTCGTTAGCGCTACGTCAACGCACGCACCTGTCGCATTTAGCTAAAAACTGTTTTATGATACGCCAACAGACGGACAAAAAAACCGAACACAAAAAAACAATTTTTCAATTTTAATTACTCATAATTACGTCAGCTATTTGCTCAATATTATATAAACTCATAATGTTTTTACCGTGTGATACATGTGAAATGTTTGTATTGTGTATATATTGGTGTGCTTACTATATGGCTATAATACGTGTTTGTAAAAGTTAATATAATGTGTTAACATAATATTATTCAGTAAATTTTAAGAAGAAGCAAAAATTAAATGGTTCTACAAAAATGTATAATATACAAATACAACATAAGTACCTTAAGTAGTTTAACAGTATATATTTGTGATATAATCGTCTAACATTTAAAATTAATCTTATTTTTTGTCATTGTATTCTTACGCATTAAATAACTGTGTCTTTTATTAGTTTAGGGATAGATCTATTCTATAAGATATTTTATGATTACTTTAAAAATGAATGTAGCCCATAATACATTATTATTAATACGAAAAAAAGAAAGAAACATTTTGATTAATTATATTAAACAGGATTGGGAGCCTGAATAAAAAAATCTCGACAGTGAATAATGTTTAAAGTCTGATGATCATCTAAACCTAAAGATACATATCGTGTTTAATTTTACTTTTCGTTCAACATCCACCAAGAGTACGCCTTAAACGTAAATACATGCAATCTGTGTGTGCATTTTGCTTAAGAATCCGAACTAAACATATTTCGTCCAGATTAAATAGAAGATATTACTTTAGTTTAATCTAAAATTAATCATGAATATTTATGATTTATATATATATATATTTACGAATATATTACATTACCTCTAATACTTAAATTCTTAAATATTTATAAATTCGTATAGTTGGATCGTTTAAGTTTCCACATCACCTTTTGTTTTATAAAATAACAAATATAGTTATAAAATCAATTAACTATATATTATCTAAAATCGTTTTGAAGTATTACACACAACGCGTTTTTAAAATAGTATTCCTGGTAGGATTATTCAACTTCTCTATATTTACTCATAAACGTCAAACATGCCTGACTTATGATTACTATTAGTTACTATATATACATTTTAACTACCAGACATAACAAATATTTAAAACTATTGATAACTTCTAAGTTAAAATAAATTGTATACAAATACACAATTTATGTGTAATATTTTATTTTACGCGAACTTTACTTTTCATTTTTTTTCGACGTAGTTGTATAGTTATGTTAAACGTTTAAACACTTTTGAAAAATATACTTATGTTTCCTCGGAGATACTAACTACATAATACTATAGTATGTATATAGCACTGGAGTTTATACGGTCCGCTAAAACACCAAAACAATTTCAAATGTCATTTTGCTATTAAGATGTCTTAAAAATCGTATTTAATGATTAGTATTTAAGTAATTAATACTACATAATACAAAAATGTTTAAAAAATTATTGGATTAAAAACAAAATACGAATAAAAATTCTTCGATAGTGCTACTAAATATTTATCCATCGACGATGAACTCACTCGTCTTTTAAATTGTTATGCCATTTACTCATACTGTAAACATATTTGTGTATATTGGTTAAATATATATAAATATATAGTTCAACTATTATTTAAAATTAATTTAATATTTGAAAACTTGTAATATACATTTATCATAATATTATTAAAAATTAAATACATATTAACTATATCATAAATATAGGTATATATATATTAAAACATTATAGATACTAATCTAATAAAACCAATATTCTTTTTTTATTCTGAAATTAATTGTAAAGAATCAATATGATCTTCTCAAATATTTAATGTATTCTATCCGTTTTTTTATGCTATTACTCGATTTAGTTTTGAGTTTATAGTGTATCATCTTCTAATCTCTATTTTTATGGTATGATATCGACCAAACTGTTTCTGGTAGTAATGGTGGAGGTATTACACATTTATTTATAAATATTCTTCGTTTATCCTATTTATGTAATCTTCGTTAAACTATTTTAAAATTGTATTTTATACATAATTTATAATATCCTATCAAATTCTAAATTTATGATTCCTGGTATCGAAAATTCCAAGGCCGAGATTTAACGTCATTTTTACTAAAATCTTTATTGGTGTCATAATGAGTGAATAAACACATACTTGAATTTTTTTTTTAATATTTGTCCAAAATAAAAAATACATCCTTCTTGGATACAATTAGGAAATATGTTAGACATTTTTTAAATGTAGTTTTTTATGTATGTTATACTACATATAAGGGATTAACTTTAATTTCATAACTTTATCGCATGTTTCACATAAGTCTTCATACATACGTTAATAAACAAGTGAAAGAATTCTTGGTTGGTCGCTCCTCCCATAGTGCACGAACAATAAATATTTATGTAAACATATTCAAAACTATAATTTTGTAAATTATATATCTTATTCATAATCTAAAATTTAGTATTGGTCATTTTTTTCAATTCAACCTGAGTTAAAGTTCAATATTTCTAATTTTAGATTTACGTAAAAAAAAAATGTGTTTTCTCAAAATATACACCAAGTCCGTTTTTTTTTTTGGTCTCCTACACTGTAATGAAATGTGTGAAAATTCAACATCTGAATATTTTTGAAAATATATTCTCGTTTTCTCTGTAATACTTATAAGACTGATACATTATAAAATATGTATATCGCTGCAATTTACAGGTTAGTTAAAACACCGAAAATACTTTTAAATTTACTGTTTAGATGTCTTTAATGACGAATTCAATTTTTTTTTTTTGACTATAACTTTTTTAATAGCTTGTCTCTTATTGAATAGGTAATTACAAAAAAAAAATTAAATATAAACAGCATTCTGGTAGCATAGCTTGTAACCCCATCTTATCTTTTAAATTTATATTTAATTAACTGCATCAAACAAATACAGGTAAATATGTTGGTATATTGAGAGACGAGTATAAATTGCACAGTGTAACCATAATATCTAATTTTGTCATCAAATTTCACAAAAAAAAAATGCATTACACAAATTTCTGACAGACTTTCAGTCTAGACATTTTTATGTCAATATATGAAGAATAAATAATAAAATTATTGATTTGAAAAATCTTTTGAATTGAGTGTAATACGGAATCGTTAATTTAAATATTTCGTTAATATAACTATTGAAACTGTGCATATAGCAAATACAATATACATATATATTTTTTTAAATTGTTTTATTTTTGATCGAAAAATTGTTTGATAAAAATTGAAGAAGATCGATCAAAAATTATAGACGTATTTACAGAACATAGTATAAAGGAATATTATTTTTATCTATGTATAGAATATACGTACTTACATCGGTATTTACATACCCACCTATATAAACTATAGAATAAGATATGTAGACTACAGAATAATTTATATGTACAAGGGCGTAGTCAGGCAAGGATTTTTTTTTAAACAATACACTACTAGAGTATATGACTAAAAAAAATCTAATATTTTACGTGTTTATTACGTTTACAAAGTATATACACTTAAATATGTGTGAGGAGTGATATTAACATATTATATAAATATATTTATATAATTAAATGCACTACTATTCTTTCCCGGTGAATACTGTAATCTTTATTATTTTTATAGTTAATTGACCAACATTTTATTAGACAGTGAATTTCATATCAAATATAACAATTGAACAGCTGATTGAAAAAAGGACAATATCCCTTTATACGCAATGAAAGATATTTATTCAAAATAAAACTGTTTATTTTCTAAATTTTTATTTAAATAAAAACTTGCCTTTACAATTTATGTGACGGAAGTACTTTAACTTCCTAAAATATGAGATCATTATAATCACGTGTTTTTTTTTTATATTAAACATTTAATTAGCTGGAATGTTATTTTGTGTTTTTAACATTTTTATCCTTTTTTCCACTCAACTGTTCAATTTTGCAATAAACACTTGTCACTCGAACCCGCCCGATTCGCCGCGGACAGTTAAGTCGCCAGACCGATTCGCCGCCGGACCATTCGCTGCGGATTGTTTCGCCGTCAGATCGATTCGCCGCCGACCGTCTCGCCGCCGGACCATTCGCCCCGGACCTTTTCGCCGCGACCGATTTGTCGCCACGTCGAATTTTTTCATGACCAAACTATTAACTACTATGCACACTTACATACTATAAATTCTGCTTTCCATTTTTTTGATTTTACTATAATTTTAGCACTATTGATGGTAGGTACATTACTGGTATGGTAGTACTACTATAGCAAAAGCAAAAAAAACGAAGTGAGGGGTATATTTTTAGTATGATACACACAGATGTATCCTGTACTCAGTAGTGGTATCCCGATTGCTCTACGACTAAATCTAAATATGTAATGAAGATTCCAAAAACTAACCCCTCTCACCTCCCCCTATAGTGTTAAGTCTGTTTGAAATAGTCAACGATTTATTTGTTAAATATCCACCCAAGAAAACCTACAGAATTTGAACCTAATCGATTTGGTAATATGGAATTCAGAAAGACCCCTTTTAAAAAAAAAGACGGGACTTTTAGCATAATTTGCCTGGTATACCCCTTAAAAGATGCTGAATCAAAATTAATCTCGTTAGAGCACTGTACCTACCATCAACAGCGCTAAAATTATAGTAAAATCAAAAAAATTAAATGCAGAATATATAGTATGTAAGTATGCTTAGTAGTTAATAGTTTGGTCACGAAAATATTCGACGTGGCGGCGAATCGGTCGCGGCGAATTGTCCTAGACTTCTTGTCTCTAAACCAGTAACGCTTATTTAAAAAAGTACACACTTTATGCGTTTTACAACAATACGCTACATAAAATAAATGGGTGTCATGTATATTGTATAATATACATATTTTCAACGTGATTTTACGCAATAAATTAGCCAATAATTATAATTACCGTCAACATTTTACAGTGCAATCAAAATAAATGAGATAACAAGAAAAAGAAAAAAGAAAAATAATAAAACTAAAAATTAATACACATAATTAATACAAAATGTTTATATATAAATAAATTTATATGTATATACGAATATATTCAACAAAGCTAATGAATATTATAAAATAAATTTAAAATAGATAAATGTATTTATTAACTACTAGTTTAGACTAAAAGTCATCATCAGGTACAATGTGTAAAAGTTAAAAGTTAAAAATAATATACCATGGTTTTATTGTTTGGATGACGTGTCACATTGCATTGAATAGCTGTTTAAATGTATCTGCACGCGCTCATACTATGCACATCTTCCTATGTATACCTATATACATCTCGGATGACGCAACTTTTCGTCTCTATACGTCACCACACACACTTAATGGGCATATTTGGACTTAGTGCTCGTAAGAATAAACAAATAATACAACGTCAAAAAAATGTGTCATTTTATCCAGTTTTAATAATATTTTAATAAACAATTAAATTATTCATATATTAAAAATTAAATTATAATATACTATTATATTACTTTATAACTTTTTTTAAGTAGGGAGTGTGATCGTCCTGTCGTCCACACCAAGAGTCGCCAATGTATCATATTGTCCTGTGGTTCATACAGTGTATACAATATAAATGTACCGTTATGAATTATCTACTATTAATAAGAAATCTATATGACATGTATATATGTGAAATATTTTATATTAAAATGTACATTTTAAAATTTGAAAGAGTAAATGTCAACCTTAAAATTTTATACATTTCTCTAATTTATCTCCATTCGTACTGCGAAAAACACAATAAAAAATTAGCAAGTCTAGTTGGTACCTAAAACATTATGTATAAACATCCATCAGTATATAATTATGAGAGTAGGTGGAAGCTGGGGATAATATAGAAATAATAAAAATATTCCACATAGTAAAAAGATATTCATCTGGGTATGCTATATTTTCCAAGAGTAATACGGAGATAATATTCATTGTTCAGAGTAAGGTCTGCTATTGGGCTATCATGTTTTCATTAATTTTTTTATTACCTCACTGTACTCGGTCTCCCAATACGACTGGTAGCTTTTCAGCAGAAAAATTAGGACTAATGAACTTTAATGCCATAATATTTGAGGAATAGATAGCTGAGCCAAGTTTTAAGTATTTCTAATGATCATGGAGATATCTAAAACTGTACGTAAATAGGATTTACATTTAAAATCTACGATTGTCCAATTATTTACATTAATTATTTGATCATGAAAATAATTGAATATAACATTTCAAGCTTGCGTTAAATACTCGTATTTCCGTTACGTTTACACAAAATCTTTTCTACCGCTCTTATATTCGTAAATATATACACACCATTAATATAATAGCAGTGTACAATATATATATATCCCATATAGGTACTGCTATCTTGTTTACTTTGTATACGTATTTTATACCATTAACAAATTTTTTTACAAAATCGTTGTGCTTTAAAGAAAATAAATTTTATTTATATACTCATATTCTATATACTCTGTCTTACTTCTGCTAATGCTTAATCCCTTTCCTTCTAGTACATACGAGTAGTATATAGTAGTATATATAAAAACTATATCATCAGCAAACATCATATACTATGGTACCTCACCTTTTATCTCTTTTGTAACTTCATCCATTACTATCAAAAACAGGTAAAGGCTTAAAACAGATCCTTGGTGCACACATACTCTTACCCTAAAATCCTCTGTTTCTTCACACATACATTTCATATTTATATTCACATATTTTCATACATATATCCTTATACATAATATTACATATTATCATAAATATATCATATTTATATTATATTTATACATATTTCCTTCATACATTTCCTCTACTACATTAATATAGGTTTTTGGGACTCTTTTTCCCATTAACACCCGCTTTAAAACTTTTCTCGGCACATTGTAATACGCTTTCTCTAAATATATAAACACCATACTTTGTCTAGCCTTTTCTTTTTCTCCCTATACTTCTCTACTTGCTGTCTCATACAAAATGGCGGTTTTCAGGTATAAAACCAAACAGATTTTTAGTTACTGACGTCTCACTTTTTATTCTTTTATTTATAATCTTTTCCCAAATCTTCATATTATGATTCATAAGCTTTATGCCTCTATAATTTCTACATTCTTGTATGTCTCCTTTGCCTTTAAATATAGGTACCACAACGCTCTTTCTCCACTTGTTTGGCATTTTACCCTCTCACATTTCACGTACCTATTCTTACTTTATACCTTTTTTCGCACCTAGATACAAATTTGTCCTAGAATACAGTGGTAATGTCCTTACACCGTTAATACTACACGCATTGAGTAGACACACACAAAAACTAATATTAAAAAAAACAACAAATACAGAATAAATACAGAATAAATTAACATAACTAACGTATAATAATAATAATAAATGTTGATATTTAGATTCTTCATCACTATAACGTATTTTATTGATGTTTGTCAAAACTCGCTGTTTATGTAAATGATTATTATCATTTTAACTACATGGACCTCTATATATATCGATTATCTAACTCTTTTTGTTGTTACAATTAAAAGTAGATTTACAATTATGAGTACATCGATATAAATACATTAGAATTTCTGTTTTCTATTTATTTATCTTTTAACAACAATACATTTAATGATTATATCATTTATCGTCAAACAACGATTAAAAACATTATTAATTTGATAAATAATATTAAACTTGTTTTTTTATTGTGTATAATATAAAATATTAAAATAGTATAAATATAAAAACTTTATATTGCAAGAATTCAAAAAAAAATTGTCAATTTATGTTTTTATCATTTGTTATTTAATATCACAACACCAATTTGATACTAAAAAAATATCGTTGCACATCACTACAAAATATATAATAATACTCAATATTAATATATTGTATTAAGTATATCGTTATAAATTACCACGTGAACGTTCATCCGAAGAAAAAATTCACCGATACATGTTTTATTTTTACAATTGTTTTAAGAAATATAGTGTTTCATTTAATGAGTATCGAATATAATTATATTTTCACATAAATTTAAATATAAAGACAATAATATTTTACTTTTATAAAAAATACAAAACAACTAGATACAATTTTGAGTTATAATTAAAAATATATTCTTGACACGAAGACGTAATATAGTGAATATATATATATATATATAAACGTATAACAATAATAGTGTTTACACCTATTATCTATTTTTTATCTTAGCAAATTATTTTAGTTTAAATACATTAGCCATATTTTGTTCAATTGTTAACTTCACGAGGTAAAAAATATAATTTATTAAAGGGTGGCTATGGTTAAGTTTGGTAGGTACGAGGAATCCCTATATACGAGTTATCCCTCTACGCATTAACGCTGACTATAATATGGTACACGACCGAAAATTAAGTTCGTGGGAGAGGGAAGACTTTTTTTTTTGTGAAAAAATGAAAGATTGATTTATAATGAAACGCAGACAAATAAATGTAATTAATATTCCGAGAGACATGTGCGAGTAAGGAACGTTCTTTAATTCCTAACATAATTTTAGAGAGAACTATATCACCATAGAATAATAAATGTACATGCGTACATATCGCGAACTCTTTTAAGACGGTCCCATCAAGATGAAAAGTAATTTTTTCTGTATATACAACACTGTAGTTGGAACAAATGTTATAGGAGCGTGGTGCTTAAAATCGGATCATTACAAGAACACGAAATTAAAAATTCCATACAATTTATGTCTATGTATTATACCCATATATAATATCTTATTATAATTTTATAAAAAAAAAAAAATTTCATTACTACCAACCTATATTTTATTATAATTATACCAATTATAAAACTGACTGTTTTTTTTTAAACCGTTTTTTCACTTTTATGCTTAAATGTTTTTATTATAAATATTAGTTGTACAATAATTTCGTTTTTAATATTTGTTTTTTCTTTTAAGTTTAATTTTCACAGACGTGAAACCAAATCTAGGAGACCAGACGAAGAAAAAAACGGCAAATATAATGAGGCATTAAATTTTATTGAATTACACTAAAATCAAGATAAAAATAAAAATTAGAGAACGACGAGGAAATTTTGACTTACGTTTTGTTTGTAGACGCAATAGTATTAATAATAAAATGTTATTATATACTCGAGAATAATAATTTTCCGACTGCCGCCGCACAAGAGCACGCAGGAAAATATTAATATATCAAATTATTCGTTATCTATATGATTATAAATATACGTACATATAATATACACGTATATAACATATATATAAAACGTACATACGATATAACGATATTGGAATTATTGTAAAGTAAACTGAAATGTAGATGTAAAAAAAAATAGTAATAAAATAAAAAAAGGTAAAGAAAAATGTTCGGTTATGTGTTGCGTATGCCATTCGAGTATGCTTTTTATCTCTGCAAAAAAAAAAAGGTACACGAGTGTAATAATAAAACGGGTATACGACCCCAAAGCAGGTAGAAAAAAATCTAAATTGTACGCTATTTGGATAGGATGAGTGCCAGAGGGGCGGTTTTAGGTCATAAAACCCGTAAATACTTCACTTTTCCAACGACAATATGGATTGCTGGTGATTGATAATATTTTCTGGTATTCGTATAGTTTTTAAAGAAAAGGCCCTTGGACTCACAGAATTCGCCGCAGTGACATGTAAGACGATCTCTCAGAATCATTTATAAAACTGTGACAAATTGAACGGATAATAAATATTATAATATATTAGAGATGCAAATTTATTGTAATTTTTATCCAATATATTAACTGCACTTTTTAGATGTGCAAATTACGAAATGAACATTTGTATTGAAACCCAATCTAAAAACAAAAAATTTTGATCAGTTTTTTTCAGTAAAAATACTACTTAAATAATTGACAGTACTTAATAGTACGTTATATTATCTTTACTATTGAACCATTTAATGTTAACAATATCTATTATAAAAATAATATTAAAGTGGTTAATGGCCAGTTTTTTCTTTTTTTTTTTACAAAAACATTTATGTTTTTTCAAACGTACCAAGCCACCAATTAATCAGGTAACATTTATGAAAACGGATAATAATTTGCAATGAAAATTACTTAAGATCGACTTTCTTAGTTTTTTGTATTTAGGTATATAACACATTTTCAATTTAAAATGTATGAAACTTAATTCGTTATAACACAAAATAGAAAAAAAATAGAAATTTTAGAAAGTCGACCTTAAGTAAACTTCACACTGAATACAAATCGGTTTTCAGTATGGTTATCACATTGATCGTTTTAATTGACATAACGTTGATACTCTTAACAAAAATATTAACAATAAATAATTTTGTTCGTTAACACACAATGCGTCAGTGACCTGTTTAAGCAACACAGCACGTACCCACGTACATACGGTAAAGTATACAATATTACCTATACACAACTCCTTCCATACGATCGGTATCCAATCAGCATAAAATACCCATAATATTACAGCTATTTACGTTTAGGTCATTTTTAAGCACACATGTAAAATCCCGGAAAATAATCGCACAGACCGTACGATTTCGGAATGTAAATATTATTAGGACCGTATAACAAATGCGTCCCGAATATATATTTGTAGGTTCCGAAATAATATGATACGCGTAATTACTTTCCGCACTTCTACGGATGTGTGACATTTTAGAGTAAAATGTTGCAAGGAATCACGTGGTATGAGTTATTTTTAATTTCAAATATTAATAAACGAGTAAATAGATTATTTCCAAAATATTAGAGATAAAAAAAACGAAAACAAATTTTCCTATTTTTTCGTCCTACAAAGTATAACCAACTAACGAGTGAAATTCATTTCAGACAAACTCTGTGTGTGTATGTATATATATATTTATTTATATATATTTTGCCATTATAATTAATATTTTTGATATGAAATGTTAGGTTCTACATTTCTAAAACAAAAAAAAACAGCATGAGATTCCAGGCCGGTGTGCCAAAAAGATAATGATCAGTACGTGACTTGAGACCGACGGGTTCAGGAAAATGGGTTGAGAATATGATCAGGACGAGACTCAAGGCCGGTGAATCCAAGAAACCGAGCCGGAAAGAAAAGTTCAATTAGTATTTTGTTTTTTTTTATAATAATATATTCTTATGAATTAATTAATGTAATTTGTTAAAATATATTTGGGAAAAGGAGTGGTTAGTTTATATTTGTATTTATGCTGTATATTTGTATATGTATTTTTAAATAAACGATGGCGGCTCCTTGGAAGTAATGCGCAAGCGATTCGTCGGTGATATTGAGGGGGGGGGAAACAAAAACTACAAAATATATAATTGTCTTCTATTTGGTTTTAATATTAAACCAACAATATTAAAATAGTAAATTTATCAAATGATTAAAATTTATATTTTAATAATGTAGAAAAAACTAAACATACATATGCGGCATTATAGCATATATTAAGAACAAAAATATACTTTTACGTAATTAAAAAATAAACAGGAATGTTTAACAAAAATTTGATATATAAGTTATAATATAATATATTCATACATTCATATAAACGGCTTTTTAACTTAGAAACAGTATTTGTTACACTTATATTTATATTGTGGATTATATATCATGTATATCATAATAGATGCATAATATAAACACTAATAACTACACGAGTACATACTCACACTATATAGGTATATCGTATATAGGTGTTTAAAACATACACTTACAGTCTAAAAAATCTGTAAAAAATATTATAAAAAGTAAAAAAGTAGTAAAAGATTATAATATTTTAATTATTATTTATTTGTATATTTTTTAAAGAGAAAAATTTTTGGGATTAAAAAAATACTTAATACATTTTATACATATCTGAATAGGTAGCCATATCGATTATACATATTTTAAATCGATACATATAGTATATTAGTAATATAATTTTCAGAATGTAACTATAGTCGTACTATAACTTATAGTTCAACTATAGTTGTAGTTTTCTAGAAAATAACAACAAAACACTAAAACCCTACAATATTGATCATTTTTTGGTAAATTAAATATCACTTAGAAGTTTTAATTATAAATTTAAAATACAAATGGGTGAATTTTTAATCATTGTTTTTTAAACAATTTATCAAAATATTAATACTGCCTTTACCAAAATACTGATATTACTTTTACTATATTTTGATTAAAATATAATTTAAATAATATTAGGTATTTCTTATATCATTTACTTAAAATATTATTCCGTTTTGGACGGTTGGGAATTACACGAGTTAATTGTTTAAATTGTCCATGCATAATCGATGTAAAGGGTTTAGGTGTCAAATCCAATCCAAATTCTTTACAAGTATTTTCAAATGTATCTTGCAATAGTGGTATTAAACTATGGTCTAAAGTAGGAAATAAATGATGTAACGTATGGTCACCAAATGTTGCTAATATCAGAAATATATTATGCTTTAGCTCGTTTCGTTCAACGCTGGAGTCAATTTGATGAAGTCCCCAATCGATGTATTCATCACTAAAAAATAACAAAATTAGGATTAAAAAAATATATATTTAAAAGAAATATTAGCAGCAATAAAGTTATTTATTTATTTTAATTGATCAGATACATTTTGTCATTGAAAACAACAAAATAATTTTATTTTAAACTAAATTTAATACAAACAATACAACATTCGTCTTCTCTAGTACTAAAAAATTGTACATCCATCAATGTACTCCTCCATTTCTCTTGAATTTGTTCTCTTCTCATCATCTTGTTCCATTCCAATATTATTTAATTCTTTTAGTACTATATATACATATATATATCCACCTCCTCCTTTCTCAACCATAGATGAAAATTGAATATATAATTAAATATAAGGATATATATATATATACGTATTTATTTATCTATAGTAGAAAAATAATAATACAGAAAGATAGTTTTCAACGCAATTATAAATAAAATTAGATTTGAATTTAAATTAATCATTATAAATGTACTTATTAAGTAAAGTTCAAACGTAATTTTAATGTTTTTAATAGAATATAAATAAACCTAAATCAATACATATGTCTGTATGTCATATTATTTGTACTATTTATAAAATTCTGTGTACATTAATTAAATCCTAAATAACTATTACTAAATTATATTGCACGAGAATTAATTTCCAATAAAAATATTGTTGTAATATGTTTTTACTTGACATCATCTCCATCATGAAAATTATCCGGATAGTGATGTGAAGCATTGAATCCAATGAACGTAAACATAAAACTACTAGTCATCACTATGACCAGCCAAGCTTTAATGATAGAAATGGTGGTCATTTGTCCACTTAACATCAATATCGCTGGTATAATGAACATTAGTAGGTCGAATTTATCGTTGTTTCGCTTAAAAGTTCTAAAACATGGTTAACACGATAAATTGTGTTATAGTTATATGAAATACAATTTTTTTCAAACAAACCTAATGACCAATTGTCCAGGCACAATAAACGGGTAAATAATGGGAGTCAGATAAGGGAATAAACGGACAGTGAATGGTTTGTCTTTCGAGGGAAACCAATGAATAAACGGATACAACAATGACATCTCTAAGTCTTGTACAGTATTCGTGTAAACATGATGACTGAGAACATGCGATATCCTCCATTCTCTATAAAATTGTAATGTTCACAATAAGTAATCAAAAATAATCGAATTCATCGAGTAAATAATAATACAATATATATATATATAACATACCGTACAGACAATAGACTTAATTGCACATAATACATCCTCCAGTTGTCTTTAAGGTGAGTGAAATTATGACTGGCGACGGTTCCAAATGCCAAAATGATACCAGCTAATAGCGCTAAAATATAGTTTTGTGTATAACTCACTCCTGCGCAGAGAGCTAACGCAACGATGAAGTACGTGTCGACGACCAGCATCGACTTTATCGAAAAACTATTTCGATTCACGTAAGATAATTTCTTATTGACTTTAGACTTCAACACATTGTAAAATCCATTTGGTTCAAAAGTAAATGGAGACTTCCTAGGTGACTTTGCTGGACGCACGTAGAATCTGTGTAATACTTCCTTCGATGCTTTGTCATTTAAATGGGACGTTTCGAATAATTCTGTTATATCAGTACCCTACCATACAAGACTAAGATTTAAAACTGTTGAACAATAATTAGTAAATATTATATTACTCCAATTGATAATGTTTGCTTAATTTATAAATAAACTGGGAATATATTTTGTATTTTTAGCGTTGAATTCGTTATTTTATTATATATTTGACAAAACTATATTTTATTTTATAACATTTTTCTAATCATTTTAAAATTCAAATTTTTTTTAAACTGAAATAATATTATCTCCTCTGCGAATATTGTAAAGCTAAATGAACTTCAACTGTCAAATAGTAATCTTATCCGAAAAGATTAATGTGGTAAATGAATAATTTAATTGTTCAAATACTTTTATCTAACTACTTTTCGTTTAAATTAATTATGTCGATCAATAAATTATAGGACAATATTAGATATTCATATAGAAAAAATTCACAAAATCGAAAGAAACATACATTTTTTAGAAATGTCCGTTATAATAGGTTAAAATTATGTTATTAATTTTGTATTATAATGTTTAAAAAAAATTATTAAAATGTTTTTTTTGTAGCTGAGATATAATGTTCGGGGATAGAAATTTTAGTCGTTTTACAATAAAAATAATAACAATAATAAATGAAAGCAGGTAGCCATTTAATAATTAAGAACTGATTTAGGTCTTTAATATATATTATAAGCAGGTCCATAGCCAGAATTTGATTTTGGGGATCTAAAAAATGTTCCTTCTCCCCCCCCCCCCAAAAAATTAGAACCTTATATAGTAATAAATAATTTTTAATACAATTTTCATACATTAAAGATATAAAAAGCCTTTAACTTTTAATTACATGACAAATAAACAACTTAAAAAGACAACACAGCCAAATTTACCTAAAGTTTATTATAACATAATTTTTCTGTTTGTTTTCGCCATCATATCTAAGACATCGTCTGTATGGATCGATATTAATTTATATGGGTTACGACATGCAATGTCGGCCACTACCATCACACGCGTTATCACTCTGGGATAGTATTCGACCATTTGATGGTTTATTTTTGTACTATTTTATACATATATTATTTTATAACTTATATTTATTTACAATGTTTTTTAATTATATTTGTGCTATCCAAGTATTACAATTCCATGAGCAGGTAGTTAAAAAATGTTTAGGGGGGGGGGTTAGACCACATGTACCCCACTCTGGATACGTGCCTGATTCTAAGTAAATGGTATAATACGATTATAATATATATTTAAGCACAAACATTTATACAATTTTAATTGAGTCTTTATTTTGATAAAAAAAACTAACTATCGAAAATTTGTTCAAAAATAATATATTATGTTTGACTCATATTTCACTAATAAAATCATAATCGATTTTCAATATCTATGATCGAATTCATGAAATATTATAATAGATACTTATAAGTTATATATAATGTCATTTATCGTTTATAATTTTATTTTATTTTTACATAATTTAAATAAATCTTTTATATCTTATATATTTTACTTATATCGATAAATGTTGAGAGTTATTAAAATATACACTAGTTAGAAGTACGAAATTCATTTTAATTTCTTTACTTATATAATTATGTCAACGTTATTATGAGTGAGTCAATTGTGGGTGATGTGGCAATTATTAATATTATTGATGTCAACTGTTTGTTAATAAAAAAAACTTATATTAATTAATTTTTGATAATTTTAATGTTTTTATTGGAATAAAATTTTAACTTTAATTATTATTTTTAATTTAAAGGAAATATTACTGTCAAAAATTTAAGATTAAAATTATCGATTTTATTTTTTTAACATGGGTAAAATAATAATATACTAGTCGAAATTACTATTAAATCAATGAAGATAATAATATTTAGACTTCAATAACTCTTATTGTGATAAAATAAAGAAGTTTTAAAAAACATATACAGCTTTAAATTACTCTTCTTAACTATCGAGCATTAAAATTGTAGAATGATCACAAATGTTAAACAATAAACTGTCCGTTGCATACAAGATATTTTTAACTTTTCACGATTACTCAAAAGTAGCACGGAAGAGGATTTTCAGAGAGAGTAAATAATCAATTAATTAATTTTTTAAAGTTAATTTTTTAAAATTAAATAATTCATTAGTTCAGGATAATTTTCAATATTTTATAGTTTATGATAATAGAAAAAAAATTGTGTCCAGATTACGAACAAATAATTATTCATGTTTTACTTGAATAAGTTGTTTTTCAAAGCAACTACAACACGATTTTGCACACTTTACATTTTTTTCTACAGGATTCCGTATGAAAATAATATAGGTATAGGACTGTATTATACGATTCCACATGGTCTTTTTTTCAAAACGGTAAAATCATAATCTCATAATTTTATGTATAAATAATAAAAAACGACCAAAATACTTAAAAAGAACATATAGAACAATAAATTGTAACAAAACACTTTCGAAAATTTCAGAATTTCATAAATAGCATTAACATATTTCAATAATAGCTTGTATTCATTTTTCAAAACTTAAAATTAATAATTTCGTTACATCAGAATTGGTATACATCTCAAATTATAGTTAACTAATATAAAATCGCTTTAACGTTACTAGATTATGTATTATGATTTATTAAATTAAAATAAATTTATTTACGAAATCATTAATACTTTTAAAAATATTGTTAGTAATTACTAATAACTGATTAGTAATAACTATTTTAATTAATAACTGATAAAGTGTTTTAATTTAATTTAATTAGTTAATATCAATAAAAAATGTTAATTTTAAATTAAAAATCGAATAAATCATTACCAAAATAATGTAACTATCGGATAAGATTGATTAAGAATGTATAGAAATGTGGAGCTTTAAATAGTATAAAATCTTTTAAGCATAATAATGGACACATTAAAAGATGTGTAAAAAAAATAGTTAAGCCAAAATGGTTCTTTACCGGTCAAAGAATTGAATTCGAGCAGAGTCTGTTCATGACCGAAATAATAATTAATCATATCAAAAATATAATATTACTATAAAATGCGTTTAAAAAAAAACTGATTTCAAAATGTTTACAAATGTATGTATGTATATATATGTATGTATATATATATTATATATCCAATGTACATTAATAACTTTATTACATTGTTATATTTTATGAATAATCAATACAACAAAACTATAATTTTTTTTTCTGTTTTATTTTTAAAATGTATATTTTTAATTTTAAACAAATACATACTTTTGTAATTTCTAACCATTGCGGTCCACCAGGATGTTTGGATATCCATTGTTCAAGATTATAGAGCCTGTCGTGAATTCTCCATAATTCATCCGCTCCGTCTTCCTTTCGGCGTGCCTTAATCCAATCGTCTGAAGATTTTATATTGCTGTCTGTACTTGGAATATTACTCCATACGGACCAACTACTAATTCTCGGTGCCATATAAGAATCGTATATTTCTAAAAATAATAAAAATGTTAGAACACACTTTAACAATGAAATCAATTTTTAACCCTGTGTAAAACGACTAACGATTCAGATACTTTAAACATTTAAAACTGATTATAAAAATTTCATTAACATATTTCTTACGATTTGTAACCACTTATTTTATTATTCGTGAATTAATCTTTTCGTTGAAAAAATAATTGCCAAAAACCCTGTCTGAAACATTAGGAAACATCCATCTCCAATTAATTCTTAATATTTTGGTTGCCACTGATGGCGCACGTTGATTTTCATAAAAAGAGATATTTAAAAATGTATAATATAATTATAAAATTTCACAGTATATTTATACGTATGTATACAATGCTTATCCTCAATAGTGTTCAAAATAATTACCAATTCGTCAACTATTAATGTTAATTGGCTTGGCTTATTTAATTAATTCAATTAAGTATATCTACTATAGTAGTTTATATTTTTGATTGACGTTAATTATTGTAATTATTCTGAATTTCTGGTCTGATATTGAATTTTTATATGAAGATGTTCTTCATAATTAAATCTAATTTAATATATTTTTATTTATTTATTTATAAATTAAAAATTATATTATATTAATCCTTCAAACTACAAATTAAATCAATTACCTCTATGAAATATACTTAACCAAAAAACTTCACAATATGCGAGGATTCTCTCTAAATATATTATACTGCCATTATTATATTCAAGTACCACCACAGTAAAATAGTGTATTATTACCTATTACATGTTTTGTAATTTTAAATCACATTAGTAGAAGTCCGAAAGTCATTGGTCCTTGGTTAAATTAAACCATACTTTCAAAAATTAAGAAATTTATAGTTAATATAAAATACACAAATTTGAATTTCTTTAGTATAAATTTCCGAGTAGGATATTTTTATTATAACGACTAAAAATCTTTTACAATACATTTCAAAGGCTGTACATTAATACTACCGTAAATATATACATAGAACATTTGTGGAGTTTCACTCTCAGTAGATTGGCTTCGGTACTATTCAACAATAAAATTACTTAAAACAAAAAATTTTAAATTAATAATTACTTTTAATATACACAAAATATAACAATCTGCTATATCTTTCCGAAGCACTCAAACGTCAAAACGAAATCAGGATCAGTCGAATAAATTTGATTGGGTACTTTATAATATTGTATAAACATATACAATTTAGCGAAACAAAAATGTATAGATAAAAAGTATTTAATTTTATTAATTTAAACCTACAATTTAATGGCTAACCACAAAAGAGAATAATAATACAACGATTTAATCGAATGAAGCGCACAGCTGATTTTTATCGATTGTATTTTACTTGAAATCCTATGCGACAGTCCGACAGCAGTCGACCAAACACCGACAATCACCAACACTGGACGTTGGCCATACCATAAACGCGATAAAATCATGTATACTAACCACCAACAACCGATCCCCAGTGTATATTATTCATAATTGCTTACGCTGTTCTTGTCTCAATATTGTGTATACACGTAATGTATAAATAATTGCGGGCTACTGTGCGAATTGCTCAGATGACAACAATCTACGTTAGGTGCATATTAAACACGTCAGACAGTAAGTGTGTTTCGCTATACCGAAGTAACATAAATTATATAGACGTTACAAGGTAAACTACCGTATGCTGCTAATGATTCAAAAATGTTTTTCCGCCGAACATGTATATAAAGTAAAAAATATTACTGAATTCAAACCGAAAGCTATTGTTAAAAATGATTCGAAAACATTTAAACAATAATATTATCATATCGCTATTAAAGTATACAGGTATATTATTATAAATAAAATATAATAATAATAATAATAATATTACGTATAAATACAATACCGAAAATATACTAGGCAAGGAATTATGAACAAATGAAATTCGTGATGTACACATAAAAATTCCAACCAACTACGACAATGAATTACATTATGATGTTTCAAATGTAATATTTTCAAAAATCGATATGATGTATAACCTCAATATAATTATATTTATAGTATAATTGTTATAGACACTGATAGGTATATTATATTATTAATATCATATATTTTTGGTATCGAAATAATTGATATTACCTGTAATAGTATTTTGTATTTTATGGTCGATCCGGCACGTTTATAATAAAATAATTATTAGACTAAGTGTCTTGACAGATACCTTCAAACACATTATGCGTTGATTTACTTTGTAACAATTATTATAGAATATAGATACACATCGTTTAAATTTTAACCATAAATATTACACAAATAACAATCATTAGTCTTATATGTTTAACAACATAGAATACTACACGTACATAAACACATTTAATGATATATATAATCTGATAAACAATATAATTATAATAATAATAATAATAATAGTTTTTTTTATTGAGACAAAGCTCAAAGGTACAGAACAATACGTATACGTTTACAATAATAATAAATAAAAATTAATACGGAATTATTATTTAATAATAATAAATAATAATAAATAATTATTTAATTTGTAATTAATTATACTAATAGTTATTAGTTATTAGTACTTACTGTAATAATAATACTACAAAACGAAAATTTCACACTCGGGCATTAAAAGTGGATGTTAGACGAGTGTTCATATTTAGCTGCAAGTCGCATTATACAATGAATGGGGTGGTTATAATACGAATTACACAGTAGTCAGTAAATAACTGGTAATAAAATACAAATTATAAATTTAACTATTCATAATAAAATGTACCAATATTGTGCCGTCTACTATTTTAATATTTATACCGTTCAATGTATGTATACCAATTATTTTCCATTCCATATTCTATTATATGGTATAATTAATTACGAATTAAATAATAATATTACTTAGTATTGAACTGCGGTGTTTTTCTAAACTGTTAATTTAATAAAAATGTGACGTAAATTTCTGGCAGACCCACAGCCAAGAAACATTTTCACGTTAAAAAAAAAGAAAGAAAGAAAATAATTCTAATTCGTACTAATGCACTAAGCAAACGCTGTGACAAATGTACACAAAATGTATATTATACAGCAATACGATATGATATTAAACTCAAATAACGAAACAGACATATTTTTATTATTTTATTTATTATTGTTTATAGTTATAATATTATTTTCAATCATAATTTGTTTGTGCGTTTTTTAAAATAACGTTTTTTTAAAAAAACTATAGGTTACTTGTCGTGGGCTTTGTTATTAATAAAATGATATCATATGCACTTACTTCAATATAAAATGTACGTAACAGCGAGCCGTCGCGGTCAATTCAAACTCATTACACCGGAGAACGGAAATAAACTGGTGTATGTATTTATTAGTAGATACCTGCTTACCTACCTATTATTCATAATATAACGAAATTCAAACGACCGTGAATTAAAAGTAGTTTTTTTATGAAGGCCGTATAACGAGAACAATCAGTCTTACCAGTTTCCGCTGCTTTTCAACGAAATAAATAATCCATACGTTATTAACAAACCGGAATTTATATACATCTAAGCCATAATTTTCGTTAATAGCAATTTTCCAATAAACAGTATGACGTTTACAACTGTTTTTCGTTTTCAAAACACATCTATATTTTTTCTATATATAAAAAATATATAACTACTTCGCTATGTTTAACTTAACTGATATGCCAACAAATTTGATGATAAAATATTCCTCATAGAAAAGTTCACCGTAGATTTTAGAAACTTTTTCAACTGGATTTGGCCATTATTCAAAGGCACCGAAACAATGGAAATAGCATGACGAGACTTAAAAATGTTTTAAGATATTGATTTAAATATTTATCGTTGTTTTCATTAATTTTAGAATCAAGCTTGTTGAAAAATTGTGTCGTAGTACCAGTTCGTATGCGATTCATTCTATAATTATATTTTTAAATACAAATACATAAATATACATTGCAATAGATATGAGTATATTTATAACGTCCCCATCATTTTTTCCCCTCAGAACGGAACGCCTATAAATTTCAATAGGAAAAACGCATCAATTTGTATTATTTTTCACGTAAAATGACAACAGTATGAATATAGTAAAACACAGTATTCAGCAGTATACATCAAATTATTAAAAATAAATGAAATAATGTATTATGTTCAATTTTTATTTATTAAATTTAGAAAATAAAAATAGAACTAATCTTGAGCAGTTTGGGGAGCTAGTTTTTTATATTTTTCGGATGAGAAAATCTGCTTTAAAATATCAAGTTTCGTTTTTAAATTGAAATGGAACTGTTGTCATAAATTGTTCATGTTACTCTTATGGTTATCAGAATGGTTTTCAATACTGAGACTCCCAACTGAGTTTTTTCATTATAGTCCATATCTTATTTATATGAGGAAATCGTTCGACTGAGGCGTTACTGCTCAGCAGACACAAAATGCACATAACAATTATAGGAAAATTCATGTGAGAAAGATCTTTAGCATGGAAGTGTGTAAATACTTCGACTCAACGTTTTTAAGCAGCTATTCATATATATATATATACTACTCAATGTGCTAAAAATAGCAGATATTATATTTTTTTTTTGCTGTGATTAATAAATACGCGCCCTTTTTTGATAAAAAGAAATGCCACCAGTGGCGTAATTATGGGGGGGGGGGATAAATTTCCCATCCTCCAGAGCATATTTTTTTCTAAAACTAATAATTATTACTATAATTCATAACATATAGTTTTTTTTTTGTATAACCGGCGGTTTCAAGGTAAATGCCACAAATAACTTTTTTTTTCAAAACTGGACGTTTTTGCGTTCTTTGTGAACAGTGGGAGATCTATAGCTCGAAAACAGGACGCAGGTCACCTTATAAATCTATCAAAATTTGCTGAAAAAAAAAACGATTTGGTATTTGGTACTTACTATTTTTGAGACGTAAGTTAAATATGTTGGACGTAAAATTGTATAACAGAAAACTATTTAAAAACACCGAATCAAAGACACAAAGGTACATGACAAGTGATTGGTTATAATTTTTAACATTTATTTCTCACCTATAACGGATTCGACAAATTCAATGCCTTTTTTCGATTAAAAAGCATAAGGTTAAAAATATAATATTATTTTCTTTTTCTGGGGAATTCATAAACCCTAACGATTGCCATCGTGAATGCACGAATTAACACATAGTTGTTATGCAGCCCACAGATTGATCTCTATGAAAGTGATTCTGAAACACATCATTCATAGAAATGCTCCATTATTTGTACTCATATAAAATAAATAATTAACTGATTAAATGTCTTCAATTTTATTTTATTTTTCATAAAAACTGTGATAAATAAACATGGTCTCTGTATTTTTTAGTGAGGGGGGACTATGTTACACATAACTTTTCTTGTAGATGTAATCACCCCCATTGTTACGGCGCCCCTGCCATTGATATTATATTATCAAAGTAAAAACCAAGGTTTGTGCACACAAAGAAGAACAAAACGAAAACATAATTATTTTCTTTAAGATTCGATCTTTCCATCTTACACAAATTTTATAACCATGCGATCAGTACCAATAAAGCGGTACATATTTGAAGCTTTAATTTTGTTTATCTCAAAACACGTCTTTCTATAAAATGTCCTTGTACCCAGCCCTTCAATTATTGTTTATTTAAAATGTTTGAATGGGATGTCTGTCGATTGTATTATATATCATATGATTCACGTTATTTGTCATTAAACTGATTCGTTGTGGAACTTCTCCACTAATGTTTAACACATTATTTTACAATTTGTTGATTCAAATACTTAATTATCAATATTTTAAAATACTACGATAAAATAAATAAAGGTGACGTATAAAAAGCCGTAGATTACATAAATACAAATAAAATAAAATTGTATATGATCTATGTTAAAAACAAAATCTTGTGATTTTGTAAACGATCATTTATCAAAATAAACAAACACATATCTAAACCTATTAAACAATTACATATGCAAGCTTTTTGTTCGAGTAGGATTTTTATAAAGGAACAATTACAGACTTCGTTAACCTCCCTCACTTTTACAAAAATCCATTAATTTGTCATTTTTTAAAACGAAAAGTTCGTAGTTAAATGAATACATATAATATCTTTTATATTTTGTATTTATCAATGGAATTTCTTTTATATTAATTCAATAACATTTATTGAAACCAAGATAAAATTAAATAAAACGAAAAAACATTTCAACTAACAATATTACAATTAAATTTGTTAATTATAATCAAAAAGCAGTCTTAAATTAATCTGACTATTAGTATTTAGATAAGACATCAAGCACTTCTCCTAAAGATACATCTATGTATGGATAAATATATTTTGAAATGTTATTATATAAAACACTATCATATATTGAAATTCAGTTTCTTTTTTATTTACATTTAAAATTGAGTCAGTTATTTAACCTCTAAAAAAAAATTAGTCTAAAATTTCAGGAATAGGTTTGTAAACCTACAACCACTAGCCCTCCACTTCCATACGTTACCCTCATCAATTCATGTATGCAATACACTAGAAATTTAATTCGAGGAAGGAACAAAATGTCTTAATAATCAATTTTCAGAGATGCAAAAATATTAACACATTAACACATTGTACCAAAGTTACTACAATTATGCCTAAACAGAATACGTGCAATATTTTTTAATTGATAAAACCGTATTGATAATACCCATTAATATCCATCTTTGTGTTACAATAATATGGAAATTAAAATACAAATGTTTTTTAGCTAGAGGCTTATGAGAAATTTGTGCGACACTATTTTATCCTTGTAAGATTTGATGACATCATAAGCATAACTACATAATTTGTTTCATAATTATAATTGATATAAAATATACGTTATGAAGTCATTAATTGACAAACATACAATATACACATTATAAAATACTATTAGGAATGATTTTGAAGAATAGGAATGGGTACATTTACATTTGGAAAATATAAAAATGAAGCAAAAGAAAATAATTTTAAAAAGTATAAAATTTGTAATCTTTGTGGGTTTTATAAAAATTCACTCTTAAAATAAGTGTTGTCTTTGTACATAATACTAAATTTAATTTAATTATCCTATACTAGGTTTTTTTTTATATACCATAAACTATATTGATATATTTTGTATGAAAATAAAGTTAATAGGAATAATTATTGATTATTATTAATTATTTTTAAGTTACAAGTTTTTGTAACTGGTCCAAAATCTTATCTAATTCCGTGTGCAGTTCTTCCATATCGTCTGTTTCATTTGTGGGCTCTTTAGCATAGTCTCGACTAGCGTTTAGCCAAACAGAAGACTGTTGGTTGACAGTGATAGAAATTTTATCAGAAGCTTTAGAAAATGATCCGTTTTGTTTGTTCAACATATCTGACAAAACTGATTGTCCAAGGTTTGAAGAACGGGCTACATCAGCAACAGGTTCCATATCCATATTTTCCTTGTTGGATAGATTTACAATCTCTAATCGTTCCGGCACTTTTTCAACATAAGTACCATCTAATTGGTTTTTAATTATTGCCGTAGGATGCAATTTTTGGTCCAAGCCAATACGAAAACTCATTCACTTCAGTTTTGGCAGTGAAATTATTGATTTTCTCACCATACAATGTGCTTAGTGCGCTGAGTCCACTATGTGTCGATATTGCCTTCATGCAATGAGACGATTCAGCAGAAAATATTGGACTTAAATTTACAGGAGCAATTTCATCTTTGTGATTAGGTCTTGATATGAAAAGTGGTGTGCTTTGCATGCGTTTCATTTTTCCACGTCCAAAGGTACCGCTCAAATGATTCTACATCAAATATAATTTATCACATTAGACAAAAACTTACACTTACTACGGTAAAAACAAAATTGTATTTACAACTACTATGAATACCTTCAAATGTTTTAGACGTGTTAACTGCCGTTCGATTTTGGATCGATGTTGGTCCAAGAACGCTTCAAACTGAGAATCGCCTCGTTTTAAAGTATTGACTTCAATTTCCAATAATCTGAAATACATTATTAAAGTTACAACAGAAACATATAATCAAATATTTATTGTGCGTGAATATATAATAAATTAGAAGAACTTAAAATAAATAAATAAATAAATATAAATACTATATAGAATAGGAAATATATTTTATAAGGAATATAGCAAAATATTTTAACATTTAAATAAAACTATATTAATATAAATACCAATTATTACTTTAATATTTCCCCAATCACAATACTATTTGATAATAACGTAAAACTGATTAGGGAATACTTTTAACATTTATATCAAGTAAATAAAAAGTAATTTTGGCAAACGTATATCTCGATTTTTATCACAACATAACATATAACAGCTCAACATTATGGATTAAAATTAGAACACAAAAGAAATATATATATACATATTAACTATATTAATTATATAAATAAACATTATTCTTAATAAATATACATACCTGTTTTCTCTTTCAATCTGTGTAATAACACTCTGCAATTCTTGACGTGGAGATTTGACTGCAGTGGAATTAACTGAGGTGTTACTGGAATCTTTGATTGATAGAGTACTAAAACACATTTAAAATAATATAAATTGAAGTGTTTTATAACTTATTTAAATACTGGAAAATAAGAATTTGTATTTATATTATAAGTAACAGGTTAATGGAACGAAGGTTTTATTTATAAATAATAAAATAATAATACAACAAACACAATGGTGAATAGTTTTTAAATTAAAATGAAAATTAGTCACTTTAAAAATTGGTTTAGTTGCTTTAAGGAATTAGATACATACTCATAATAGATAACATAATATAATTTATTAAGGTTATATTTACTTTTGATTTGGTTCAATAATATCACTAGGCATTTCAACTGGAAGATATCGAATTTTTGATGTCAAACCAAAAATTCTTCCTAAATACGATTTTAAATATTGTGCATACAACTGCTGAGGTGTTTCCTAAATAATGAAATTAGTTAAATATTTAAGAAAATAAGAATTTTTGAATAATTAATTTTTAAAAACACTATACAAACCAGCCAACAATACTCTTGCATTGCATGTTTTAATTTATGTTTTTTGTTTGTAACACCAGTCAAAAAACAGTTTTGACACTGATTATAGTTTACACATTTTAGGCAAAAATAACGCAAGCCGATTACAGGCAATTTACAAACTTTACAATTCACTTCATGGTTAACTAAAATTAAAAAGTTATTTATAAATTTATATAGACATTATTTTATTAATTATATTAATATATTACTAATTTTAAACCAAATAACTTTATTTTTGATATTTGGAAATGTATATTTAGTTCCAAAATAATATTTATGAGATAATAATAAGAGTTTATAATTAAAATAGAGAACAAAATATGCAATATTATTAATTTATATTTATTACAATATAATGTAAGATCATAAAAAATAAACAGCAAGTCATAACTTTAATTATAGTGTATAATATGTAATGAATATAACTTGATAGTATATTTCATAAACTACAAACAAAATTATGTCAATACTTATGGAAAAAATAATTTTACTGAAAATATTTAATTACCCAAAAGGTGATTTATTTAACAAATTTAGGAAGTCACATTTCTTTGGTATATTTTTAAATGTTGTACTAGTAATATATATATATATATATATATATATTAAATAAAAAAGGAATTGTTTTTATTCTAATGCAGACTATTTTTCTTTAGCTGTTAAATAAATAAATAAAACTGGTATTACTGAAAGTATAAATACCATACTTGAAACATGTAATTAACTAAGAAAACAATTTAATTTTGTTTAGAAAAAGTAATATTAAAATAAATAATTAAACGTAAACTATTAAAAAATATATAACAATCAAATTAAAAATTAGACAGAAAGATATCAGTGTTTAATATAATTTGTATATTAATTAATTTTACCATCTTCAGCCACTTTTATTCTATAAAGTATTTGTAACCAGTCTAATACAGGAGGTTCAGTCATAAACCATTGCATGAATTGACCTTCATTTATACAGCTTGGGTTGTTCAACTTAAAAACATAATAAATCAATTAACATTATTGTTTAAACATTAAAATTTAAATAAACACTATTTACATTTTGGAAGCAACTATCAATAACATTTTCAATATTAGATGATTCCAACAAACTTTTTTCTGATAAGAACGTCAATAATGAACTAAGATCCCTTAAAAAATTTCTAAAACATTCTTTTGTTAAACCAGACGCGTTGTTGAGACAATTCAATTGGAACATATAGCCCAACTTTACACGAAGTCTATCACAAGATAGACAAGTTATGACTGTAAGCGCAGATCTCAAGTTGATTAGTTTTTTTGTATATCTGAAAAAAAATTATAAACATCATAATTAATTATTATATAAATAAGATAAGAACCATTATGTTAAAACAATAAGTAATCATTATAATTAACATTAGAAACATTAATTTTAAATAAAACTTAATATTTTCAAATTTATGATTAGTGTTTAACCAAAAATGAGTAAAAAAGAAAAAAACGAAAATTTGTAAAACTACAGTATTGCAAGACCAATATATATTCTTTGGGTTATTTAAATATCTGAAATAATTGAATGTAGTAATTATTATGAAATAAATGAAATTTCAATTAGCATATAATGATTTAACAACAATAATGGCAAGAATAAGTTATATTTATTTTATACAATGCACATAGGTATACATTATATATTATATTTTAAATACATAAAAAACAAACTACGTATTTGTTATCAAAAGTAAATATTTTTATAACTTATCATATTCATGTATAATAATAGTTAATTTTCTTTAAACTAAGATAATAATTAAGAATAACATATATTGTTAGATATATGAACGTTTAAAAACTTACTTTGAAAATATTTTCCCTAATAACTGAACTAATACTTTAGTAGCAACTTCTCCATCAAATGTTAAGTCAGAATGTTCTTTTTGGACAGCAAAAAACACATCTGACACAATATCTTCTAAAATGACTTTATCAATAAGATTGAGATCGTTCCCTTTATGTTGTTCATAAACACCATTTATAACATACAATGACACTTTATCCACTGAAATATAAAAATAATTATTAGTATTTCATAAATATATGTATACTTAAATTTACAAAAAGCCAATGAGTATTGATTAAAGTTTATCAAAGAAAAATGAAAGAAAATATAAAAGTTGTTGTATATGTGTGTTTATTACTACCGGTTTCGACAAATTGTCATAATCAGGTTAATACAATCAAGTCATATTTTTCATTTTAAAACCAAACAATACAAATAATGTGTTCAATTTGAAATGTAGAAGACTGTGACCAAGAGAAGTAAAATCAAACACTTATTTGAAGAATTAGATGAATTATTATAATTTTATTGATCAATTTTAATTTTTTATAAAATATTATTAGTTCACAAATGTTTTGAATTATATGATTAATTGTATAGTTAAACAAAATAATAAAGTTGTGAAATTGATAACTTTGTATTAGGTAAACCTTAAATGTTGAAAATAATAAAATTACACATTTAATCAAAATAAATATAAAATATATAAGAAAAATATAAACTAATTTAACTATTATGTGTAAAACTAAAATTAAGTTTTTTATTGTAATCTAAACTATAATTGCTAATACATTTATTATTTCTCCATAATTTCTTTCAATTTTGTGAATATACATAATTCAAATCATATTTGAATATGTTTGTCTTAAATATTTTGGTTTTTAAAATTTTATGTAAATCTCACCCCTCGCTCTTACTATAAAATTTGCTCAACTTTAGGTTAAAATTATTAAATAATTAGTTTATATTTGTACATAGAAAATTCTTTTTTAAATTCAAATTATTCGTTTTTCATAAAAAAACTATGTAAAAAACACATTGTTGTAAGATATTTTTTATTTTCCCCAGAATATAAAATACATTAAATTATAATTTATTATTTTTATCCTAACAATTTGTTTGAACGGTTTAAAAAACATTACTCAATAAAGCAAACGGTAGTTATTATCTCTAAAAGCGTTAGCACTGATAGTCTTAATTTCTTATCAACATTTATAATGATAACGTTTTGACATCAAAGCAATATAGTTAATTTGAATTTTTTTATCTGCTCTAAAAGTTGAAGTTTTAAAACATATTTAAGTTGTCCAAATAACAGTTTTAAAACATGTCAAGCAAATCTCAAGTGATAACTACAACAAACCTGCCAATGTATTCAATTCAAACATTCCTAAAGAACTATATACTGGTTGCTGGTGGTGGCGGTTCGAGTAAAACGGGTATAACTAATGGGTTCGAGGTGTTTAAACTCAACAGAGATGGTAAAACGATAACAATAACAAAAGTGATTCGATACGACAGTGGTCCGAATGTAATTATGAATTGTTGTACAAATGTAAGCGGTAATAATATTTATGTTGCTGCAAATGAAGAGAATGGATGTCGACAGTATATTGCTGATATTGTTATAGAACCAACATTCCATAATGGTAATGCGAGTAAAGAAATTAATTTTAAAATAACTACAGGAGATTTATTAACAACAGATTTTAACGAAGACGAACCACTACAAAGAATTGTGAAAATCAACAACGACGGGAATATAATGGTAACAGGAGGTATGGATGGATGTATTCGTATTTGGAACTTTCCTATAGTAAAATCAAAAGAAACCAACCCATTAAAAGAATTTGAAGGTCATACTAAAGAAATCGATGACATTGATATAAGTTTTGATAGTAAATTTATAATTAGTGTGGCAAAAGATGGGAAAGCATACCACTGGAACATAATTACTAATTCACGATCAGCTCTAACCCATCCAATAAATGATAAACAAATATTTAAAAGGTGTAGATTTGGTATGACCGAAAATAAAACAGTTCATCATATATATACGATTGCAAATGGTCCTAAACAAAAATCGTATCTACAAAAATGGTCAGAAAAAAATACAATACTTTATGAGTTACCATTTTCTGAGCCTACATCAGCATTAGCAGTACGTAAAGATGGTTTATACATTGCTGTCGGAACAATGTACTCTGGAAGTGTTAGTGTACATGATACAAACAATTTAAAAACGATTTATAACGTTAAACAAGCTCATGCAATGTTTGTCACTGGCTTGGAATTTTTGAATGAAGATTTAATGCCAGACATGAAAGCAGCAGTGTTGTCCATATCAGTAGACAATCGTGTGTGCTTCCATCACGTTCCATCCATTAAATTGGTGCCATATTGGAAAATGCTTATAATAATACACTTAATTCTTTTTCTGTTTTATATTATTATTTTTATATAAATAATAAAACACTAGAATGTATTGTATAAATATTTGTTGTGGTTTTAAAAATTATGTTTACAATGTAAGATATGTAATTGATAATATTTTAGGTATATGGAAAATAATTTGTGAATAAAACTGTATATAGATATTATAATAGTTGTATTACAATTTTTGTTAGGAATTGCAATGTATATTTTGAAATGGTCAGAAAAATGTAAATATCCTTTTTAAATTAATGATAAATGTATATCATACATTTATTAATTGCATTATATGTGTATATTAAATAAATATATTAAAGAATGCACCTAGTCATTTTTATTTAAGCTTCAATTTAGAAAAAAATCAGTAATCAACCTATTTGCATCCTACTTGTAAATGTACACGATTAAAAGTATACAAGAATTATCATATCAAATTATTGAAAATGTATAGAAACATGAACATAAATTTCATATTTTGTAAATTATATAAGTATTAATAAAACATATATATTTAATTAAAACAAGATTTAAATATTACAAAATTAATTTGTAAAAGTTGTGCTTATTCCATATCATATTTCCATAGTTATTTATTACATATAATATACAAACATTTTACGAAAATTGAGTATATTTCAAGATTAGCCAGTAACATTTGATAATGAACATGAAAGATGAAATGGACAATACATAATAATGTAATATACTTATGAAAACAACATTTTTTAACGAAAATTAACTAATTAATATAGTTATAACTGAAATATTAAAACACAATGTGAACCTAGGTAAGATTTAACATTTGTCTGAAAAAAATTGTCTTGGAGAAATAACATGATCGTAGTCAAATTAAAATGAAATCGTAAAATACCATTGAAAATCAAAAAGCTCCGATATATTGAGCATGTAGGTAATTATTCGTTACTCGACAACTAAGTTTTATAATGTCAAACAAGTGTTCAATGTAAACAGAGTGATTATGACAAACGATATGAAATTAACATTGCGACAGAACAGATTACTGAATTAGGTGTATATCAGCGTGTACTATGTATACAAAAAAAAAAAAATTGAAAAACAATACGTACGGTTGGTGAATTTTTGCAGGACGGTCAATTTCATTGCGATGCGGTACGGCATATACTTGATGTCGTTGCGGTCGTTTATCGAGTCCAACATGCCGTTGTACAAGTCCAGTGCAATCGACGACATCGCAGCCGTCGTTCGTTCGTTCGTTCGCTCGACGGACGCACTTTGCCGTGTAAGGGTGTTTTCTTCCACCCCCGCTGTCCGGACGACAAGTCGGTTTTGAACGGGTCGGATATCTCCTCGCGTGCCCTAACTTCGTCTTATCCGTCAAGTCTTCGTCCGACCGAGAACCGCTCGCCGCCAACACGTTTGTAATCGTCGTCTCGGAGACCAGTTCGGACGCCGGCCGTGAGTAACACCGAGACACCGCCGCTGAACGGCTGCTAATCGGGGGTGGTGACGGACGCGGTGGTTCTTTTTGTCTTTGTTTTTTAGTGTTTGCGCCTTCCTATCGTTTTTAACGGTTCGCGGACGATTGATAAGGACGAACGTTTTTTTTTTTAACGCGTCGGCCGCCCGTCGACGGCGTGCCTTCCACCTGCTGCGCGCGCGATAACGATCTCTTTCTGGCCGATACCGTCTCCGCTAGATGTCGGTGCCCGAATCGTACTGTTATTTTTCGTGGTCTTCTATGATGTGAAAACGCGTATCGTCAACGCGTCATTTCAAATTGTATATAATTACGTTCCCCGGTCACAACAACCCCGGGCCTATTTTAGTGTGCAGTACGACCAGTGCCGCGAAAACAGCCAGGTGCACCCGGGGCAAAAGGACCCCTTAGCACTTCCCCCCTCTGTCTGGAAATTGTAGTATGATCTCGTGTTTAACTCAAATAAATGTTATTGAAATTATTGAAAACATTTATTTTTATATATTATTTTTATCAGCTGTTGAAAACTGGGGCCCCAAAGGTTGCAGAGTTATTAAACTGTAATATTATTAACGTTGCGGTTATTTTTATATGTGGGATTTGCTAAATTAATCTTTGTGATCACCTCCCGTGTCCTTAGACCGTTTTCGGTATTATATCATTATAACATATACACACTAAGTAGTGACTATGTTAGTACGAAACAATAATTTCAATCCTTTTCTGACTGCAGGGAATTTTAAATCCACGACAAAAAAAATAGTGAAGTATTGGGAGCCTACATGTTGTTTTTAATATTACCAGTTACAGTTGCCATTGCAGAAAGATCATTCTCCAAATTAAAACTCATAAAGAATTTCTTAAGAAATTCGATTGCACAAGATCGTCTTATTAAACTTTATTTATGTATGTATATGTTTTTATAGATACTATGAAAAAAAAAAATGAAAAACTGTGTAATTTAAAAAAATATAAACGTATAAAATTACTTTAAATGTTAAATAAAAAATGTATTCATCGATGTTTGTTGTTTTGCATCGAGTAACTTGATGACTAATACTTTTATACGAGTAATGCTGCGCAAAGCCTTTTTCATCCGCACGGTGCTGGACTGCTCTCCTGAGGACACTAAGAGCTTCCACAATTTAATTTAGTTTTAATGAAACTTATGTTCTCCCTCTTCTTCCAACGTTGAAATTATCCTTCCGTCGCAACGAAATCGTTTTTCCCCATTTCCTTTGCCAGGTCCTCTGCTTTTTGACGTAAAAGTGGTCCATTAATACGGGCGTCTATTTTTCTCACTTGTTAGAACCATTCCTTCAACGCTATGTCTACAACTTCTTTTTCCCGGGTCTTTTTTTTTCCGACTATACTTTCCACTTTCATTTTCTAATTTTGCGCACTCAATATTCGAACGATCCTTCAAAATCATATTCAATGTGGAATGAGAAACGTTTAATCGATCTGCAGCATGACGTGAACTAATTTTTGGAAGCACATAGTATAACTTTAACAACTCGCACTTCTCTACCGCATTTAAATCACAGCGTTTAGAGATTTTTATAAAAACGAAACACTAACCACCTTTACGTACACATGCCGAAGCTGAACTAAAACGACACGGTACAAAAAGAGCACACTAGAATAGGTAATCTACGATAATAACAGTAAAAAGAAACGAAATTAATTGAACAAATGGAATTCAGTATCGATACGTAACCAAAGCAAAGATAAGATATGTATATTGTACATTGTAATTACATTAGTTATCGCCGGATAATTGCTATAATTATTTAAAAAAACCGACATATTGTTTCAATAATCCGACTGATTTTCAATGTTTTTATATACGATCAGTCCGTCCCAAGACAATTTGTTTCAATAATGCAATTGTATCAATTATCCATGCTTCTAATAAGCTACTCCTACTGTATATACAATATACCATTATAATATACTATCGTACGTATACATAAAATGTACATAATAAAAACAGAATGAACTTAATCCAATTGTTTTACATATTTAAAATTATTATAAACTCATTATGTCAATATGGCCGTACAAATTAAGAATGGAAATTCATTTTTCTTGCGTTGAAATTAGCAAATTTATTTTTGACTTTATCCAAATTTATTTCAGATATACGACAAACATCTATACATTTTTTCTGTTATAATTATGTATATATTATGTATATGTACAATTATAAAAAAATGATTAACGCATACGAGTCCGCGTTAAGTAAGACATTTTATATCTTTTTAGGTTAGGTTTTTTTTTCTGTAACGCTTTTTCGTGACAGTCCCCAGTGGATATCTTAATTTAGGTAAAGCTTTTCGTGGACACTTTTTGGTGGACACTTTTTCGTGACCGTTTTTTATTTTAATGTGCCAAAGTAAAGACATAAAATGTCAATATATATTATAACTTTTTAAAAATGTAAACATTCATTTTTTTTATATAATTATTATAAGTTTAAGTAGTTATATATCTAATCTTTATGTTTAGCATTACATTCATAATAGATTTTCAAAATTATTAAAATATTTCGACATTATTTACCTTTATATATCTTATGAATTATGGACTTATGGGCAGTAAAAAAATATACATCTAGACCTTAGGGGCCTATAATTTTACTGTTCGGGACCTTAAAACACCAAGTTGTGGCACTGATCGAAGCCGTATTATCTCATGTTAGTATGAAAAACGACGAGGCGCATATACCTCGTGTAACGTGTTACCTGTACGTATAATTATTTCGGTTTTATAGTTCATTTCATCATTACAAGGAATTCATAACAAATGGTGTTCGATTGTATTGTGCACGCGGAAATCAAGAACCAATGTGCGAATGCATGTTAATGCTATTATCGATGTCGTCGGTCTTCCCGTAGTCTCTCGACGGCGAGCATATTGTTGTGTACGAAATTGTATAATTATGGTTCCATAAATATTTCACAATTAAATATTACGATGGAAAAGACGACATTGACGTTGTGGTCGAGTGATTTCGTCATGATTTCAATATTTCTACCGCCTTATTCGTCTTAATACCGTAAATCGATTGTTTAAACGGTGACACGCGGTTTTAATTAACAATCCTTAAGAATGAATGATTTCCTTCGGAGAATTTACGCGTGTTGATTTTGAAAATCCGTCACTATACTTAATGAGCATTCAAATAAACAAATAATACGGCGTAAAAATATACAAAGTCAATAATGGAATTCAGGTCAAATATTTTAAGTCTAATTCTAAAAATGATGGTAAAATTACATATAACTTGAACGACATTGTGGACTTTCGACAGTTAGTTAAGAAATCACATGTTATATGTCATAGTTGTAAGGCGAAAACGGAATATACCATTCAAAATGATGTTAAGGCAATAAATAAGACTTTAATTATAAAAATAAACTTAGATAACTTTTGAAATCCTAACTACAAAACACCAATCTTCTCAAATTGTAAAATAAATTCTATGTCCACAAACTTAATCAAAATTCATAAGCGTTCCTATACAGTTCAGAACGCCATCTTTTTTGAAAATAGTATTACATTATATAACATTATATCAAGCAACTACAGTGTAATAATTCGAGATAATAATAAAAGTTGGAGATATATTAAAAATGAATTTATCAAAAAACGAAAATGGCCGACCAATGAAAAAAAACGCACATATATTAATTTTGGAAGAGAAATGAGAAAGAAGTTCACCGTTCGTAGCAATTAAATACTTTGGAAAAATAAGTGAAATTCGTAAAAAAAAACTTTAAAAAGAAAAAACTTGATTCTGTGATAAAAGATTGGAGTGTTGTGATGGTATATTGAAATAACTAAATAATTGAAATCAGCCTCAATATCATGTGCTTAAAAAACTGAATAAAAGAGTATGAAAAATTTAAACTACGAATTTCGAGATAAATAAATTGGTCAAATCAAACTTTAAAAATTTATGCTGAAACTTGCGAAATTTAAATATTTAAAAAATTTTAGATCATTGAAAAAAAAACAATTTCTCGACAAGAGAAAAAAGTAATACAGAATGGAGTATATTTTTGAAAATAGATACCATTTACTCTTTGCCAACTTATTTGTTGAGATTGCAATCTGAATGATCATTAAAATTCCAAGAAAAAGGATTTTTCATGTCTACGTGAAAATACTAGCGTATAACTATTTAAAAAATAATTTTTTGTCCCCATAAAAAAAACTAGAAAATTAAAAGACTTTTTCTTAAAATTGTTTTTCAGAAAATAACTGTAATATTTTAAATGGTAAATGAGTAATTTTAAAATCGTTGGTCGTGTGTATTTGTTGACAAAAAAAGATGAGTGTAAAAGAGAAAAATATATTTAAAAGAATGCACCCCTTTCTGTGTTATTTTTTTCTCTTGCTGAGAAATTGACTATTTTCAATAATCTGATATTTTCAAAAAAATCAAAATTTGCGAATTTCAGCACATGATTTTCAGACTGATTTAAAATGTTTATTTCCTTCAAGAGTCCAATACAACACTCCAATACATTAGAACAGTACCAAGTTTTTTACTTTTTACGAAGTTTTTTTTAAACGATAGAGTATACTGTACACATATATAGTTTAATGTGTAAATAATTCGAATATAGAGAAAACATGTGTGCGGTCGGTGTAAAATTAAAAATATAAAATAAAAATTTGTATAGGTAGTAAAAAAATGCTAGAGAGCGTGACATGCCCTCCTTTTACCATCCTTCCCGATAGACGCCTACGCGCTGTTATAATAAAATATGTTTAGTTGACTGTGCAAATAGCAATGTGTATTTATATGCATTGTTTGCTCAAAACCAGACTTTATTTTTTGTTTCAAAACACATTTATATAAGTCAGTAACTACAATTTTACCTAAACGTAAAACTAAACGTCAGTCTTACTTCAACAATAATATAACTTAATACAATTTAATACAAAAACGACGTCACCATGAATTGCAGGCAAATTGTTTTAATCATAGCGAATATCGCAGTTACTTTCGAAACCCCTAAAATGGGTAAGTACCCTACATATTTTACAGAATAGAATACAGTATATTAAAATTCTAAATGTAAAAAAGATTTTTACTATTGTACTTGACTTAATTATGTAAACACCTTACTAAAAACACAGACTATATGAATACAGATAGTTCATTTCGAGAAGTAAATATTAACGATGACGTTTTAATAAACGTTCATCCCGAATTGATTCATATGTATTCATATGGTCTGTGATTTCAGTAAGTTGTTTACATAATGAAGTCAAATAAAATGGTAAATATTTTTTCTACGTTAAAAATTTTAATGTACTGTATTCCATACTGTAAAGTATGTTGGGTACTAACCCGTTTTAGGGATTTTGAAAATAACTGCGATAATCGCTATGATAAAAATGATTTGCCTACATTTCATTGTGACGTCGTTTTTGTATTAAGTTGCATTAGGTTATATTATTGTTGTAGTAAGACTGACGTTTAATTTTATGCTTATTTTTTTCGAGTCACATTTGATATCAGTCAGTAACTACAATTTTACCTAAACGCTAAACTAAACGTCAGTCTTACTTCAACAATAATATAACTTAATACAATTTAATACAAAAACGATGTCACCATGGACTGTAGGCAAATTATTTTTATCATTGCGATTATCGCAGTTATTTTTAAAACCCCTAAAACGGGTTAGTACCCAACATACTTTACAGTATGGAATACAGTACATTAAAATTTTTAACGTAGAAAAGATATTTACCATTTTATTTGACTTCATTATGTAAACAACTTACTGAAATCACAGACCATATGAATATATATGGATCACTTCGTGATGAACGTTCATTATAACTTAATCGTTTCTGTTTACTTCCTTAAGTGAACTAACTATATTCATTTATTCTGAGGTTTTAGTGAGGTGTTTACATAATGAAGTCAAGTGCAATGGTAAAAATCTTTCCTACATTTATAATTTTAATATAGTCTATTCTATTCTTTAAAATATGTAGGGTACTTACCCATTTTATGGGGTTTTGAAAGTAATTGCGATGATCGCTATGATAAAAATAATTTACCTGCAATCCACGATGACGTCGCTATTGTATTAACTTGTATTAATTTATACTATTTTTGTAGTAAGACTGAAGTTTAGTTTTACGTTTAGGTAAAATTGTATTTACTGACTGATATCAAATGAGTTTTGAAAAAATATAAGGCCTGATGTCGAGCAAACAATGAATAAAAAAATACATTGCTATTTGCACAGTCAACTAAACATATTTTATTTTAACAGTGCGTAGGCGTCCATCGAGGAAAAGGCAAAAGTGGGACACGTCTCACTTTATAGCATTACTGTACTACCTACACAAAATTTTATTTTATATTTTAATTTTAACACAGAGAGCGTACATGTGTTCTCTTTATTCGAATTATTTACACTGTATACTGTAAATTTCTGCATTATACGTTATCGTTAAAAAAATCTTTTTAACATGTAAAAAAATTGGTTCTATGCTTTTGGATTGGTGTGCTGATTTGGAATATTGATTAAAATAAATAACTGGTAAATCTGTCTCACAATCATTTGCGAAATTGAAGTATTTTGAAAATTTCAGATCATTGAAAATAATAAATTTCTCGACAAGAGAAAAAAGTAATACAGAATAAAGTGCATTTTTGAAAATAGATATCATTTTTTTTTTTGCCAACCTTATTGTTGAAATTGCAATCTGAGTGATTATTAGAATTCCAAGAAAAAGGATTTGTTATGTCTACGTGAAAATACTAGCGAACACATATTTGAAATATAATTTTTTGTCCTTATAAAAAAAAGTAGAAAATTAAAAGACTTTTTTTCTTAAAATTGTTTTTCAGAAAAAAACTGTAATATTTTAAATGGTAAATGAGTAATTTTAAAATCGTTGTCATGTGTATTCGTTGACAAAAAAAGATGAGTGTAAAAGAGAAAAATATATTTAAAAGAATGCAACCAGTGGCGGCACCAGACATTTTTTTCTAGGGGGGGCAAGATCATGACAAATATTTTTTTAATGGGGCAAATGTATACTCGTATATTATTGCCCCTTTGAGGTTTTAATAATGATAATATTCATATTGTTGGGGTTAATACTTTTGTATACCTGTATCTGCTGAAGGCATTTCGTTAAATCATATAAATTACAAGTAATTAAGTTAACAAACAGAAAAAATGAAAGTTTAAAATACTAATAACAATAGTACTAAAAATCATATACATAGGTTTTTTAACATTTTATAACAAATTATGTATAATCTTATACTCAATTTTATATTATTAAATACATAATTTTGATTCTCGATAATTTAAAAATTTTTCATTAACCTAAATACTTCTTTTTACTATTCAAGATATTATAGTAAAATTATCATTTAGTATATAAATAATTGTAATAAAACTTCAACTTTTGATTCTTTCCTAAACTAAAAACTAAATGTCTGATTTGATTATGTAACTGTATAATATATAAAATAAATATTATACAACATTTATAATATTTTACATTAAATAATATACAATTTTAAAAAGTATTAAATTATTTATTATAATAAAAAGTTTATACTAATATAACTATAATAATAAGTAATAAAAAAATTTGAATAAATTAATATTTATTAGTTAAATTATTACAATTCACAAAATAATCCGTCTATTTTTATGTACAGAGGCAAATTTATCAACAACCATATTTAGATTTAAACTTTTGGATGTTCTTTTTTCAATATTTAGTATAGCAATAGATGTTAATTTTTCATTGCATATATGGTTTCTTAAATAAGTCTTTATTTGCCTTAAACTGGAAAATGTCCTCTCTACTCCTGCACTTGAAGGTGGTATTACAATAGCAATTGTGCACAAAATAAATGTTTCTGAAAAAGCCATTTTATAGTTTTCTAATAATTTTGCCAAATCAAGTATTGTCTTTATTTCATAATTATTTTCTTCTTTTTGTCTTTTTATTAATTTTGGTAAAAGTTTTAATTCCGCTTCTAAGCTGTCTGTATCAACACCATAATGAATTGTAAAAGGTAGTATATTTTCAAGATTTAAAAATGTTGAGTTTTTGGGATTTAATGAACTCATTCCTTTCAAAATTGGGCTATTAATATTGAATCGTCTATTTAGTTCACTCACCATTCTATCGATTACAGGATAAAATATCATTAGTTTTAGATCATTATTATTTTGTTTTTTTCTTGATTCAGATATTGTTTCCGTTAAATAATGAGCAAGATTATCTGGTAGTTTTTTTGTTCTAACTAGTTTTTGGGTTTCTAAATTTTTAATGTTATTATTTTTAGCAGATAAATTAACTTCTTTTATTAGTATATTAAATTTATTTATATCATTTCTATATTCATTTAAATGTAAAATCAATGCGTTAACAAGATTACAGCTAGAAGTTAAATTAGAATCAGATTTTTGCAAGTAATCTGAAACAATTTTCAATTCGTGTAAAGTTTCACAAAATAGATGTAAACAAAATAAAAATTCAAAATTAATATGACTTAACAGTGAACTGGCTTCTAAACTTTTTTCACATTTTGTTTCTAAGCTAATTTTGTTTAGTAAAAGCAATATGATTGATAGTGTTTTCTTAATAGCTATGCAAGCAGCTATTTGGCAGATCCATCTTGTTTCAGAAATACTTTTTAGTTCCACACATTTAGATTTTGTATAATGTTTTTTTTGAAGTTCAATAAACTGGGTGTGCACTGTTGATCTACTCATAAAATTGTATATTTGTTGAAGTAATGTAAAAAACATTTGTACTTCTGGAATATTCTTACAAATATCAACAATAACTAAATTCAATCTATGGTTATAACAATGAGTATAAATAGCTTGAGGTATTTGACGTTGAAAAATTGCTTGGACACCATTAGTTTTGCCGCTCATTACCGCAGCTCCATCATAGGTCTGTGCTACATAATAATTAATATCGATTGCACAATTAGACAATGTACATTTAATGTAATTAAACAATGCTACAGCATTTAATGAAAAACAAGGGATAAATCTTAAAAATCGTTCATTAATTGTGTTGTTATAAAAATAACGAACCATAACAGAAAGCTGTTCAATTTTTGTTACATCTTTAGTTTCATTTGCAAGAATAGCAAAGTATTTACATTCTTTTAATTCATTTGAAATTGACTGCAAGACCATTGGACTCATTATTAAAAGTAATTGATTTTGTATAGAATTATGAGTATATTTGGCATTTTTTGGTAAATTTTCAATTTTATTTTTCAATCTTTCATCTTTTTTTTGCATATAGTTTTAAAAGTTCAAGAAAATTTCCTTTATTAAGACTGCTTTCACTTTCATCATGGCCTCGTTGAGCCACGTTTTGGCATGCTGTATACAGTAAAATTTCAGCAACATTGTAGATGTAATAACGGGTTTCTCTAATCAATGCCTCATTTGCTATATTTAATTGCGACTGAATAGATATAGTTTTCTTTGATTGTTTATAACCTTCCCACTTGGACATACATGTTTTATGAGTAATTGATTTGTCATGTCTTTTAATTCCACTAGCCTTATCCATAGTATTTTTCCAGTTTTTGAATCCACACTTACTAAAAGGTGAATTATCTGACTCCGATGAAAAAAATCGACAAGCAAAAGAATATGATGCATTTTCAATAATACTATATTCTAACCATGAATATTGTTTATACCAATCAGCACGAAAATGACGCCATTCTTTACCAAATTTAGTTTTTGGAAACATTTTTAATAATGGTTGAGTTGGATTGTCACTTACAATTTTTGTAATATCACTTGGGCCAGCAACAGATTTTTCTAAAGGAACCTCCTGTTGTTTTTCTTGAATTTGCATTTGCTCAAGGCTTATTGTAGGTTCTTTATCGATCTCACTGTTACATGTACTTGAACTATTTGTTATACCTACAAATACAATTATTTAAAATAAACAAATAAAAAATAATATATCAAATTTAAATATACAATAATCAAATAATAACTTATAAGTAGGTACTAATGTATAAATAATATTTTAAAAATATACAAATAAGTATTAACATATTTCTACCTTTATTAAATTTACTTTGTGACTTATGTAGCTATTTTGACTAATTATAATGATTTATTTTATTTTATTTCTAACAAAATAATTTATATATATATGATAATTACTTGAATTTATTTCATCATCACTTTGAATGATACACTCGGTTGACTCAGTTTATTCCAATTCAACATTATCATGTGTATCTATTATTCTTTTTTTTTGAATTTGAATGAGTTGAAAAATAAGAATCAATTTTTCGAATTTGATTGTTCATCATAAATTCTTAATTTCTTATTTATAAATGAAAATTAAAAAAAGTAAGTATTTCCGCACTATATTTAACTTCCAACACTCCATGCAGTTGTATTATTTACACGGGTGACAAATATTATTCATCGTTATTCATATCATGTTTTTACGATTTTTCTTTTAAATATTAGTATTTAATTATTATAGGTAAAACCCAAAACAAAAATAATTCACTTATATTGTATATAGTATCCAAAGTATAGTGTATGTATTATCTGCACGAGTATTTAATAATGCCAACGTGAATTACTAACGAATCATAAATATAAAACGAATTTAGTGAAAACCTGTCTATACGGGTGTAATATAAATTATTGAAATACATGGAAAATACTGTATTATTAGCGTTTTCTGATAAAATATAATCAATTTTAAAATCAAATTAAATGGTGGTGTATTCTATGGTGTATTATTTAAACGAATGCACATAAAAAAAAGAACGATGAATTACACAGCAAAACATATGGAACACAGCAAATACATAAATACTTGAAATTTAAATTTTCGTTTGTTCTTCAACAGGTAGGGCATAGGTGGAGCAAAACCAAATTTGGGTAGGGCGCTTGCCCTACCTTGCCCCCCCCCCTAGCGCCGCCACTGAATGCAATCCGTTATGTGTTATTTTTTTCTCTTGCTGAGAAATTGAATATTTTTCAATGATCTGATATTTTCAAAAAATTTAAAATTTGCAAATTTCAGCACATGATTTTCAGACTGATTTAAAGTGTTTATTTCCTTCAAAATTCCAAAACAACACTCCAATCCATTAGCACAGTACTAAGTTTTTTACTTTTTAAAAAAAATTTTTAAACGATACAGTATACAGTGTAAATAATTCGAATACAGACAATACATGTGTGCGGTCGGTGTTAAAATTAAAAATCTTTACATATATAAATTAATTGGTGTCTGTATGTTATCGATGCTGTAACGATGAGTCACAAGACATCATGTACTACTACTTCGGTGGGGTGAGAGAAGTGCTGATTAAGGGTTTTTGGAGCGTGACCTACATAACCAGGCGGTTCGAAGGTGTGTGAATGGAACGACGAGTAAGTTGTCGAAAACCAGACAACGACGAGTAAGTTGTCGAACACCAGACAACATCGAGTAAAGAGTCGAACACCAAACAACATCGAGTAAAGAGTCGAACAGCAGACGACGTCCAGTAAAGAGTCCTCCAGTCGGGTCGAACATCAGACACCGTCCAGTGGAAAAACCACCAAAGGACCTCAACTATCACCTCGCTTAAAGACCATCAGCGTTTGGTAGTATTTAAAATAAAATCATATTAATTTATTTGTTTCTTGATATCATTACTTAAGGTAACCCTAGTCCATAATAATAATTATCACACATCGAGGTCGAGTCCTCGAGACCTCGATAAAATAAACAAAACTCCCAGTATGGAAGAGTAGGGAGAAAGTACATTACAATGCCTGGCCAAACCGCATGATAGATTTTGAGAGGGTTTTTTCCTATGTACTCAGCGTGGACCCGGGATGGTTTATGTTTCTTAAAAGTTTTCAAAATCCAACTCCTTAAAGGTTTCAAAACCCGGCACTGGTAAACCGGTGGTCCTTCACAACTACGAGTTGTTTACCTTTCGCAGTAACTAAGGGTGTGACGTCAGATGATTACCAAGGGCAACTGTTATATGTTTTTTATAAAGATTCTGGGGTGGTTTTTTATTAGTTTGTCATTAGAAAATACAATTTCTCAGTTTTCGTGGGTAATTAGTAATGTAGTGCCTTGCAAATGTGTAGGTAGTTTGCGTGTCACTCTGCCGAATGGGGCTCGGACACGGATGACGTGAGGGGCGGGCTGCTATCTGACTTTGCGGCAGGTGCGGGGCTGGTTCCATGCAACCGTGGTACCACCCCCACCTACAGTAGAGTAAACGCTCAGTCAGTAGTAGACGTTACATTCGTTCGCCTGACTCCCGGAGTCGAGGTCACCGATTGGAAAGTCTTAGACGACAGGAACTCGGAAAGTGACCATAATTATATTACATACTCGGTGGAGGAAGACATCGGTGCTAACCAAAGACAAGGGCATATCCAGCAAGATAACCGCAGGGGCTGGGCGGTCAAGAAACTGGACACTCAGAAGCTACAGGAAGCGTTGGCTGGAACCCCCCCCCCCCATGGACGCTTCTACCAGTGCTGAGGAGGCGGCAATGGCGCTGGATAAACAATTGGAGGCGATCTGCAACTACTCGATGCCGCGCAGATCAGCCAACGAAGGTAGGCGAGTCATCCATTGGTGGTCCGTGCGTATCGCGGTGCTACGAAGAGAGAGCATCGCGGCGCGCCGTCGCTACCAGCGGATGGGCCGTCGCAGTGGGAACGTCGATCGGGGTCCGGAACTCGCGGGCCTGTAGGGAGGCGTCGAGGGCACTCCGAGTGGAGATCCGCGTGTCCCAGGAGAGGTCCTGGCGACAGCTGTGCGAAGCGGTTGACCGCGACCCTTGGGGTCTTCCCTACAAGGTCGTAATGAGGAAGACTGGTCGGCAACCTCTCGTTGCGGCGGCGCGCGGGCGAGAAGTAGCGTTGGCGAGGGAATTATTTCCGGTCCACCAGGCAATTAGCTGGGGCGACGTCTCACTCGACGGGTCGGAGCTCGGCGACCCGGAGGATGAGCTAGTGAGGCCCCTTACAACCTCGGACCTGGCATTCGCGGTGACGAGACTAGCAACTGGAAAGGCGCCGGGACCGGACTACGTCCCGAATGAGGTCGTGGCGCTGGTGGCTGCCAAGGCTCCCGACCGACTACTGGGAGTGTACAACAAGTGTCTGGCGGAGGGGGTATTCCCGGCTCAGTGGAAGGTGGCTAGGCTGGTTCTTTTACACAAAGGAGCCGATAAGCCGGTCACCTCTCCATCGAGCTTTAGGCCAATTTCCCTCCTTAACGGGGTGGGGAAATTGTTCGAGCGCCTCCTCCTTCAGAGACTGTACCCATGGATAGAAGGGAACGGAGGACTCGGCGGAAATCAGTTCGGGTTTCGCCCGGGACGTTCTACGGTCGACGCTGTGAACCGGGTCGTCGATCTGGCGGGGGTGGCGGAGATGGGACCGGTCAGGAATAGGGACCTGTGCGCCGTCGTCGCCATCGACGTATCTAATGCGTTCAACTCGGCGCCCTGAGAGCGGATCGACGCGGAGCTGAGGCGCAGGGGGGTGCCCCAGACCATGGTCCGACTCCTTAGGTCGTACATGAGCGACAGGGAGCTCGTCGTTGAGGGTCCGCAGGGGGACTCTAGGATGGAGGTGTTCTGTGGCGTTCCTCAGGGTTCCGTCCTGGGTCCACTCCTGTGGAATATCTTCTACGACGGGCTTCTGAGACTGGACGTCCCGAGGGGTGTGGATCTGGTCGGCTTCGCGGACGATCTGGCGGTCGTCGTCAGAGCCCACAACGTGGATCTGGTCGAGTTGGTGGGCAATCCGGTACTGAAAACGGTGGCCGGATGGATGTCCGCCAACGGCTTAAAAGTGGCTCCCCACAAATCGGAGGCAGAGGTGCTGACGAGGAAGTGGGCCTACCGGGACCCGGTGTTCACTTTGGGTGGCCACCAGATCCCGGTTAGGAGAGTCTTATCCTACGTGGAGGTTAAGCTTGACCCCAGGAAAAAGTTTAATGAGCATATACAATCCGTGGCGAAGAGGGCTAGGGCGACGGCCGCGGCCCTGGGCAGGCTGATACCGAATATGAGCGGACATTCCCAGGCGAAGAGGAGTCTGCTCATGTCAGTTTTCCTCAGTCAGCTGCTGTACGCGGCGCCTGTGTGGTCCAGGGCAGGCGGGTCCACCGAGAAGAACAAAAAGGTTTTGACCCAAGCTCAGAGGATCGCGGCCCTGCGGATCACCAGGTGCTATAGGACAGTGTCGGATATAGCGGCCTTGGTGCTCGCCCGAATGCCTCCGGCGTACCTGCTCGCGGACGAGCGGGCAAGGATTCGCCAGGAACGGCTTTCCGGGGTCCAAGGTTGCCCCGAGTCAGTGGCCGTGAGCAGGAGGCGGGAGAGGGCCTCCACCCTGCGGGAATGGCAAAGCGTCTGGGAGTCCACCAGCAAAGCTCGGTGGACGAGGAGGATGCTGCCGGACCTGCAGAGGTGGGTCGTCCACTCCAGCCTTAGGTCGGTATCGTTCCATATGGCGCAGGCACTGACCGGCCATGGCTGCTTTCGCCGATACCTCTTCGAGAGGAAGCTGGCTGGGGACCCCAGCTGCGTCCAGTGCGGGGTCCCGGACGATACGGTGGAGCACACCTTGTTCCACTGTTCGTTCTGGGACGGACACCGTCTGGGAGTGGGGCATTCCATGGGGCGCCGGTTGCGGCCGGAGGACGTCCCCGAGATCCTCCTGGGTCCTAAGTCGGAAGACCTCTCGGTAGACCCGGCGGAGAGGGCGGCGGCTAGAGCCACGGCGGACGGACGGCGAACGGACGGCGAACAGCGCTTCTGCGCGATGGTGGAAGTAATCTTGTCAGAAAAGGAGAAGGCGGAGCGGGAGCGGGAAAGAGATCTTCAACAACAAAATAGCTAAGTTTTGGAATTGTGGGCCGAAGGCCAACTTAGGGTGGTTAGAGGCCCCCGTATGTTGTTAATATTGTAAATATTGTTTGTAATTATTGTATGTTTTTCGTGTGAAATAAACGATATGGAGCCTGGTGGCAGTATTGTGAAAACGGTTCCCACCAGACTCTATGTTTAAAGAGAAAAAAAAAAAAAAAAAAAGGTAGTTTGCGTGTAGTAGCAATGGTAATGTAGCATTTATCGACCTTTATCATCAACGTTTTAACGTCGTACGTGAGAAATATATGCCAACTTTCAAAATCTATATAAAGGTAAATTTATCATTGTGCTTCTACCTCTGTCAGATTATGATTACAAATTTCTTCACTATATCATCGACAGTTATGCACTCCAACGGAAATTGATTGGCCGATCTACATCTGTAGCACGAACGATAAAGGCCTTTGGAGCTTCCGAAACAACCGAGCAACAAGCATCACGATTGGAAACCATGCGAGAACGAGCTTGTCATGCCAATCGATTGAAACTGGAGAGCAGCGAGCATCACGACTGGAAATCATGCGAGAACGAACTGCTCAAACCCGCTCGACTTATACTATAGACCAACGGAGAGCAATTCGGACTTTAAGAAGAGAACACTATGATCGATCCAGAAGGATGCTGTACGTTGAATTGGATCTTGCTGCGTTCCATTACGATGCGGAATATGATTACAGTAGCCAACGAAGTGTCGTCATTGGAAAAATGGACAAATTATACGAATATTGGCGTGCATTGAAATTTAAAAGGAAAATCCAGGAATGTGCTGCGCAGGTGGAAAAATGAAATTGCTAGAATTGTCATACTTTCAGCTACATTTGGAGGAAGCTCACGATATATGCATGAATACGCACAAGATGCAATGACTTACAGACACGCATACAACCTTCCGGATTTTTTCATAATATCCACGTGCAATCCTACGTAGGATGAAACTAGAGAACTTATGTTGCCTGGACAATCATCTTCGGATCGCCATGACATCATTGCACGTGTGTTCAAACAAATTGAAATATTTTATGGATTTCATTTACAAGTACCGTGTTTTTGGGAGAGTTGTTGGATTTATTTCATTGAATGGTAGAAAAAGGATTGCCGCATGCACACGTTTTGATTTGGTTAATTCATAGAATTACACCAGACAAAATTGATGCAGTCATCTCAGCAGAAATACCAAACGTCGACATTGATCCAGGCTTATTCGAAGTCGTTACCAAAAACAAGATTTATGGCCCACGTTGAGCGATCAACACCAAATCTCCATGCATGAAGAATGGAAAATGCAGGAAACGCTATCCAAGAGACTTACATGCCGAAACTATCACTGGCAATGATAGATATCCCCAATATCGTCGACGATCAACTGAATATGGCGGCAAAATCATCACTCTAAACGTGCGCAACAATGACATTGAAGTCGGTAATCGTTGGGTTGTGCCGTATTCACCATTACTCTCTAAGACGTTCAAAGCACACATCAATGTCGAGTATTGCAATGCAGTAAAATCGATCAAATACATATGCAAATATATTAACAAAGAATTCGATATGGCAGTTTTTGGAGTGGGAAATGCATTTGCACCAATCGATGAAATTGAAAGATATCAATTAGGACGCTATATTAGTAGCAATGAAGCTGTTTTTTCGTATTTTCATATTTTTTTTCATAAACGTCATCCAACAGTCGTTCATTTGGCTATGCATATTGAGAATGGACAGCGCGTGTATTTTACAATAGCAAATGTACATGCAAGAACATTTTTGCCACCGCAAACAACGTTAACTACGTTCTTCTCTTTGTGTATGGATGATTTGTTCGGAAGAACGCTTCTTTATTTAGAAGTGCCAAAATACTACACACGGAATGCATCAGCCAAAACTTTTCAACGTCGTAGACAGGGCAAATCAGTTGAAGGACATCCGAATTTATATTCGTCCACGCCTTAAGCGGTCTCTATACAGTTCATCCAAACAAACAAGAATATTTTTATTTGCGATTACTATTAGTTAATGTACGTGGACCAAAATCCTTCCATAAACTGAGAACAGTTATTGGTGAAGTATGTGTGACCTATCGAGAAGCTTGCCAAGAATTAAATCTTCTTGAGAACGATGCCCACTGGGACACAGCACTCGCTGGTGCATCAAATACTGCTCAACTACAACAAATACTTGCATTATTTGCTTTATTATTGACAACGTATTTCCCATCCAATCCATAAGATCTTTGGAAAAAATACAAAGATGACATGAGTGAAGACATTCTACGTCTTTTGCGAGCAACGAATATTAACTTGTAATTCATACCAAACGTGTATGAGGCTTTGCTTTTGATCGATGATGTATGTTTGGCAGTCACTAACAAAGGATTGGTGCGATTAAAATTGTGTGCACCGATCCGACCTACTAATACCGCATATGATTGTGATTTGCAACGTGAAACACAATTTGATATCCATGACTTGGGTACATATGTTGAATGTATTTATAGCAAAAAAGCTTTAGAAGCGCTTCATCGTACACTGCAAGATTTGAGGGGTAATAGACAACCTTTTGGTGGAGCCACTCATTCTATTGTCCGGGGATTTTCGACAAATTCTGTCAAAGATACCACGTTTAACACCCGCTGATGAACTTAATGCTTGTCTCAAATCTTCAGTTCTATGGCGACATGTCAACAAATTGACTTAAAAAACCAATATGCGTGTTCAACTACAAAATGATGCATTCGCCTAACGTTTCACAAAACAATTGTTGGATATTGGGATTAGGAAGTTGGCAATTAACTATTCTACAATTTGTATTACATTGCTTTTGTAATACAATAACTTTTGTAAGATGACATCTACCAATCACGAATTAATTCAAAACATTTTCCCAAATATCACGTGGAAATTTAAAAATCATCAGAAGCAGAAATATAAATATGAAAATCTACATTTGCCCCTTGCAACGCACGGGTATTCAGCTAGAATTAAATAAAAAATTGTATAGGTAGTAAAATAATGCTAGAAAGCGTAACATGCCTTCCTCTTGCCCTCCTTCCCGATAGACGCCTACGCACTGTTATAATAAAATATGTTTAGTTGACTGTGCAAATAGCAATGTATATTAATATTCATTGTTTGCTCGACACCGAACTTTATTTTTTGTTTCAAAACACATTTATATAAGTCAGTAACTACAATTTTACCTAAAAGTAAAACTAAACTTCAGTCTTACTTCAACAATAATATAACTAAATACAATTTAATACAAAAACGACGTCACCATGAATTGCAGGCAAATTGTTTTAATCATAGCGACTATCGCAGTTACTTTCGAAACCCCTAAAACGGGTAAGTACCCTACATATTTTACAGAGTAGAATACAGTATATTAAAATTCTAAATGTAAAAAAGGTTTTACTATTGTACCTGACTTAATTATGTAAACACCTTACTATAAACACAGACTATATGATTACAGATAGTTCATTTCGAGAAGTAAATATTAACGTCGACGTTTTAATGAACGTTCATCCCGAATTGATTTATATGTATTCATATGGTCTGTGATTTCAGTAAGTTGTTTACATAATGAAGTCAAATAAAATGGTAAATATCTTTTCTACGTTAAAAATTTTAATGTACTGTATTCCATACTGTAAAGTATGTTGGGTACTAACCCGTTTTAGGGATTTTGAAAATAACTGCGATAATCGCTATGATAAAAATGGTTTGCCTACATTTCATTGTAATGTCGTTTTTGTATTGAATTGTATTAGGTTATATTATTGTTGTAGTAAGACTGACGTTTAATTTTAAGCTTATTTTTTTCGAATCACATTTGATATCAGTCAGTAACTACAATTTTACCTAAACACTAAACTATACGTCAGTCTTACTTCAACAATAATATAACTTAATACAATTTAATACAAAAACGACGTTACTATGGACTGTAGGCAAATTATTTTTATCATTGCGATTATCACAGTTACATTTGAATCTCCTAAAATGGCTAAGTACCCTACATATTTTACAGAATAGAATACAGTACATTAAAATTATAAATGTAGAAATATTATAACTATTTTGTTTGACTTCATTATGTAAACACCTTGCTAAGATCACCGACCATAAGAATACATATGGTTAACTTCGGGATGAACGTTTATTAAAACGTCATCTTTTCTGTTTATTTCCCGAAGTTAGCTATCTGTTTCCAAATATTCTGTGGTTTTAGTAAGGTATTTACATAATGAAATCAAGTGCAATGGTAAGAATCTTTTTTACATTTATAATTTTAATGTATTCTATTCTATTCTGTAAAATATGTATGGTACTTGCCCGGTTTAGTGGTTTCAAAAGTAACTGCGATAGTCGCTATGATTAAAACAATTTGCCTGCAATTCATGGTGACGTAGTTTTTGTATTAAATTGTATTAAGTTATATTATTGTTGAAGTAAGACTGAAGTTTAGTTTTACGTTTAGGTAAAATTGTAGTTACTGACTTATATAAATGTGTTTTGAAACAAAAAATAAAGTCTGGTTTTGAGCAAACAATGAATATAAATATACATTGCTATTTGCACAGTCAACTAAACATATTTTATTATAACAGCGCGTAGGCGTCTATCGGGAAGAAGGGCAAAAGGAGGGCATGTCACGCTCTCTAGCATTTTTTTACTACCTATACAAATTTTTATTTTATATTTTTAATTTTACACCGACCGCACACATGTTTTCTCTGTATTCGAATTATTTACACATTACACTATATATGTGTACAGTATACTCTATCGTTTAAAAAAACTTCGTAAAAAGTAAAAAACTTGGTACTGTTCTAATGTATTGGAGTGTTGTATTGGACCCTTGAAGGAAATAAACATTTTAAATCAATCTGAAAATCATGTGCTGAAATTTGCAAATTTTGAATTTTTTGAAAATATCAGATTATTGAAAATAGTCAATTTCTCAGCAAGAGAAAAAAATAACACAGAAAGGGGTGCATTCTTTTATATATATTTTTCTCTTTTACACTCATATTTTTTTGTCAACAAATACACACGACCAACGATTTTAAAATTACTCATTTACCATTTAAAATATTACAGTTATTTTCTGAAAAACAATTTTAAGAAAAAAAGTCTTTTAATTTTCTATTTATCTTTATGGGGGCAAAAAATTATGTTTTAAATAGTTATACGCTAGTATTTTCACGTAGACATAACAAATCCTTTGTCTTGGAATTCTAATAATTATTCAGATTGCAATCTTAACAAATAGGTTGGCAAAGAGTAAATGGTATCTATTTTCAAGAAACTCCCTATGATAAATAACGGTTTTTATTATTACGATCGAATTTGGGAGGCAGCAAACTTGTCAACCGCTGTGTTTTTTCAAACCGTCGGAAAACTAGTTGTGGCAATGGAGGCCTCGCTACCCACCGCCGCCCATGTCTGGCGTCGTGTTTTCGTCAATGGCGTTCGGACAGAAAAACGGTTCCTAATCGATTCAGGCTCGGAAATTTCGGTCATCATCGTGTATCAAACGTCATCCTCACCGCCACAATCGGAATACGAATTCGTACTTATGGTCCGAGCACTCTTCAACTGGATCTCGGTTCTAGTCGTACATTTTCCTGGACTTTCGAGATGGCGGACGTCGCTCACCCAATTTTCGGAGCAGACATTTTACATTATTATGGTTTACTCCTCTATATCTGACGCTGTCGCCTCGTCGACCGTAACGATAGTAAAACATTTAAAACATGCTTCGTCAATGAAGTGTCCACTCCGATTTTTACCGTGACATACACACGTGTGTGGGTCAGTCTGTTGACTGAATTTCCGATGGTTGCACGTGAGTCACCAGTTCCGGAGAAATTTTTATACTCTTTGATACACGAATTTCATACTACCGTTGCCCACCATGTCCACCGTTATTCGCTCACCCGCGACGATTACCCCTGGAACATTTGCTAAATGCTCGTCATGAATTTGACTTTATGCCCAAGAAGGGTATCTCTAGACTGTCATCTAGCACCTGGGCCAGCCCACTCCTGCTGGTCACCATGAAGAATCGTATTTTCCGCCCCTGCGGAGGTTACCGCTGTTTAAACGTTGTTACACGCGCAAATAGGTACACATTGCCACATTTGCATGATCTTACCGCAAATTCAGCGAACAAGATCGTATTCACGAAGTTGGATCTCGTAAGGGCCTACCATCAAGTTACGGTTGCAGAGGCTAACATACCGAAAACCGCAGTAACCACCCCTTTCGGACACTTTGAGTTTCCGGTGATGTGTTTCGGACTGCGAAATGCTGTCAAACGTTCCAAAGCGTAGTGATTGACGTTCTACGCGAGTTCCATTTCGCATTCGCCTACATTGATGACGTGTTAATCGCTTCACATGACAGATTTATACATCAATTTTTTGGAAAAATATTTTAATAATATTATTAAGCCAGTGACTAGGAAGAGTATGAATAATCGACGATTACACGAGTCGTGTGGGACCGGCTTTATATTTTATCAACAATATATCTATAAATAGAGTGGGTTTTTTGAAGATAAATAACAATAGGTGTTGCACTGCACATTTATATAATTATGTATAACTTAAGTTAGTACTTCTTTAATATTAATATTATATTATAATTTCTTTACATTATATAAGTGAGGGTCCGTATTTAAGTGTATGACTTATACTAGTTAACAGTGGCGATCAAATGATTGTAATGGGGGGATTAGGTTGATTTTTAATAACTTTGACTTTGATAATTGAAAACTTAAGTCATTATTTAAGGATATAAGTTCACTTTATTAAATAATTTTATTATTATTAAATTATTAAATCTATTTTTTTTTACCAATTTATCCAATACTTCATTTGTGGTAGGAGCGAATACAGGGCCCCTTTTTATTATTTAATAATATAATTTTTTTTTATTATTAATAAATAGGTAATGAACGGCATACTATTAAACTAATACATAATAACAAAAAGATCATGGGGGAATATATCCCTTCATCCCCTCTGTTTGACCGTTACTGCTGGTTATTGAGAGTAGCACATGCATATATATAGATACATATATATGATAAGTTATAAGATATTTAATTGAATTTTCTGAGAACTAACATTATCTATAACAAATTAGATATATCTTACATTAAAAAAAAATTTTTTTTGAAGAAGGAGAATTATGGAAGGGAGGCTAAAATGTGTTGCTTCGGGGAGTAAAATATCCAAATATGGACCTGTATATAGTTACGTTCCCCATTCACAACATATAAGTGCCTATTTTACTGTTCACTACGTGTAAACATAGTGTGAAATTCGAAAATGCAAATGTGTAGTACAAATTTAAAAAATGTGTAGTGGTAAATATGTTTATTATAGCTTATGCCGTATTTTTTGAAATCATCATCACAAATTAAAAATTATAATCTCCGGATTAGAGTTAATTCAGACTATGTTATTTGGCTGTTATAGAAATATTCAATATTCACTGTAGATCAGAGTTTGTTGATAATGATAATCACAGCTATCTGTATATGTGTACACAGTATTTTGTATTTTATAATTAGCAATTGTATTTTATTCAAATATTTTAACTATATATGTAATATTATGAACAATAAATTTACTTAAAGTTTTTAATTGTCAAAAAAAAAAAAATGTAAATTTAAGTAAGTAATTTTATTGGAAAAGTATTTTAATAATATTGTTAAGCCGGTGACGAAGAAGAGTATATATGATTGACGAATAATCGACGACTACACGAGTCGTACCCTTAACCTTTTAAAAGTATATACATGTATGTGTACCTAACCTAACCTAACACATTAGTTTTTTATTTATATTAAATGTTGTAGAATACTATTCTATGAAAAATTGTACATAGACATTTTTTTAATTGAAAAAAAAGAATATGGTTAGAAATTAGGTTATGTTTTAATGATAAATTTTGAGGGGGGGGGGGGATACCCACGCTTTTGTGATACAGAATATTTCATTTGAAACGCTATTTTTAAATTTCCAATTGTGCTCCACTACTTTATATTTTTCAATTCGAATATTGATGTCAGTGTAGTTTGTACTCGTTTTTCGATACACCTATACGCTATTTACCTGCGTTTGTTTGCGTGCAGTCTTGTCCTCTCTGTAATAATATGTGTGTCAATACGACGCACCGGGCTGATATTTTGGATCACGTATTCGATGATGTATAAGTCCATGACTATAAGACATTTTCATGATCCAAAATGTCTGCTCAATACGTAAAGAGCATAAACTTAAATTGTTTATTAGTGTCTTACACATTTACGAGTTTTCATACAAATACAATCGAACATTTTTATTAATAGTAAAGTGATTATATATTACGAATAAGATGTTTCACTTAAAAACTTACAAATATGATTATATTATCCAACCGTGTTAAACATATATTATTGCATGTTGATTGATAAGTTATAAAACATATCAATTAATAATTGTTATACAATATTAAATATTTGTTCAATGTTTTAAAATGAAAATGAAAATTCATAGTGATTTATTTTTAGTTCAGAAGGGTATGTAATAGTATACAGAGAATGGCTGGATAAGGTTAGGGGGCGTTAAGGAAAATGTGCAGACTCTGCGAAATTGGTTTGCTTACTCATATGTTTTATTATGAATTCAAAAAGATAATATAAATAAATTGTAAGGTATACGATATGTATTTTATTATTTACAGGGAGACCGAGTTTTACTTGGTTCACTTTAAAATTGAATCGTCTGCGAGCTTGTAAAATTGAACTTTAAATAACTAACGTACATCTATAGTTATCGCTGTAAACAATTATTAATTGAATTTTTTACGACTGATTTCTCGACTGATTTCTCCCCAGTGATACACTCAGATGTTAATTTAAAGACTTCGACTAGAATCATAACATAATACAATAATCTCAATAGCTCATTGGCTATTAAGGATTTTACTTTTCTTTAATAGTTATGTTCTTTAATTTACGTAGATAATTACAAATCAAATTTCTTCTTTAGACAAAGGTATATTTTATCGCTAGTCATCGATAAACGTAGGTAATTATTACTATAGGTAAATGTATGTAACTATATAAATTTAAATTTAGTTATATTAATATTAATATAATACGAACTAATATTTATTACTGCATAGTAATAAAAATTACTTATGAATTGCTGTGGACTACCTACTGTTTATTCTTACTGGTTCATATTTAATAAATGCTCTAAGTATAGCGCACTGCCCAAGATGATTCGCGTTAAAACGAATCAAGTTGATTTTTATATTATGTGACTTTTTTGATAAATTACACTAGCTGGAATACAATTCACATGCCTTAATATTACATTATTTTGAAATATTTTAGAAATACATTCATATTTGTTTATTGAATAACCGTTTTTCCTATTCGCACTTTGAACATGGCACAAAGTGGTACATAGATTTTACATTATTTTTACAATGTAACAATGATACCCGTACATATAAATACGTATAATATAGTGATATAATATATATCGCACATACGTATAATAACAGGCAATAATAGTTGTATATACGAATAAAGTTTGTTACGTATTCGTAAATGATTCGATTTGTGAGCTAAAATATTGTTTTGAAGGACTCTGAATGTTACCCGGCAACCGATACCGGCAGGTGTAGAGTGTGCGTGTGTGAGTGTGTTTGTAACATGCACTTAGGTCTGTAGAAAATCATTATACCAACCGCCGTTCGACGACGATCCATCAAGCGCGTTATGATATTAATATATGTACGCGTGTTCGAACACGGCTATTCATTTTTAATTTTTTTTTCTGAACTTTTTATAATTATTTCTATTATTTTCACGACGATTGATCTTACGATAAAATAACACAATAATAATTTGATACGCACACGAGTTCATTTCTACGGGCGTGTGTCATGTCTTGGTCCGATGACCGGGCTGTGGACGCAGTTCATTGGCATATCCTCAAAAATCATCTGAAACCCAACGTCTGGCACACGTCCCGAGAGATGTTGAAATACAAGCAAGAACTCGATTCTGCCAGGTAATCCAACACAAAATATGTCCGTCGTATCGATATTAGATAATACGCACATTGGATAATTACCGAGTATTATATCGGTCGACGTGCGCCTTTCATCGATGTAATAGTTTATCACGTTATTTATATATAATATATGATATATCTGCTGAAAAAAAAAAAACGTTTTTTTGTGTTACAGACACGTCGATCTGAATCATCTCGCCAGTTCTGTACAAGAAATGAAAAACAAATTGTGCTATTTGAAAAAGGCGGCGTCCGACGTGAACAAACTCAAAACCGTAGGTATGTGTATATACCATTATAATTCATGTTATGGTTCTTAAAAAATAGTACTTAAATTAAAACTGAAAGTCCTCAAAATAACGTTTTATCATTATCATAACAAAATAAATAAGTAAAACTGATGACTAATATGTAGGAAGGTAGATTGTGTCATGTATAATATGTATGTGTATTACCGAGTACGGATTGGTCAATTAATTTAGCCCGGGGAAAATATTATAAAGACGGCAAGATTATTATATTTTAAAAAAAATAAAAAAAAAATATACATATTAATTAAAAATAATATAATATTATCAACTTCGTGAGGCAATGGCTGTAAAATTTAAATGTAGAATTGTAATTTGTAGGTACATTTCTTTTTTACATTTATACCTTCTGAATGCAATAAAGTCACTTCCACTAATTTAGTTATATATCGCAACCCATCGGGAAATTTCTTGGTTTCATGCCAAGCCAATCCGTTTCTATACATTACTTATAATTTGTCATCAAGTAGAAAACATATTCTAGAAAAATAAGTCAGTATTTTACAATTGCGACGATTATAACTCATATATGAAGTTTATAAGTATCTACACATTTATTCAACTGACGTATATTTTCTTCAATAATTATGAATATATTTTCATAAAGTTTAAATTGTTATTATTATTATTAATTATACTGACTGTATATAAAATATGATGCCTAAACTACAAGTTCACAATAATAATTCAATAATTTACATTGATATTGATTAGTACCTGTATATTTTCATAAATAAAAACAGAATTAAACGATGTATAAATTATAAAGTATTTCTTAATTTTCCACATTTCTAAAATAAGCTATCGGATCGTAATTAGATTAAACTTTTTTTTACATAAATCTGATTAACATTCAATCTACTTATGTATTTGATTATTATTTTTCGTAACGTACAAATTTAATTAACGAATCAAATAAGACGTGCATAAGTATGTATGTAAAATAAATTATATACATTGTACATTGTCAAATATTATGCAACATACTTTCAATACGAATATGATTAAATTTACCAATTTGTTTTTTTTAAAAGAATAATATTTACTTACCTAAAAAAAGTAATGAAATTACTTAACACATTTATCGTTCCAAAAATAATATAATATAGCAATCACTAAAGAAATTTATTTTAGGGTTTGAAAAATTTCGGAAGGATATTAAAACATTTGAGTCTAATTTGTTAAAATTAAAAGGCGAATGCTCAAAAAAGTGAGTAAAAGACAACTGAAATATCTATGTATAATACATTCGTCTGCATATTACAAAAAGGAAAATAATATTTTTTAGATTACGAGAAGAGAGCTTTAAGCAATATAGGTTGACCGTAGAAATCGATCGAGTGAAACAACTGGTACTGCACAATGCTCTTTTGAAGACACACGGCGAGACTATTAGTAAAACAAAAGAGACGAAAACCATAAGAAGAGTTCCGATCTCAAAAAATAGATATTCTTCAAAAGTACAAACATATTAAATACGTATTTAATGATTGAAAAGTAAGTATGTGGAAAACCTAACAAAATCATTTTATTATATTTTGTTTAGGAAGTAGCAGATTTTCATGATTTCTGTTCCCGTAATTATGGTCTTACAGGAGGTTGGTCGAGCAAAGATCACGAAACATTTTTAAAAATACGTTACAAGCATGATGGAGTGAATTTCATTGATCATGTTGTCCAGACAATGCCACGTAATATAAAATATAACACAATTTATCAAATTAAAAAAATAGTAATTCTTAAAACACTTATGAACCAATGATAATCAATTAGTATACTGTTACAATATAGTGGTTCATTAATTCTATCTATTAAGTAAATGATTTGAATCTATGCGTAAAAATATACTTCTGTTGTTAAAGAACAAATAGTGTTATTTTTTGAAAGATTTTAAACTAAAATATTATCTATACTCAAATTTTATTAAAATAATTTTAAGTCTATTCTAGTTCAAGTAACGATTCATATTTTAATACTATGCAATCTGTAATTAAATATAAATGTATTATAATTTTATTTGCTATTCTTATAGTAATATAGTATTTAAAATATTCTAAATTTAAACATCCTTGTACATTTTTATTTAAAAGTGATTTTTCTGAGTGATTTCTTATCACTCACGTATTCATTTTATCGTCGTAATTTCAAAGCACTAGTACGCGTAGTGTAATTGGCTCAACCAATCACAAAGCACGTCAAATATTTTTAATCCTAGTAATTAGTAATTAAACAACAATATATTGTATAAATGAAATTAATTAGTTGCGCATAAAAAGACAACAACACTATATGAAAGATATCTCAAAATCAACTGCCGAAGAGAAACATATAAAAAAAAAACAATTAAAAACAATAAATAATTGTATAATATAGTTTTATTAACATTTAATTTACTTTTCTGCATAGTATCCGTTTAACTATATAAATTGTTTGTAACGTGGGACGAGTTTTTGAATACTCTCTCTAAATAATGGCACCGTGTGTTTTTAACAATTGATTTACTCTGTTCGTAAATTTCTCATTACTTGCAAATTGTTGTAATGCAATGGAAGATTTCATTTTTGGAAAAAGGTAGTAATCACTTCGTGCCAAATCGGGACTGTAAGAGAAGGGGGGGGGGGGGTAAACAAAAATATCCCAGTTGAACTCTTCAACTAAAGATTTTGTGCGTGCAGAAATGTGTGTGTGCGCATTATCATGCAGTCGTTATTTTTCAGACACAATTTTGTGTAGAGTGCTGCGAGAAATTTCGGAAAATCTTGTTAAAAGATCTGAAATCGCAAAACGCCTGTTTTTTAGAACAAATTGGTCAACTTTGTTAACCACGTCTTTGGTCATGACCATGACCGATCATGATCGATTTGCGCTCTGGGCCACCTTCATTATGCACATCTGTGCGTCCGTTTTTAAATTTTCTATACCAATTACATACCAAACCCTCACTCATTACTGTATTGTCGTAAACAGCACATAGCCGACGATGAATTTGAGCTACACCATTTCCTTCGATTTGCAAAAAACTAATTACATTTTTCACCTCACAGGCGGCAGAAGATAAAATTGTATTTACATAATTGTTATGATAAATATTAGAACAATACTGAATGAAAACAGTCGAAATTTGGCATGTTATCAGAGAATAATGTACTGATTGTGACATGTAGCAATATATGAACGAAGTGTCCGTATATAGTAAATTGTAACACATCGGAGGTTGATTTTTAGATAGTCCTCGTACATAATAATAATTATATGAATATTTTGACAATATTATTTACCAATGATATTATCTACAGGAAATACAATAGATTTTAGACGAATTTTCCATTTTATCTATATCAATCAAGTAATTCAATGATATCATAGTTGTTTTATTAAACAGCATACGATTATAATGTTAATGAATTATTTTCAAACCTATATAGACACCAATAAAAATATAGAAATATATATTACACTATTTATACATTTTTTGTAATTTAAGATGTTTTAATAAGTATTTCCTTTACTGAATTATCTGATTAAAAAAAAATACAGATATTACCGAGGGCACAGCACGTGAACACGAAAACTGGTTCGTGAAATTTGAAGAACTTAAAGCTAGGCAAAAAGAAGCGATAATAAAGTGGAAAAATGAAAAAAAAAATGTTTTTGCAACTGACTGTCATCCAAATATTAGTCACGTGTCGAATAAATGTACAGATATTGATACGAAAAATATATGGAAAGTAAGGTCTGTTCTTAATTTACTATAATGTATTATACTTAAAAATTATATGTACGACGTTATTGAATTATAAATTATTTGAAATAAAAATAGTAACAATAAAAAGTTTACCCAAGTACGTAAAAGTAACTAATATTTGTTATAAAGTAATGGGAAAATTAAAAAACTTCATATATTTTTAAACTATATATATACGTGATATCGCTTCGTTTCTGCCATAAGACCTATTTAATATTATAAAAATAAATTATGAGTTTTTACAATCGTGTGAAAATTGAATTTAAGATCATGTATAAAATAATTAGGTCTAAAATCCTAAATTTCTTATTAAAAATATTATAGTTTGAAGTATAATATCTAATATTCTATAAAAATCAAAATTAAAAAAATGTATGTAGCAAGCTGCAGGTGATATGAATGTCGAATGTATCATGTAATCGATGGTTTCATAATTGTATTATTATTTTAAGATTGAAATCAGTGAATGAATTTATTGAAACGATTAGTTGAAAAGTTTACTTTAATTGAATTAATTTAACTGATTTAATTGAAAGTTAATTATCAAACACTTAAAAATACAAAATGATAAATATCGATTTTTGAAAATTGTTAAATATCACTAAAATTGTATGTGTCTAAATTTGTATACAATTTTCAACATTTAAAATTTGTTAATACATTTTACCAATTTATGATTGTTTTCCCAAAATGCCTATGAAAACCACTGGGAAAATCTAAAATATTTTTAAATATTGATAAATATTTATGCACGATTTCTCACCGAAAAATAATGCAAGTTATAAAGATCATCAGAGATATTTATTTTATACGTATTATTATTTATAGGTAAACAAACAAAAAATAACAGTATTATAAAACCAAATAATTTTTACCGAACCTAAATAACTATATTAATAAATACACAATTTCTATGTTAAACTTCAATATTACGTACATTGTATCTAAACACTTTATATTTGGTGTTTCTTTCCATTTATTGTTGTATTAGTCAGTTATTAGTTATTATTATTAACTCATATTATATTTGTTCGGCTTATATTTTTATAGGGAAAACACTATTATATTTTTTTACTGTCATGAAATTAATAAAGCCTTCCAATATTATGTTAGTAAAAATTTATTACTAATATTCAAAAAATGTCATATGGTGGCTTTTAGTATTTATTACGTGTTATTTAGATGTGTTTACTTTTATTAGTAATAACTATTTACGATTTATTCAAACTTAGTCTAATATTCAATATTTAGTAGGGCAAAAAATATTAATTTTTAAAGTTACCTACATTATATATTAGTCTCATAAATCACATAGCAAGAGAAATAAAAAACTTAAATCAAAATATAATTGATTTAAAAAATGATGTGAATTTAAATTGAAAAAATTTAAATTGAACTGCAAGGGAGGACAAGCTTTTCAAAAGAAACTTTTATAAAATGTTTAATTGGGTTAAAAGGATTTTATTATTTTGCTTTCATTATTTAATAGAAGGTTAAACAAATATTCTCGGTTTACATAACTAAGTGCAATTCGATGTTGTATTGTTATATTTACTTATAATTTAATGGAAAATAAATGTTAAATCATAGAGTACGAACAATTTTTTGAACGAATTTCAGTTTACTCTAATAAACGTTTATATACCTATATTATTATGCTCCATTTCATTTAAATAAATTTCTTTTAAATATTACTCATGAAATGTTATATTTGGATTTGAATTTAACTTTCCATTTTCTATTATAATTTTCTATTAATAAAATTATAATATTTATAAAATTATAATTGTATAACATTTTTTAATTCATTAGATATCCAGCGATCATTTAGAAAATCAAAAGAACGAAAATCACAATACCAATGGTTCCCAACATGAAGTTATTGAATCAACTGAAAGTGAAAAAACGTCATTACAGCATTTCAGGTGAGAAAATATAATTATTTTTTTCTTATTATATAATTTGGATGGTTAATGTTTTCCAGAGAAAAAGATAAAAGGTATATTGAGTCTAAAAAAACAAATAAACAAAGATTAGACCGTGAACGTTTAATAGATCCAATCACTATAGTTACTTTACATGGAAAATCTGAAAAATATGATGACATCGAATCTTTAGACAAATTTCCGAATGTACACTTTAGTATTTACGGTGCACACAATGAAGACGTGTATGTATAGATTATGTGTTATTTATTAATTTGATTAAAATTCAAAGTAAAATTTGTGTCTAAAAAGAATATATTTTTTCTCAGGAAAGTCGTGTTAAAGTATCAATAAACAGAGGAAACTGCTTACATTTTACTCCGTAATGTATAATATCCCAATAATAAATGTGAACTGTTATAATAGAAACCAATTATAAATCGAATAAAAACAAAATTGTATCGTATCCATTACATATGCTAGTACTCTAAATATATAGTGTAAAAAATATTTTTAAAAACATTCAAGTTATATGACTGTCATATAAGTTTATATGACTGTATTCATAACTATCATAATGATTTTAAGCTCATAACATACCAACTTGAATAATATAATATATTCATAAATTTCATCTGGAGTCATTTATTTAGTTGTTATGAATATATATTATTATTTTTACGTTTTGAAATTATCTTAGTATTTGTCATAATAAATGTATTTCGATATGGAATCGCCAATGTAATATCCTAAAGTAAATATAATTTGTTACTATAAAATATACAGTGTTATAATCGTCTAAACATTTTTGAAAATAAATGATACATATTAAATAATATATTTAAGTATGTATTTTATAATATTTTTACAATATAAAAAAAATTAATTACAAAATGAAAAAATAGTGTTTCGAGAGATAGTATGAGGGATAAGGCTACAAAATATAACTAATTCAGACTATAATAAATATGGAAAATTTTAATATTATGTTCAGAATATGATAACAGTTTTCGTAATATTATGTAATGACATCAATGACATCCGTATTGTAAATTATGAATAATTTAAGTCTTTAGTCTAAGACGTTATAATAATTTTTGTGGTTTAAAAATTATATTGTTACATTATATACTAATGTAATATTTAATAAAATATCATTATTAATAAAATTTTGTTATAATATTTGATAATTAATTAAGGTTTGGTTTGAATAAAAAATATTGATCTAATAACTGTTAGATATTTCACTATTCGGTAAAATTTAATGGACATAAAGTGCGTTTTATCCGTCAAGAAAATCATTTCAATAATATTTATACTTTATAATCACTTTTTCTAATATATTCTTTTATCTAAGTTAATAATTAAGTAGTTTATGATTTGAGTAATGCCACAATGTCGTATACGGTGCGCTTTATATGTGTTGTGCCTGTTATAACCTATCATCAAACGTGGGATACTCGCTTTGTATTTAGAATTTGCAAATTTTATTTTGCTGAAAAACCAAGAGTTATAATCAGTTATTACAAATAAATTATTTTAAACATGCGTTATTTATTACTTACTTAAAATAGAAGGATGAATTTATTTCGATCTTACAATGACGTGTTAATTACATTAAAAAATATTTGAATTGTAAATATATGCAAAAAGTTTCATTTAGAGATTTTCATCTATTGGAAATCGAACATCAATAAAAATTCAGATTAGATCGTATTTGATTCAATAAATTAAATACTCTTAGGTTTTCTTAAGAACTGTGAACAATGGTCAAAATAATTCTGGGCGATCGTTTTGAACCTATACTGAACACCGCTTAAAATCATTTTTTTTATCATTGGACATTCATTTTAATTTATAACAATTATACAATATTGTTATTATTATTAATGGTAATTTTTAATGGCCAGCAATACGTTTATATTCAAATATGTGTTTTAACAAAATAATGTAATTAGATACGAACACGTGGTTGTATTATTTGGCTAACATAAACATTTTATCTACGATAAAAATCTTTGATCTATTACCTTTTTTTTTACTTTTCTATGTTCACCTATGTTATTATATATATGTTCGTATTTAAAATGGGATAAATTTACAACTTTTATTCGGTTGAAATATATTGAATGTAATAAAATCAGTATAATGCTGCATAATGACTGTTAGCTGAATATACCATTTGGTTTTAGCAACAATGATTAATGATAAATTATAATAACGTTACATAATTATTAATTAAAATTTAATGTATAACAAAAATTACGACTTTTTTATACATTGTGTAAAAAATTAGAATGATGAAAGTGCATTATGTTTTAAGAATTAATAGTAAGAGGAGAATTCATAACATTTTGAATTAATTAGTCGAAAAATCTTATGATGTCATTAAACAATTTTCAATTTTGTATAATTGTAATAATATTTTTATTCAACTAGAATTACATTTTATAGAAAATGTTATCATCCAGTTAAAAATACGTAAAACGACAGTAAAAAGAAAAACTGTAATAATACGAGTTTTAATAGAAAACAGGGTACGAGGTTTATGGACGCAACTAATCCAAAAACCTAATTTCTGGGTGCCTAGGTAATGATAATATAGTAGGCGAATTGACCTCAATATAATTAAATAATTAATAAAGATATATATTTTTTCTGAAAAACCGGTGTAAACCTAACTCACAAAAATAAAGAACTAACGAACCTATACAAAATGATAAAATATGTTCGTATATTTCAACTATTATATAACCGATCGTAAAAATGTTTTTTGTTTTATTAATACCAGAAGTAAAGTATCGTGTATGTTAAAAAGATTATTTCACGAATGAACAAATATAATTTTTGCGTAATTTTATATTTTTAGAATATTATAAATAATAAATTTTTCAATTTTATAGTAAAAAAATTTAGCGTTACACAAAATTCTAAAACAGTTACTAATTATTTATTTCATATAATAATTTATATCACACATTGATTAGTAAATAAAATATTGAGAATAATAATATGCAAATATGAAAATTTATATATTTAGATTATGTTCATCAATCATTACATTTATCAAAATATTTAGTTACATTATTCTAAATATAAACAAAATTGCTTGACAAGACATAGTTTTTTAAAAAAATTAAACGTTATAAGACTATTATAATAAAATTAATAACCGTGTCAAAATGTAATATTTTATAAAAGATAAAAACATAAATATCACTATAACATTAACGATTATAAAATTAACTTATATAAAGTTATAAATATTGTACTACTTTACAATATAATACAATATATATATATATTATAATGATTTCCTAAAGATCAGCTCTTAACTGTAACATAGGACCAAAAGTTGGACGATAATATAAATTATAAGGACGTAAAGTAGACGATGAAATATACTCGTATTGTTCACTTTGTTGTACAATTGCAGGTATAGTCGACTGCTGGTATTCCGTCATTAACGTGTTCCATATATTTTGTACTGAAATCGAAAATAATTACATAAATAAATGATCAATAAATAATTGAATGTTGGAATTAGTTGTTTAAAGAAAAGTAGAGTTATTAGCGAGTAATTGTTAAAATACCTGGTTGTATAGTATTTGAGTTCAACACCATGTATAGAATTTTAAATAGAATGGAAATTAATTGCATCAATTTTGGCATCAATGGTAGAAACGAAAGTGGATATATCATGCTCACGAAAACTTTCATTAATTTCAATATTAATAAAAATTTAAAAAAAAACGCTGTTACTATCAGTTTAAACTTAAATACAAGAAGTAATAAGATGTTTAAAAAATTGTTCGCCTGTAGTTTAAATAGCCCGAATTTAATGAGTGCCAATAAACCGATTTTTCGCCAATCGATCTGGTATTTTTTAGAATTTATAAGATAGTCATTATGTTTAATTATATTTCTCGGTGGATGTACCGAAAGTAACTCTGTAACTCCATAGACAGGATGTTCCCAATTATTAGTTTTTGACAAAATTGGTTCTGGATATGCCTGTTCTGGTCGATCCTCTGTAATTGGTTCGGTTCCATAAATTGGATTTTCATTATAGCTATTATGATTCTCGCTGTAGATTAAATCGTACGATTTCTGATAACTGGTCCTGGCGTCTTCTTTGATCATGAATTTGTCCGTCTCTATATTTGAGTTATCATTGTGATTTATTTGCCTTTGCTTTATTTTCCTGTCAAAAAGTTTATCATTTTATTATTTTAATTTATATTACGATTTTACACGTAACGTAAATTCTAAAACAAAAACATATAATTAAGAATTTTACACAAGGATCCAAATATCTTGAAATCCACTAAAAGGAAAACAATTAAATTATAATAATCAATATTTTTAAGAATATCTAGTTGATTAAAAACGAATAACGTGTTATTGCAAGAAAGTGCAAAAACTCTTTCAAAAGAATTAATAATTTCAGTCATTGACGAGAAAAGCATATTTTACCTTTTTTTTGTTCCATACAGTTTCGTGTTAATGTTCACTTTGGATTCATCGTTTTTGACATCATTATCATTGTGGTGATTGGTCAAATTCGGATTCGTATTTGTCAGATCATCTCTGATAACGAACGATAGCGCTGTGTTCTCGAACATCGATGGCCTCACTACAAAACGGTTGTTCCCATCTGTATCTCTATTCACCAGAGTTCCGTTGGTGGTCGTCGGTAGGAATTCGATGACCGAATGGTCAATTAGCTCCGGTTCTCTGGCCAAAGTCGATGTTAAATCTAGACCTGTCTTCGGCGAGTTTACTGCTGTGATTTCGATGGAATGTGTGGTCATTTCCGAAATCTTGCTATTTTCCAAGGCCTCTGGTTTATCGTCTGACGTGCGGTAAACAGGACCGGAAGTTGTATCTAGATTCGTGGTCATCCCTACGCCGAATCGGACGAACAGGAATGTTATGGCCGCAGTCACCATAACCACTGCCCAAGTTATTAAAATATTTGTCATACAATTCATGTCTCTTCGACTATCGTATTCGGCCCTGAAAGTAAGTATTTTCAAATAAAAATAGTTCAAATAAAATAAAACAAAACTAATTTTTTTAATTAATTGAAAATCCCACATTTATTATAAATATGTATATTATTATAAGGTACAAATTAAAGATGCTAAAACGCGAGAATTACTTGTAGTATGTACAACATACAAAAATAACCAGGATTCACCAGTAAATAAAATAATACAAATCCTCAAAAAATGTGTTGAAGATCCCGCACTTCTTTTGGGTCAACAGTTAATGAAATACATAAAGACAAACTAAATTGGCAGGAAAGTGGGAATTAACATTTTATATTGAACACATTTTTGATAGCATTGTAATTTAACTATTGAAAATACATTGATATCAATACGTTAGAATTTATATGTCCTGTCTATTTATCTATAAATTTAAATAAATTTAATTATTAAATCAGATATCGCCAAACAACGATATATCACGTTATTTGTTTAATAGGTAGCATTTAATTAATTTTTTTATTATGAATAACTTAAAATATTAAAATAATAAATAAAACTTTGTTATTAAGAGACTCCCTCTCCCCCCCCCCAAAAAAAAAAAAACATTGTTCAGTAACATTTTTTTTCCATATTACGATATCGGTATTTCGATAATATGATACGGACATCAATATATATGAAACAATATCGATACTAAAAAAAAAATCCGTTATGCATCACTAGTAGCTTATACTCCTTTCAAGGCAGCTTTTAAGGTTACTCAATTTGAACGAACAAGCTATAAAAAAGATTAAAGAACCCCCAATCCATAAATAACTAAATACGACGATATTAACTAATTATAACTGGGCAGTTACCTACAATTATGATGGAATATACTATAATTTACATCCATTAACTTGTTTATTTTTATATTAATAGTAATAATAATAAACAATTTACATTTTTGAACAAGTATAATATACTTGTTTGCATCTTGCGTGGACATTAAAGGTTTATATAAGTATAGTTCAAAAAATAGTTTATACTTGTATACAATTATGGTTATTATTATTATTGATTTTGGTTGCTAAATTGTCATTATAGAAAACCATTAAAATATATATATATATATATATATATATATATATATATATAGTATAATATAATACATATACATATCGTAAATAAATATTTTAAATTTTATATTGTTAATACGTATAAAACTGTTATAATGAAAATAACTAGTATTTTGAAAATACCTAAAAGTTGATATTAGTTCATAATATTACAAAATGTACTTGTAAAACTTGAAAACATTGGTTTTTGGAGAAACATTTCAAATGTATTTTCTGGATAATGTTGTTATATTTTAATCTATATATATATATATAAATGAATTAGTGTCTGTCTGTATGTATGTTATCGAGGCTTGGCCAAACCGCTGGATGGATTTTGATAGGGGTTTTTCCTATGTACTCAGCGTGGTCTCGGGATGGTTTTTGTCTCTTAAAAGTTTTCAAAACCCAGCTCCTTAAAGGTTTCAAAACCAGCACTAATTAACCAGTGGTTCTTCGCAACTACGACTTGTTTACCTTTCGCAGTAACTAAGAGTGTGACGTTAGATGGTTATCAAGGGCAACCGACATATGTTTTTCTTAAAGTTTCTGGGGTGGTTTTTTATTAGTTTGTCATTAGAAAATACAATTTCTCAGTTTTCGTAGGTAATTAGTAATGTAGTGCCTTGCAAATGTGTAGGTAGTTTGCGTGTAGTAACAATGGTAATGTAGCCTTTATCAACCTTTATCGTCAACGTTTTAGCGTCGTACGTGAGAACTACATGCCAACTTTCAAAATCCAAGGGCAAATCTATTATCGTGTTTCGACCTCTGTCAGATTCTGATTACAAATTTCTCAACTATATCATCAACAATTATACCCCCCAACGAAAATCGATTGGCCGATCTACATCTGTAGCACGAACGATAATGGCCTTTCGAGCTTCCGAAACAACCGAGCAACAAGCATCACGATTGGAAACAATGCGAAAACGAGCTGCTCACGCCCGATCGATTGAAACTGGAGAGCAGCGAGCATCACGAATGGAAACCAACCGAGATCAAACTGCTCATGCCCGCTCGATTGAAACTGGAGAACAGCGAACATCACGATTAGAAACCAACCGAGAACGAACTGCTCAAGCCTGCTCAACCTATACCATTGATCAACGTAGAGCAAGTCTAACTTTAAAAAGAGAACACTATGGTCGATCCAAACGGACGATGCACGTTGAATTGAACCTTGCTGCGTTCCAATACGATGCAGAATATGATTACCGTCGCCAATGAAGTGTAGTCATTAGAAAAATGGAAGTTATGCGAATCTTGCTGTGCATTGAACTTCAAAAACGAAACTCCAGGAATGTGCTGCACAGGTGGAAAAGTTAAATTGCCAGAATTGCGTTTACCACCTGAATCATTATCAACGTTAGTATCAGGTATATCAAGACAGTCGAAACATTTCTTGGCAAACATACGCAAGTAAAATTCATGTGTCCAAATGACATCGTTCGGTGCAACTGAAATCATATGTAACAATTACATACCAACGTTCAAAATCCAAGGGCAGATTTATCATTGTGCAGGTTCACTTCTACCTCAGCTAGATTCGTATCACAAATTTCTCGAAATTTATTTCATGGGAACCACTGATGAACAATTTGATCAACGTTGTCGATTCATAACCAGCTCTATTCGGGAAATTGTTGCTGTATTACAAAATTTATTAGATCAACACAACGAATTAGTTCGATTGTTTAGGACAGCGCTCGAGTGAATGCCAACTGATGATCACATTCATGTCATAAGAGCCGAAAAATCACCAGCCGACCAACACGAAAGACAGTTCAACGCACCAAAAATTATTGAAGTCGCGATCGTAAAAGTTAGTGAAGAATTTAACTAGCGTGATGTAGTTCTTCATCGCAGAGACAGTAATGTTCAGCGAGTTTCCGAAACACATCGCTCCTACGAAGCATTGCAATATCCAATTTTTTTTCTGGCAAGGAGAAGATGGATATCATTTCAACATAAAAGTGATAAATCCACAAACGGATAGGGAAACTAATAAGAAAGTCAAAGCCATGATTTACTATTCTTATCGCTTGGTGATTCGTAAGAACTCAGACAATCACATTTTGAAATGTCGGCAAATGTTCAACCAGTATATTGTCGATATGTATGCAAAAACTGAAACCGAACGAATTCATTTCATTCGGTTGAATCAAACCAAATTGCGCTCGGAAGAATATATTCAATTATGCGATGCGATTGCTACTGATGGCAATCCCAATGTACTGGGAAAAATAGTCAAACATCCGGCTACATTTGAAAGGAAGTCCACGACATATGCATGAATACGCACAAGATACAATGACTTACATTCACGCATACAACCGTTCGGATTTTTTCATAATATCCACGTGCAATCCTACGTAGGATGAAACTAGAGAACTTATGTTGCCTGGACAATCATCTTCCGATCGCCATGACATCATTGTACGTGTGTTCAAACAAATTGAAATATTTTATGGATTTCATTTACAAGTACCGTGTTTTTGGGGAGAGTTGTTGGAATTATTTCATTGAATGGTAGAAAAAGGATTGCCGCATGCACACGTTTTGATTTGGTTAATTCATAGAATTACACTAGACAAAATTAATGCAGTCATCTCAGCAGAAATACCAAACATCGACATTGATCCAGGCTTATTCGAAGTCGTTACCAAAAACAAGAATCATGGCCCACGTTGAGCGATCAACACCAAATCTCCATGCATGAAGAATGGAAAATGCAGGAAACGCTATCTAGAGACATACATGCAGAAAATATCACTGGCAATGATGGATATCCCCAATATCGTCGACGATCAACTGAAGATGGCGGCAAAATCATCACTCTAAACGTGCGCAACAATGACATTGAAGTCGGTAATCGTTGGGTTGTGTCATATTCACCATTACTCTCTAAGACGTTCAAAGCACATATCAATGTCGAGAATTGCAATGCAGTAAATTCGATCATATACATATGCAAATATATTAACAAAGGATTCGATATGGCAGTTTTTGGAGTGGGAAATGCATTTGCACCAATCGATGAAATTGAAAGGTATCAATTAGGACGCTATATTAGTAGCAATGAAGCTGTTTTTTCGTATTTCCTCATTTTTTTTTCATAAACGTCATCCAACAGTCGTTCATTTGGCTATGCATAATGAGAATGGACAGCGCGTGTATTTTACAATAGCAAATGTACATGCAAGAACATTTTTGCCACCGCAAACAACGTTAACTACGTTCTTCTCTTTGTGTATGGATGATTTGTTCGGAAGAACGCTTCTTTACTCAGAAGTGCCAAAATACAACACATGGAATGCATCAGTCAAAACTTTTCAACGTCGTAGACAGGGCAAATCAGTTGAAGGACATCCGAATTTATATTCGTCCACGCCTTAAGCGGTCTCTATACAGTTCATCCAATCAATCCAGAATATTTTTACTTTCGATTACTATTAGTTAATGTACGTGGACCGAAATCCTTTCAAAAACTGAGAACAGTTATTGGTGAAGTATGTGCGACCTATCGAGAAGCTTGCCAAGAATTAAATCTTCTTGAGAACGATGCCCACTGGGACACAGCACTCGCTGATGCATCAAATACTGCTCAACTATAGTAAATACATACATTATTTGCGATATTATTTACAACGTGTTTCCCATCCAATCCATAAGATCTTTAGAATAAATACAAAGATGACATGAGTGAAGACATTCTACGTTGTTTGCGAGCAACGAATATCAACATGCAGTTCACACCAAACGTGTATAATGAGGCGTTGCTTTTGATTGAGTATGTATGTTTGGCAACGGCTGACAAAGGATTGGTGCAATTAGGAATGTGTGCACCAATCCGATCTACTAGTATCGCATATGTTCGTGATTCGCAACGTGAAACAAAATTTGATATCCATGACTTGTGTACATTTGTTAAAAATAATCTTCCATAATTGGTTTTAGAATAGCACATTGTATATGACACAATAATGGAGGCAATAAACAATCATAGCGATGGATTGTACTTCATAGATGCGCCCGGAGGTACAGGAAAAACTGTTTTAATTTCTATGATATTGGCAAGTATCACAGAAAAAAATAGCAATGGCAATTGCATCATCAGGAATTGCGACAACACTATTGGACGGTGGTCGAACAGCACATGCAGCTTCTAAAATTGCCGTTGAATTTGGAATCCACTAAGATGCCAACATGCAATATCAAAAAAAATTCTGGAATCGGCAATTTTCTCCAAACATGTGGACTTATCATATGAAACGAATGTGCAATGACTCACAAAAAAGCTTTAAAAGCGCTTCATCGTACACTGCAAGATTTGAGGGGTAATAGACAGCCTTTGGTGGAGCACTCATTCTATTGTCAGGGGATTTTCGACAAACTCTGCCAGTGATACCACGTTCAACACCCGCTGATGAACTTAATGCATGTCTCAAATCTTTAGTTCTATGGTGACATGTCAAAAAATTGACTTTGAAAACCAATATGCGTGTTCAACTACAAAATGATGCTTTTGCCGAACGTTTCGCAAAACAATTGCCTGCTCACGGGTCGGAGAACCTGTTTTATTCGTTTACGCAACAGACCGAAAAACGAAAAACATCGTATGTCTAAAAGCGCTCGAATAACACTTTGAATATTGTTCCCCATAATGATTGATTATTGGAATATCTTATCGTGAATTATCATCGTGAAATATTGTACATTTGCCTCTTGCAACACACGGGTATTCAGCTAGTGTATATTATAAAAATTATATATATATATATGTGTGTGTGTGTGTTTAATATACTTAAATTTAACCTATGATCATTTATGTTTAAATTAAAACTATATATCAATGTTATTTAAAGTTCACGTAATATATTATATTTGTGTATTTATATGATAAAATATTAATAAACTATTCAAATATATTATTAATTATGATAATTTTATAAATTCATAATTCGCTAAACATTTGTACATCTACATTTTTTTTAATCTGGAAAAAATAAACCATTGTTATGAAAATATATTTATATTGTAAGTCTTTTTCATTAAAATCATTCACATAGTTATTTTCACAGCACAATCAGACATAAGTAGAATTCTGGTTATACCAATCATTTATCAACATATTAAATTTACGTGTTTAAAGATATTTGATTGAATATAATAAATTACGATTTAATAACAAACAAATGAAACAATTTTCATTTTACCTGGTTTAAAAATCTTTTATAATTTATACAATTATTATTATTTAAAAATTTGTAAATGTATACAATTTGAATATTGTTCGCTTAAGCTAGTACCTAAAATAACAAATTAATTAAAAGATATTTAAAAATAATATTATTGTAAATTGAAAATAATTTTAACTATGATTTCAACCTTACACGTCTGGTATAAACGTCTAGTACAATTAAAAATAAACAATTATACTGTACACAATTTCAACTTTCAACTTGCAATGCAAATAAAATATTATTGTTCTAAATAAAATAAAAATATTTTAGTCAATCACAATTATTTTGACTTGACATGATAAATTAACAATAAATAGTTAGATAATATTAACAATTAGTTAAAAAATCTAGTGTTTTATAAATAATTTAGTTTTTATTTAAATACACTTATCTATTCCATAGTTTTATTATATTTCTAAAAATTAAAATTTAAAAAATTTAAAAATTGTGTTGTTCAAGCCAGTGGCTGTCAAACAAAGGGGGGGGGGTTGATGAGGGTGATGAGAGTGCCCTTCATGGCATTTTTGTTACTATGTATAAGTTTTAACAGTATACCGTTTATTACCTAAATGATAATAATAAAAAAAAAAATTATATTAATGTAAATAATTTTTATTTACAATAATCTGATAAAACTATTATCAAATTTTGTTATCAATTTTTTTTTGTGATTATAGAAACAATTAACTGCTAATTTACAGCTGCAGCTGTTTTACAATCATGATTTTTACTTAGTTATTATATTTCTATATTATCTAGCAGGTTGTGAGGTTTCACTCCATCAAAGTTAATATTTTTTTCATCCAATTCCTCCAACGATGAAAAAATATATTCGTATACATTATAAAATAAACTAAGAGAATCCAAGTACTCTACCCAAAGCATTTCACAGAATTTAAGAAGCCTTATCTGTTTTGCACTCACGTATGATGATATTATATTTTTCTTTAAAACCTGACCTACATTATTGGAAATGCGGAAAAAATTTACAATTTTTTTAATTGTTCCTATGCAGTTTTTATAGGTGTTTTAGAGAAAATCGGAAAATGACTTCTCTAAAGTATCAACTAGATGCTATTTCCTGTCGGAAACAAGATATGATTGTAACGATCGAAACACTTCTTCTGGTAGAATTTTTATATTATAAAATTAATGAATAAAACTCATATTATAATTTGCAATTGATTGTGGCTTATCAAGGTTTTGTTTTTTTATTGGTAAATTACCCAGGATGATTCATCAGTATCAGAATTTAAAGTCGTTCATTTTTTTTTTCGGTTTAAAAAACTTTAAAATCGAACCAGAATATTGATCATTTTAAATTATTTTAACCAATAATAAAAATATGTTTAACCAATGTTGTGACGAAAATGACCAATAGTTAAAGTAAACTATACTTTTAACATTGGCTATTTAATATCTGGTCCTGTTTAAATATTTTATAATCGTTAATATATCTATAATTATATGTTTACTTACATGATATTGGTAAATACAATTATAATTAGTGTCTCATTCAGGATTCACTGGCATGTGCTGTGGAAAAATAAAATATTAACACATATCCCACCGAAGAAAATATTATTTGAATGTATTATCAAACATATTATTATTACAATATTGCCCAAAGTCGTAGTAAAATCGTAGGTGTTTTATTTATCCGGTGTATTGTATAACTGACTATTCGATTGATAAAATTTTTATATTTTCTGGATGTTGTACATACCCCATTAAAACAATATTATTTTTTACCATAACTAATGAATAATAATTTATCACCGTAAAAAAATATGTAGGGACTCATAAAATATATATTAGTTCGATTTAATTTAAACGGTTCATATATTAATTATACATATATATGGTAATGGAAAATGTCCCGTTTCAACTACTGTTATTAAATTACTCGTTTCCATATATTTTATATGAATAAATCACATACTACATAAGTGTTTTAATGCCTTTAGTTCAACTTAATTTCTAATTTAAGGGTTTGGTGCATTAACCAAGCGATTCCATTTTCATAAACTGTACAGAAGACTAGAAAAAATATAATTATATAATATGCAAAATAGAACCATATTATTAAACCGAAACGCTGCCGATTATGTCTTTATTAAACAAAAATTGTTTCGGTCTGATTATTGCATTAGGTTTAACTGATCCCTTTAATTTTAAGATCATAATAAGAATACTATTATTTACACGGATAATGTTATAATCATATATTATTATTAAATGTATTTCACGCGCACAAATATTTTATATTATGTTTAATATACGCGGGGTTTGGATTATTTGAAAATGATTTTTTTCTTACATATTATTATTATTATTTATTATTGTTGTTTGTTGTTTATTTTAATTAGTATATAAATAAAATATTTTCTGCTTATTCCATAGAAATTATCAAATGACTAATTTATGGAATTACTAAGTTATTTTCTCCATTGTACATGTACAGAATTTTTAAGATTACGCTAAAACTGTGATTTTTTGGTCTATCTAAAGAAGATATTTTTTGTTAAGCCAAATATGAATTTAAATTCTATATATTTCCATTGAAGTTAAAAAAATAAATAATTTTGGCATTTCAGATGGTATCTTTGATAAAATGTCATTGGATCTTTATCCAAAAAAAAAAAAGAAAAAATTAAAGAACTGATGAATAATGATTTTATTAATCTATATGCTTGTGATTTTTTTGTTTTCGTAATACACGTATATTATATATATATATATGTATATATATTTATATATACTTAAGTCAGATTATAACTAGTTAACATCAATCTATGCAACTACTTCAAAATGATTTTTCTCTTTAAATTTGGTAGAATGTGTTTAAAATCTATTTTCTACCTAAATGTAAGTTTTTAAGGCAAGACATTCATTTTTTAAATATATTTTATATATTTATATAAATATTGAAATAATAACGCAGAAAAATTATAATAGAACTAGAGTATGCTATATAGAGTTTTCATACACATGCTATACATGTGAATACGTTATATTTAAAAAAATAGTTTATTTATTAGTTCGAGCCAAAACAAGTAAATTGTAATATTCATTTATAAACTATCATAATCGTTAACAAATCATAAGTTACTCAAATAAAATACTATAAATATATAATGAAAGTATTATTTGTTACTTTGATAAGAACAACTTTATTTTCTTTAGTTATTGAATATTACGTTTAAATTATATTGGTAGTCCATCGAATTTCAGTTTTTAGGAGCTAATAAATCTAATTTAGGTATAAAATTGTATACGTATCAATTCAATGACTCATTTTCAAAAAACGATTAGTCTTTTAAGTTAAGTCATATCTGGCTGATAACTCCTTAAGTGAAGGATTAAATAGAAGTTTGATTCTCATTTAATCAAAAGAGTAAAGAAAATTAATTGAAAATGGTAGAAACATTGTAAAATGCATTAGAATTTTAAATTAAATTTTTTTTCTTATATAAAAGTATTAAGTATATTACATTTTATTAAAATTGTGGTTTTTTTGTATCAAAGAATATATTATATTTATAACATTATTATATTATAATATATTTTATATATTTTTTTGTCATAGCAAAATAGTTTTATTGATTATTGAGAAGAAATTAATAAAGAAATTAAGTATTTTTCTATCTCGATCGTATAACCATATTTTTATACAAATAAAAAAATAAAAACCATATTTCTAATTAATGGCTCAATTTGTATGTTTAGGTACTGAGTAAAGTGAACATAGTATTATACTAATTTTTTTTTAGTTATTTTGTCCGTTAACATTTTTTTTTTATAGTTTCTTAGATTTTTTCATTCCTACTATATTTTTGGTACAAAATTGCATAAATAATACTATATTGCTCAAATTTTACATTCTGCCATTAATTTTCAAAAACCTTAGATAAAGCTAAAAAATACAGAGGAATTTGAAAAGTCCAACAAAATGGCCGATACACCTAATTTTCATGTTTTTTTTTCCAGGAAAGGTTTTTACAGTTATTTTCTAATTTACATATTAACTTTATATACTTAAAGTCTTATTGAAAAAAAAATTTGAAATTGTAATTAATTTCAATTGGAGAAGCAAGTAATTAATTTATTAAACTGATTACGTTATTTATTTAACTGTGATAAAATTGTATTTAAAATAATTGTATTTAATATAAAAATAATTATGTCACAATACTTTTATTAGGTATACGTTTAAATATTTAATTAAACACAAAATAAGAAATATAAACGATCTTATTAATATAATATTACGGTTGTATGAAATTATTAATCAAATAATGGTAGTTTTTTGATATTTGAATCGGTAATCGAAAATGTTATATGGTTGGAATGAATCTATTCTTACAGTACTCGACTAGGCGTTTCATGAATATTTAATTATTTATGTGTTAGGGCAATAGTATATGGTTAACTCTTATTATATTAAAATAGTAAATATTCACAGAACACAGGGTATTAGAACATTTTATTTATTTAATAAATAAGATATAATTAAACGTATAAATTAATATTTTTATATATTGTGATAAACTAATTATGTTAAAAATATATAAAAACATAAAAACATGATCTTATTAAATTATCAAGTACAAACAATTTTATAACAATTAATATTATGACAAAACTAATAATACATATTACGCACACAATGTATTCTTTTTTCTTGTATCTAATTCGATACTTTTTTATCATCGCATTTATAACGTTCTGAGCACCACGTTGTCCAATTGTCTGGTTTCAGTGTCATAGTATATATTTCGTTATTTACATCTCTATAAGTTTGGAGATAAAAATCAATTTTGTCATCAGGAATGTAGTTTGACACGCGACGTAACATCCTAAAGTGTAATATAAAACATAGTTATTAAAAAATATACACTAGTATTTATATTCCACAATGGATAATAAGAACAAATAAAACATACTAATGAAAATATATAATTAACAACTATTTTTTCAAAAAGTGAATAACTATCGTGAGTTAGAATCTTCGGATCTCTTTAAATGTTTATATTAAAACGTCAAATTCTAAATAAATATTTGACGTTTATAAAATTTTATTTAATAATCATTTTAACCTTTTGAATATTTTCCATACAATTTATAGAAAGTAGATAGTGTTAGTTTTTTATTCAATTGAATTAATATAAATAAATGCAAGTGTAAAAACTAGCATTTGTAATTCAGAAGGTAAGAATGATATTTTTTTGCAAAAATGAAAAATGTATATATTTATTAAACAAATAATTAGTTTTATTAGGAATATATATATATCCTTATGATAGTTAGAAAAATAAAAATAAAAATATTTATTTTTAATATTGTATTTTCATTGACTGGAAATTTCCTATTTCGATCGTATTATATATGTATATATATACATACACATACACACACACAAAATACGCGTCGAATAAGTTTATTTCAAATGTTTATTAAAATATGTGTAATGTATAATATAATATTAATAATTTATTAATTATATTATGTAAAATATTAAAAATTACACACCAGTTAACCCAAAAGGGCATGACTCCACCTTTCTCCGTCACAGCAATTCGGCAAGCTATTCTTTCTGCGCACTTTTCCGAATCTAATATAGTTTGATAGATGTCCATAGTAGGGTCAAATAACCCTAATGGTTCGTTCTGTTGTGTGTCGATTAAATTCAGGTCATCGATTTTATTAAATGTGACACCTTTCCCACTAGGGATAATCTTTCCTCCAGGACGAGTTTGACCTGGTATACCGGAAAAATTGCTCCAGGAACCCCACCTTGCACACCAGGTAAAAGTGATCCAGTCATTCCAGAAGTTCCACCTGTAACTATCGTTCCTGTACCAGGACGAATAATAGAATCAATCGATCCTGCACCAGGACGAAATATGTTGTTAGTTCCATCTAAGATACTTGGTCGGGAAATAGTCGCTGGTGTACTTTGTTGTATATTCATAAGTCGTGCAGGGATTGAAATTAATTGCATCAATATTGGAATTAATTGTAGAAAGAAAAATGGCAAGAAAAAACTCTTATAAATCTTCATTAATTTCAATAGTAAAAGGAATTTTAAGAACACCCCAGTCATAAATAATTTGAACTTAAAAGCAAGAAGAAATACGAAGTTTAAGAAACCGATTGTCTGTAGCTTGAACAGTGCGAACTTAATAAGAGCCAAAAAACCGATTTTTTGCCAATATATTTCGGTTTTATAGTCTTTCGGCTGTATGGGAATGTCTTTATGTTTAATTAGGCTATTCGGTTGGTGAGCAGATGATAAGCCAACTCCATAAGGAGGTCGATCCCAATTACTAGGTTCTGACCATATTGGCTCTGTATATGTTTGTTCGGGGCGAATCGATAAGGGATTTTCATCTTCATTATATCCATTACGGCCTACGTTATAAGTTAATTCATATGAATCTGGATAATAGGTCGAGATATCTTCTTCGGCCATTAATTTTCCCGTATCTATATTCATGTGGTCGTTTCGATTAATTTTATTGTGATTTCTTTGCCTGTCAAAGAAATAAAAAATATTTTAAGTATCAAGTGATTTTAAAGGAATATTTCAAATATTTCATTGGACCAAACAGAGTATTACCTCATTTTTGTTAGATCGTCTTTGATAACATACGAAAGCGCAGTGCTTTCGGATACCGATGGACCAACTACGAAATCGTTGTTTAGAACTGTATCGTTGTCCACTTGGTATTTGCTATTCAAATTTGGTAGAAGTTCGGCAGCTGAATGGTTGTCTAGCCTTTGGTCTTCACTCACCATTGATGTTAGATCCAGGTCGGACATCGGGTCGTTTATTACAGTGGTGGGCTGAATGGTCACCATTAAAAGTTTGCCTCTATGATCGGCCGTCTCTAGCCCGTCTGGCGAACTGGCAAACAAAACCGGAGTAGTGGTCGTAGCTACACCGAACTGGACGTACATGAACGTAACGGCTCCTATGATCGTCACTGATATTAATAATATTTTTATGAAACATTTAGTTTTTCGTCGTCTGTCGTTATCCTGTCGTATGTCGGTCCTGAAAAATACGCACAAAATAAGGTTAAGAAATGGACCAATAAAAACGAGCGAATCGATCGAAAACATTAAATTTATTAAATAATTCTGTAATTGTGCTGATGTTCATTTTTATCCAACAGTGCTTCTCTTTTATTTCTTGAGCAGTGTGATTGGAATTTTTAATACTCAATATTTGAGCATATTTCTTGGCAGATATTTTACTCTCCCCATTTATACTTTCCATTATAATTCCTTTATCATAAAATTAAAATAATATTATTTATTATAATAAGTATCTAATACCTTCCTTTATCCTACCATTAAAATTATCATTGAGTAAATAATCAAGGATATTTTTTTATTTATATAAATATTTAGTCAAATATAGTAAATGGGAATTATGTAATGAATATAATATGTTCCCATGTTATATCAGATTTTTTTCCTCTTATTAATATTATCATTATATTCTTAATCTAAGAGTAATTAGAGTAATTAGAGTAAATTGTTGCCTCTTGAAAATTAATCTAAATTGATTTAGAAACTGTATCTAAGTAAGGTACACATTAAATAATTAAAATATATTGTATGGTATTTTTAACATTATATTAAAAGTTCAAATCTAATAATAACCAAAACTGTAAGTTGTATTATGAAATAAAAAATATAACGTAATTTAAATGAATAGTTTAAAATGTTCTTTAAGTCAATTTATCAAATTTTGTAGATTTTTTAAATAGTTTATAAGTTTTACAAGTAAATTTTACGTAAAAAACAATACACTTGTTAGTCTCTAAAAAATTAGTGTTAGACTAAATCAGTTTAAAATGATTTTGCCTTTATTAAATATCAATAAAAAACATTGAAATAATTTCTTGTTTTCATGAATATTATTTTCTGCATTTTAATTAATAAACGATAATTAATTATATTTGAAAAACTTCAGTTTTTATATAATATTTTTTATGTAATAACTTAATCATTATTAAAATTTACCTAGGAAATATCTATTCAACATACTACGTATATAAAATAGACAATTGGTAGTAATTTATAACAATTTGAAGCGTTCATTCTACTTGAATTTAGAACTCAATTTTATTTTATAACAGAAAAATATGCATTATTGTAGCATCAGTATTCTTAACTTCATTCAAAATTTAAAATTAATTTGTTGCACAGTTAATACATTATTCCAACATTTTTGAAAAATTTTGTTGTCGTTTGTGCTGCCATATTTAAATTTATAACCATAAAAGTTTCAATTTGTTAAATGCTCATATACTCACATAATTAATAAATGCAATATTATCCTGTTTGAGTTTCACTAGTGTGTTCCGTGTTCAACAAAAATGTTGATACATGTTTACGCGAAGAAAATATTATATTCAAATTGAAAAATATTATTGTTGTAAGTCAGTGAAGAAATTGCAGATGTTTTATTTATTCAGTGTATTGTATTACTGATTTATCAATGGATCTGAAACTGTTTAAACTATAGAAATATTGTATATTTCTCCTACTACTCATATATGTATTAATTTATTTCACCATAACTAATAAATAATAATTTTTCACCGTGAAAAATTATATAACTTGAAAGACGCATACATTTGTTAAACTAAAAATAACACGGTTCATATATTTACACGATTTATAACAATGGAAAAGATCCGTTTCATCTACTGTTATTTGATCAAATTAATTATAACACATTTATATATTTTATTTTATTGCCGAAGAAAAATTCATTGTTACAATGTCTGTATATTTTAGATCAATTTCCAATTTCAGGATCACTAACAAAATATGATTACACGGGTAAACATATTTGTAATTTATATATAATTTACATTACATTTTACATCCTATCGTGCAAAGAACTCAATTTAATATCAAATACCAAAAATAAATATTTTATGTAATACACTAATGCAAAACAAATAGTTTCTGTTGTCTTATAGAAAAATTTCCGATGGTCAATTATATGTAATATTAAGTTTTATGTGTGACGTCTCCATGTTTTGTATCAAATTTTTTTCATGACTTTTAAAACAAAATTAAAATAAATTTGAAATATTCAATATATTATATTATTATAAATATATAAACAATATACAAATGGATTGTAATTTTTCATATAATTGGAATTGCCGATGTTGAAACAAAAAAATATTTATTTACATAAATATATACATTTATAATATAAAATTAGACAAAACATGAAATAATTATGTCGCTATATTAATTTACAAATCATAATATACAGGGCGTATATTATGTCATATAACGCATAGTTGTTTACTATCATTATGGAATGATAACATAGGAGTTTTGGCAAAATGAAAAACGTGTTATTTTTTGATGTGTTAACATCATTATAGGCGATATGAATGATTTTGTACAAACGTAACAATAATATATAACGCAAGATTGAATTATTAGGTAACTATAGAATTTATGTTGCTATGTTTAATTATATATAATTATTTAATTATTTTTATGATCAAATAAATAATAATAATAATTATAAATAATTTAATAATTGTCCATATTAAACGCAAATTCTATTTATGTACAATTTCTTTGCGTATTATGTTTTCCCGGATAGAAGTATTGCATATGATAAAATCAACTCTTTTGTTTTTTCAATTTAGAATTTATATTTTATATTTTGTTTCTGTTCAACTTTCTGATCTACTCTATTTCCTGTTTGTTAGTCTATAGATTTTTACATATAACGTTGCAGACATGAACTAGATTTCCTAAAATTTCACTATGAAAATGTTTTTTAGCTGGGGTCAGTTAAACATTTTGTAAAAACATTTTGATCACATTTTTTGTGATGTTCTTATAATACAAGTGAAATATGAAATTCGGTTCTTATCGTTCTTCCGTGAAAACTTAAATCTAAACTTATCAAGCGTCGTAGATACTCAATTTCATGAATTTATGCATGACGCGTTCAATTTGCAATTCTATAACGATCGTTCCATTTCTACTACGAGAAATAAAACATCCATCGACGCAGTCTTTACTCACCACGTTAAACATTTACATACGGTAAATTACATTTCACACCTCACCTATCATAAACCATTCCTCAGTATTACCGATATTCCTAATTATGTTTGACGCCAAAAGATATGTTCATGATCCAACGTCTTTCCCAGTAAGTTTTTCTCAGTAGGGAGAGATAAGTATTCATTTTTTATTTTTTATGGATAATTTTTTTATGATAATTTTGAATTTTATTGAAATGCAACCAAATGAGCAAAGCGAGTAAGACGAAGCTTCTTTGGTATTCACTCAAGTAGTAAAAATATGTAACCTAATTTTTCAACAACTACTACATTTATTCTCGATAAATTGTGTACGTATATAACAATTACTGTAATTGTGATCGTGAAAAATGGTATTTTTAATTGTGGTCATAGTTTCTTTTGAGAAATTATTATTTTAATGTAAAAATAATAGGATTTTATTATTGATAGTGACCTTGATATAATTTAAAAATAGTTAAGATTTAACCATTTATTAAATAACTATTAAATAATAATAATAGTTTACGTATCATTTTTTACATGTCATTTAGGTTAGAAATACGAAACAAACTAATTGTCGGTGTCAAAATAAATATATGTTTATAAATTATCAGACTAAAAATACAATATAATTGAGTGAGGTGATAAATAAATGGGTGTTAAAATATATGAAAAAAATATGAATTGAATGAGGAAGTACCTAATAATTTTTTTATAATATATTATAGAGAAAAAACTTGACCAAATATGTGTGACTCGAGTTATAATATTTGAGTATATTAATTTAGTTTTAAAGTAGTTATGCAATTGTAATAATATTTTTAAAAAGTCAAAGAAACTAAAGTTGTAGTCATTAATAAAACTATATGAGTATATTTAACTATGAAAAAAAAATAATGAAAGTAAAATATTAAATTTTGGTAATGCAGTTCAACCTACTATTTTGTTGGTATTTTTATAATGAATTATTTATGTACCCCAGTATTGTGGGCAATAGTTTTCAACCTTATTCAATTTATAGATAATTTTCGCATTAATACAATATTTTCTTTTAAAAATAAACGTCCATCAATCAATCAATCATTTGCTGTCGACTTATCTGCAGCAAGTAATGAACAATTAGATTTGAAGAAATAAAAGAAGAAGAGGGTTTTTATATTTTTCATAATTTAAACCATAACAATATATTCGTACAATACATTTTTTTTCTAACATCTATTTTAAAACATTGTTTCAGCAAACTTCGTTCAACGCGTTTCTGTGTATAAAACAGCGTTCACATCAAGTAATAGATGTTAGAATTATTAGAATTATCAAAATAATTAGCTGTGACTTGCACGACGTAAAGGCAATCTTGTTGGAGCCGACGTCGCGGGTCTATCGATTTACAGGTATACGACCGATTCGATCCATCACACCTATTATCCATATGTTTATTGGAATTTTACGTGTGGGGCACAATGTCGTTAGTTCTCGCATCACACCAAATTAAATATGTCGTTCGGATGCGTCGCTACGCTTGACCATACTATATAATAATATTATTATTATCATTCCAAACATTCCTGTATACGAGGTCACAAAATAATTTAGTTTATGGCATCTCATATTTATTGAAAGTTTGAGATTTAACCGATAAATGTTTCAGATACATTAATATTTAATACCGATATAACGTTATTATTCTTAAATTTCAAGTAAATACTCATTTGCAAAATATAACAATTACATATTAAATATTAATTTAACATTATGGGAGGACTAGAATTTATTCACAGTAAAATATTTCCATTCTCAGTAATACAATTTTACGTGTAATTTCATATTCAGTTTTATAAACTCAAATGAATTAAACCCAAAGTTTAATAATGAATAGTAGTTACGAAGATAACATGCAATAAAAAATAATGTAGAATACAATTTTTCATTTTAATTGCTTGACGCAACAGGCGGAAATTTTTTTATTTTTTCAATAAAAATTGTTATGCAAATTCTAATTTAAATTGAGAAATTCATTCTGTCTACGTACATATTTTTTAAATCGCAAAATATTCTTAGAACTAACACGATAGGTAAATCTAAAAAAAATGTATTTTGATAGACATGTATCACGTAATTTCTGGTAAAAGTTTTGCGTTATAGAGATATATTGTAATTATAATGTGTTAAATATTAGTAGAAAGAAAATGCTGAATACGTACAAATTCAATTTTGGGCATATTGACGCAAAGGATAAATCTTAAAAAAAGTATTTCCTTCTTAAATAGTGTCGTGTAAATTCATTTAATATAACAGATAACAATTATGTGTCATTACGTGTTAAATAATGCAAAAAACAAAGTAAAATTAATATAACTCTGAAAAATGTTGATTTTGATTATTTTATGAATGCGTTAAAATCTTAAATATAATAAATAGATAATTTTTAATGCCATTCCAGAATTTATAATATAATATATTTTGATTTTTTGTATGACAAAAATAATTTTAAAATTCAATTTGTCTAATAAAGTTTTGTAGTCAAGTGTGAAAAAACAATATATTGGTCTTGTGTGGTTTTCAAATACAGTACCTATATAATTATAGATAATAATCAATTAAAAAATTTAAAATTAACTACAGTTAAATTATATATCATTGGTCAATGTAAATATAAAATAATTGTAGTAATATTTATTAAAGTCTAAAAATTATTTTAACGATGAATAAGGGTACATATTGTTTGTATCAATAGAATACCCAATTAAACATTTCAAACCTATTCATAATTTGTTTGGTAATATATATATATATAATATATATATATATATATATATATGAATAGGTATGCAACTACAGTTTGTTTCTACTATATAATAGGAAATTTGGGAATAAATTATTATTTGTGTACTACTGTTATTATCATAAATGATTTTATTGAAAACACAAATATCGTTAAATACAAGTTTTGTTGTTGTTCGTCACAATTGTTATGTCAATATTACTTCAACCATAATGGTATGTACACTTGTGGCTCAATTATCCGGTGACAATGATTCAGCATAAATAATTTTATTTTAATCATTGTTTTCAAACACATTACGAATTATAAACTGCAAAATGCCATCTAGTATCCTTAAATAAAATAATTTAATAATTAACAATGTAATGGTCAAGTGCATTTTATATAATTTAAAATATAGACTGGCCGAATTGGTTTCCGTTAAAATATATCCTCAAACATCTTAATTTTTTTTTTTTTTTTAACATCTTCATTTGTTCTAAGATAAGACACTATACAATTGCGTATAATTCGTATCGATTATACACACTCGTACACAATTGTATGTATACAACTACGTATTTTTTTATGATATAATATTTTGAGTACGTTACTTTATAAAATGTTTTTAAAAAATATTAAGCCTTTTGGTAATGAAGTGCTTCGACTGACACTCGTCGTTCCACTGCACAAATTGAAACTTAACTTGGATTTGTTATAAAAACCAACTTGAGTAGGTAACAGCAAATATATAAGTAAAATTTAAAGCACTTGGTTTAATGAGGTATAAGATTGTAAATTCATACAGGAACAAATTCGGCTTCTCTCATATAAATAAAATATAATGTTATATTTATGTCTGAAATTGTTGGGAACACATGTACAGGTAAATACACCGATTAAAGTGATAAAATTAAAAAAAAAAAATCTCTTAAAGTAGTTCAAATAGTTAATGGTTCTTACCAATTAATCCATATTGGTATGATATGAGACTTTTCCGCTACTGAAATTTGACAAGACATCTTTTTTACATAATTTTCCGACTTTAAAACGTTTCGGATAATTGCTAAGATAGGATCGAATAATGTCAACTCAACATTATGCAGTTTGTCGGACGAATGTGAGTCGTATTTATAATCAGAAGTAAAAGACCGCGTCGGAATAACTGTTTCAGTTCGTCCAGCCAAAGGTAGATCACCAACGCCAAATAATTCCGGAAGTAATCTATCTGCAGTCGAGTGACCTCTAAGATTACTGTCACGCACGCGTGAGCCGTTCGGAGTAGAAGGTGTTTCTGAAAAATCAACTCCAGAAAAACTACTAAATATATTCCGTAGTAAGCCATTTGATTTACTCGTTTTTGAAGCTGTCATATTATTTATATTATAAAGCATAGGCGTGAAGATTGGCAACAACGGTAGATAGAATAGATTTAACGTAAATGCTTTGTAGAATTTAATTAATTTTAATATTAACAGGAGTTTAAAGAAGATTGCTATTGTGAATAATTTTATCTTCGTTATAAGTAAGACTGATAACTGTATAATGCCAATCGTTTTCAATTTGATTAGCCCGAGTTTCATGATCGTCAGTATTGACGTAATTGGCCTATTGACTTTATTTTTATTTGGCTGTTGAATAACATTTAGCACATTATTATCTGCTTCGGGCACATTCGGATATTGGTAAACTATATTTGGTAAGGTTATCGATGGTATTTGAGAGTAAGACCCATGACCAGCTGGATATCGTGCTGTGAAGCCGTAGGTGTCCTGTGCGTTACTGTCACTGCTACTTTTTTCAAATATCCTGATGACGATAACGTCTTTGTATGTATTTGAGCTGGCTGATCGTTTGAAATAATTCCGGTATCTTTAGCCGGATTTTCACTTCCTTTATAATACTCATGTCCACCCATATTATGGGACGAATCGTACATGTTATAATAACTGACCATCGGCTGCATGTCTGCGTCAATTGTATAATACTCGTATTGTTTTGTACGAATAGGTCTGTGGACAAATCATTTAACTAACATTTTATAACATAATCGACAATTATATTGTGTTAATATAATAATTAAAAAAACAATAACAGTAGTAATTCATTATATTAAAAAAAAAAAACTGTATAAAGATTTTATGTAATAAGTTTATTAAAATTATAAATCATTATAATTGTTATTACTTTTATTATTAGTATTATTATATATTGAGCAGTAACACATCTATATATATTATGTGTAATTTAAATTATGAAAACAAAAAAAATATTCGTTTGGTTAATTATTCAGTTACCGATGTAAAAATAATATTTCGTTGTGTTTTATTGATAATAAAACAATGAGAGTAAAAGTTTAAGCAAACCATTTTTTAAATAACATTTTACAAAATAAAATAAACATTTTTATTACTAAGTAATATATTATTTTATTTTATTTTATTTTACAATAATAGAAATCGAAATTATATAATTATTATTGATGATAAAATTAAACAATGCTTTCACAGTATTATTGTTTTAAATTATAAAAACTGTGATATGCAATGGTCATATTACGAGTAATATTTATCACAATATTTTGTTTAATATGACTAATTTTATTTTTTATTTAATTTTCAAATTCTTGAAGAACAAACAAATATTTATGAATAACTTTATATAATTTATTTGTTTACCAAAAACGAACTGTAGTACTATTAATAGAGTATTAAATTTAAATTTAAAGAGTATTATTTATAAAAATATACCCATACATACTGATTTGTGAATAAATATTTAATATCTTAATAATCTAAGAATATGTTACTTAGAATATTTAAAGAAATTTCAAAAGTAATGATGTAGTAGAGGAAACCAAATTAAAATGAATGTCAATACAATTTATTGTTTTCGAATTGTAACTATTAATTGTGCTTTACGTAAGAAGAACGTTTTTAATTTCTTATCGTTGCTAATTTGATCGTTGACGAATCGAAATTTTAGTTGTATTCTAAGCTTATTGCATTAGTCGTATAAATTATATTTGACCTCACCAAATTTCAATAGAAATATTCATTAAAATAATTTTAAAACAACATTTGATTGCATTTTCAAAAATTTAGAGAAAATGTCATCCACATAATACTGTAATGTTCGTTTAACGAATTACAATACCAAAAAGTATCATATTTATTACTTTTGTGAATAATTAAAGCACAGGTAACTCTGAATTCAGGTAATACGTAGAACGTTTCGTACCCGTCGATGTAACGATACAGTCTGTCACCTACATCGTTATCGTTTCTGTGATTGGCCGGATAATGTTCATAATTTATAGAATCCTTCCGGGCGACGACCGTTGGCTTTCGGTTTGCGGACACCTCCTTCGCAACCAAATAATCATTTTGAATAGTGCCGGTGTTTAAAGATCTTCTGGTGGCCTGCAAGTCTCCGATGACCGTTCGAAATTCTTTCCGCATACCACCGCCATATTCTTTCGCAACCATCATCGGTTTGAGAGTCGGAGACTTGACTGTCGTGTGTCTAGACTGGACGTACAAGAAAGTTGTGGCTGGGATTGCTACGACGATCACCATTATTATCACGATGCTTAGAACGTCGACGTGCCTAAGCCTTTGACAGTTTTCGGGCCTGAAAAACGTGGTTTTCTATGAAGATAGGTTAAATAAATTTTTAAATTATTAATTAATGTTAAATTGTGATTCAATTCATTGACTGCACGTTTAAATTTTTATTGTATTTAATTTGATCTACTTATATTGTTATATGCAATACGTTTATAAAAATATCGATTATTAGATACAATTTATTAAAGTTGTATAATTTAATACAGTAAATTATAATTATAATAATAATAAATGTATATAGATGCTTCATTTATGTAAAGATGATTTTTAACTGAACAAAGATTATAGACATTTTGGATCAAAAACATTTACGAAAACTTTGTATCATACACCCCTCCTCTTTTATACTTTTTTTTAAACTCTTGTATCGATGTGTATCAATATAATAAGATATATAATAACGTAATATGAAAAATTTTCGGGAATGGGTTTGTTAAGAGTTTTATATACTTAGTCGAGGTGAATTCGTTTGTATCTAAACTTCAAAATAATACGTATTACGCATGGTTTTATGTTAACTATTAAACTGTGATTTTTTTCTACGTATTACGAGTAATAAGTTCAATTAAACTTAACTATCTAGCATAAGTTATTATTATTATCTAGTTTTCAATAATTCTCGGCACTTCATTGTATAAAACGTAATTTGTGAATATTATAGTCATTTTTGGACGTATTACTCATTGATATGAAATACACAATAAATGTCACAATAAAGCAATATAGTCGACTGTTTTCATTGTTATTCACCATTTAAAATAGATAAAAATGTAGACTATTAATTTAAAACTTACTGCCTTACAAGAATCGAATTTATTTTAATTGATACTTTGTACGTACTAAACTATTTACAACTACTTTTCCGAAAACCTAGTCTGTATGTAAATATTTACGCAATCGACTATTTTACTTAAAAATGTGTTTTAATGTTTTTACTATGTATGAATGTAATTTAATTAAAACTTTTTTATATATAATCAGTTTATTTTAGATTGAAGTGTAGAAGAATATTACTCTAATGTTAAATTCATCAATAATAAAAAAAGGCAACATATTTTGTGATGGGATGAAATTAAACCAATAATATTTAATATTATCCATAAATTTAAAGTACGTGAAAACTTTACGTATTTCAGGTCTACTACTATTTTAGACGGACAATTCTATTAAAAAGATATGTAATAAATACGGACCTGTTTCAAAGCATTTAATCGACATATTTTATCACGATACAAAATATCGTTACTAATATATTATTGCTTGAAATTTCAAAACTTTTAAAAAAAAAAAAATTATATTTTGAGCAAAGATTAAGGTCACTGCAGTGTATAAGCCATATTTAAAATGTATGTATTCATACGACAAAAGAATGTAAAATATCCAATACATAGTTCATGGAATTCACATATGGTCATATGTTCTAATGATAAAAATTATATGAAAACATCTTAAGCACACATTTTTATAAAATAAAAAAAATCGAGCAGTCGTGTTAAAAAAATACTAATTATAATATTAATTTGATTTACTCATTCATACTTGACATTTTAATAACGTAAGAAACTTTGTTAAATGCTATATTTACTATTTGATATTTTTGATTACATGTTCAAATAATTATTTAATTTTAATAATATTTAAAAATTATACATTTATATTTAAATTGTAGACATACCTATAATTTTTTCATTTAATGCAAATAATATTATGTTTATCAACAAAATTCATTAAAATGGCAAAAAAAATTATTCTTTGTTTAATACTATTTTATCTTGATTATATAATTGATGAATAGAGAATTCAAGATTATGTTTATAAACTAATAGATTTATAATTAAAATTTTTAATTGCTTACTCACATTACTTAAAAATTAGTATCACGTCCGAGTTTCAACACATACCCACGATGAAAACAGATATTACGTTATACTCGAAAATTCTTCTCGCTACAAGTCGTCGTGAAACAGTAGATGTTTTATTTATTCAATATATTATGTAACTGTTTTGTTAAATGTGAATTTTTCTGTTTTCAATAATTCCCACTCGAATAGTGTGTATTACTATTAAACATATTTATACCATAACTAATAATAAATAATTATATACCGTTACACGGACTTGTAGCACGTTCAGAAAATTATTTCATACGGTACTCATTATATAATTTCTAACAACAGATATTGCCCATTTTATACACCGTTTACTTTAACTTAACATTTAATATGCATAATTATATTACGATCAATTTTGTGAAACAGCAGTATTGAGTTGTTACAAATGAATATTTTCAAAGCTAGTCATGAAAAATAATTTGTTAAAATTTGTAAAATTAAGTTAATATAAATATATATATTAAGTTAAGTTAAATATAACTTATATTTTTTATTAAACTTGAGAATTAATAATTGACAAACGAGGTACCCGTACCTTCTATAACTTACATTAAATAGTTTTTTTATCCAATCTAATTGTCTTATTGTAGATTTAACCTTATTATATATGTACAAACGAATATAACTTACAAAAATTGGATACCGTCCATTTTTAATATGACTATCTTTGGATACAATTACATCAATACGTATCTATAATTTTCGTAAACTTGAATTTTATTTTATTTTAAATTACTTTTTAAAATTTATTTCAATGTAATTATATATATATATATATAATTTTTTAGCTATAATTTTAACAATATTATTATTTTGTCTGTAAAATTGAAATAAAATTTAAAAACTTTATGTTTTTGGGACCTAAACTACTTTTAGTTTTCCTTTTTTGTGATTATAGTCAATATATATTATTGACAAGCGACAAAATAAAGTCCATGTTAATTTTTTAACTGTAAAATCTTCATTAACTAGTCGACCTATTGTGATATATGTATATATGACATAGGTAATAGTATAATAAATATACGATGATAATTGTATATTTGTGTGACGAGTACCTAAGCATTTGTTTGTTACAGATAAATAATACAACATTTTATACTTATATAGCATTGTATTGGTTTATTCTTATATATTTATACTACTATATATATAGTTCTTCAACATAAAATATGTACAATAAAATAAAATAAAATAAAATATAAATGTTAATAGATTATTAATACTATCATTATTATATATTTTTAATTATTATTGTAATTGGTTATGTATGATTGGTACAATGATTTTGCATACCCGAAGAATCTTTCCTATTCCCGATGTTTTAGAAATGTTACATTTTGAGTTTTCTGTGAATTGCATGTTTAGTGAAAGTTTAAGAGCTGAATGTTCTACCTCTTTCCATCAACGTGGAAGCAATACCTGAAAAAGGAAGTGATAACGCAATATGACCATTTAAACGGACATTTACCAAGATTAAGGAAATTAAGAACGTTTTTTTAGTTCCACCAGGAGCATTCAAAAAGTACAATTCACCGGATTGGTCGGCCACAGCTCGTATGATGGTATCAAATACTATCTTTTGTTCTTGAAGAATTTTGGTGTACTTTTTAGATGAACAGCTGTAAGTCATTTCTGTCGCATGATTACTCTCTGAGCAGTTTTTTCTTGAATATTATATTTCTGGACCAATTCGTTATTGTTACTCCCAATTGCCAAAAATCCAATAATTTTCCACATATTGCAAGACAAAGATCTTCAATGAAGATTAGTTTCATTGTATATTTCGTCTGTAAAATCCAAGCCATGATTATAGGTTTCTCTGAATGTGTTATTTTGTGCAGAATATCTCCGGCTATTTAGTCTTTGTATTTATCCCACAACTGTACTGATTGTGACGAAAAACATGTAGATAAAATAATTGCGAACAACGTACGTATTTGAAATGGATTAAAAGTAGCGAATAAACATTCGATTAAATAAATCCTAATGACTGTTCTTTTCCAATAAATTAAGTGTCTCGCACACACTCCGAAATTTTCATCCACCGTTAGCAAGTGTATAAATGATGTTGGACCACAAACGGTAATCAGAAGCGACCATAAATAAAAGTGTTCTGCGTTGTTTGGATGTACAATGTATATTCTTCCTAAAACATTTGATAAAAATATTCCAGGTTATCCAACTACTGCTTTGCCTCTCTTCCTTTTTTTAAAATTTGTTCGCGTTGCTTTCCAAGTGTAATAAGTCGAAATGTCTGCATACATTAAAGTGCATGCAAAATTATCTGTTAGACATAATTGAAAAAACGCTAATAATGTTCTGTTAAGTGAATTTGTTGCGCTATCCTGTATGTTTTGTTCCGTGAAATGCACTTTTTATCCGTTTTAAAGATGAACAACAGTTGGACCCATTTCATGGATTTTAAATCCTAATATTCGCCAAACAGCTTCATTGTTGCTAATATATCTGCAAATTTAGTATAGTGAGATTTTATCTAAATTACTTCTTGTTAATGAAATACGGCCATATCGCTGCCTTTGTTGAATTATTTACAAATGTATTTTATGGATTTCATAGAACAGCAATACTCAACGTTGATATGCGTTTTAAAAGTTTTCGATAAAAGAGAAGAATATGGAACTACCCAGCGATTATCAACTTTAATGATATTTCCTTATCTTATTTTACTTTCAATGTTATTACGTTTTTATTGTTTTCTGTACTTCTTCATCAATAGAGGGTATCCATCATTACCAGTAATTTTGTCTTTTAACAACTTTCGAAGAAACCGTTTACAGTATTTTCCATTGATCATACATGGTAAATTTGTATTGATTACTCCTCATGGTCCGTGTATGGTTTGTGTACTTGGTCACAACTTCAAACAAGTAATTATCAGCTTCCATATGTTTGCGTCCGTAAATTATTTAATTAACTAAACATAACTTACCCGATCTGAGAATTGATTATTATTTATTTTTGCTAATTGCCACTTCACAGACTATTGTTACGCAGTGTACAGTGAAGTGATGACAGTCGGCCAGGAAAACAATTTAATGAACCTAATTTCAGTATTTTATATTCAACGTGGCTTATTCTTAAACACCGATAACATTATATGTTGCAAATGAAACTGTCGAGCAACAGTTTCTTTGAATCGATGACCATCATAATGTCTTCAAAATCCCCGTAAGACTAATTATTTAAAGATTATGTATCCTACAATAATGTTAAAGAACAAGAAATATTTTTCAAATCAGATAAAAATAATTCCGTGAATTTTTATTTTTAAAACATTATTATTTAGTGCGAGTCATACATAACTAAGAAATATATAAAAAAAATTACAGGTATCGAGCTGCGAGGCTTCGGACAAGGGTCCTGCTCGCTCACCCGTCGCGCCGGCACTGCATATAGTCATTTGTCAGATATAACTGTTTTTATTTAAACCTCGTAAAACGCTGGGAATTTCTTGTTCTCGTGGGAACTTCGGAATATAATATCAAAGTATATGTATAAAACCACTCTTATATAGATATGCAAAGTTATGTAAAAATTTCAATTCGATTCATCGATTATTTTTCAAGTTTGCCGAACACAAATATACGAAAGCTTTATTTTTATATATAAGATAATTAATATATGTATGCTAATTATATATATATATATATATATACATCAGTGGTGGTCAAACAGGGGGGGCGGGAGAATGAGGAGGATGACCTTTTTGTTATACAAAGCCGAACCAGAAAGAATGTTTTCATGTCTAAAATGGTTGAAAACGTATTTAAAAAATACTGATTGAGGTAAATACTTAACTATAACTGGAAAAATAATTTAATTAACAGTTTAAACATAAAACATTTATTTTATTCTACAATGTTAAATTAAAAACATATTTGATATTTATCAATTGTATTATTATGTTATTTTTGATTGCATTTAAAATTTAACTTATCTTTTTTAGGATAAAATAAAATAAAGAAAAAAAAGTACATACAATTTTTTTGTTTTTTTTTTAAATTGAAAAATATTGAATATTTTTGTTATGTAATGAATTTTAATGTTATTGATTTATTTCTCAAATAAATATTTATAAAATTAACATTTTAGTTAGACCAAATAAATTAAATTTAGATATCTTAAATGTACAATTATCTTAAAGTACACTTCAGTTGAATAAAATAAGTAATTTGTTAAGGTAAATGTAAAAAGTATTATAATATATTTTTTTTTATATATTAATTAATGTGTAATGTATATATATATATATATATATATATATATATATATATATATATATATATATATATATATATATATAATTAAGCCAATGAGTATTGTAAAATCAAAAATATTTAGAGTTATATTATAAAGTGTTGTTTATTTAGTAATGGTTTCGACTAAAATTCATTGTCAGGTATAAAGGGATAAAGAAAATTCGACAAAAGAAATTACTTTATAACAGTGGCGTAGCGAACTCATAATTTTCTAGAAGCACGTGACAAATTTCCTAAGGACCCACCCACCCACTAAACATTTTGACATCAGTGACGGTATTTGGTGGAAGCTCCGAAAATAAGCAAAAAAAAAAAATGGTCAATCATGTAACACCGGAGGATACGTATTATATTTGTATATTTTATTTTATAATTAATTAGGTTAGGTTGTGAATAATCTCTCTTTTATCCCTTCATGAAAACATTTGTCATCAACATCATAATAATTTACATATAACTTACACGCAATGCACAGTTCATTAATTTATAGATCTATGGTTACAATGTATAATGTACGTTAATATCAATATCTTCCCTACATAGTGATTATTGTATTATATATATTCAATAACTAAAAGATAACTTTAAAATAAAGGAAAGAGATGCTGATCATTGATCACTGACACCCCCTCTCCTCCTTCAATTGGACAAGTACCTCAAATTATATTATTTGCCATGCCACTGCTTTATAATATAAGTATATACTTATTGGCCATCATAAATAATTAATTAATCAAAACATTAATTTATGGTTACAATAAATATCATATAAGCATTGTAATGATATGCATACATATCATAATTGTAACCACAGCTCACACAAGTACTTAATTACTTGTGTTATAATATTGAATTCTTTATGTTAAACACCATATGTAACTATTTGACATTTTTCCTTCAAAATAAAGACATACTAACATTCGATCCGCTCGGGACACAGATGGTATTTACAAATAATAACAAAAAAAAAGAAAACACATACTTAAGCTTAAAGAATAACCTTCACGGACGAGGGATGATGATCACTAGGGTCGGAAACATAAATTAAACGAAAAAGAGAAAAATATCGGTACTCGACAAACGCACATAGCTTTCTAAAATACTGCGATACAACAGAGTAACAAAGAAAGGGTCAATTCAAGCAATGAATCGTTGGATGGTAGAAATTTAAAATACTAACATAAACACTTTATGGAAACGAATTTCACACACATTAAAAGAACAAAAAATCATGCGTAGTTTAGGTAGAGTAAAACATATGTACTTGAGAACTGACCCGAGACGAAAGGCCGCAATGTGTCTAACACGCATATTGTAGCGATTATATATAAATTTCGATTGGTAGTTGACCGGACCGTCACGCAGTCGGCATATTAAAGAAATCATAAAACACAGCGACACCCTTAATTCCAACACACCCTTTCTTAATTCCTTTTATATTTTCTTTTCTTTTCTCTTTTTTTTTGTATTATTACAGCATTGTAATTAATTTTATTTATATTATGCGATTTTCCGTCATAAATCATTTATAAAAACGTGTCAAATATAGAACCAACTAAAAACAATTTGTTATAGGAAAATGGTGCTATAGGTGAAAGTTGGAGCACTTCTGTTATACAAAAAGAATTACAAACAAAATTAAAAAATAGCACATCATTGTGAAACTAAAGTAAAAAATTATATACTAGAAATGCGAGAAATCGATAACATAGTATTTTTGACAATCATTTACACACTAGTGTTGCATTTTATATTTAATAATAATAGGTTATATTTTCCACTATCCACTCGTCTATACTCTACGTATTTTATTTTACATATTTTTTTATTAAGTAAGGTCAAAATATTTTTTACTATTCATTTTAAGTTTGTTTTTTTAAACATAAATGGTATACTTACAGATAACACGTTTAACACGCAAACATATTCGTGACAACAATTTTTTTTTTGCGGTCTTTGTTAGGAAACGTCAACAGTTATTTAAATGTTTAAATAATAATACTAATGATTTCTCGTATAGGTGGAAACAAACGTAAATTACCTAAATTTTTCTATATATGAGGACTGGATTTAAGAAGCGTGGAGTTGTTAACACATTTTCCAAGAGTCATCATATCAACGTTTAAATTTTTTATGTTTTCTAGTTGGTATAGCATACAACTAAATACACGAAACATTTTGAAAATAAAGTACGTATCTAGATTTAGATTTAAAATTAATTATATAAAGTTTAATGTTATAAGTGATTTTTGCAGTAGAGTATTTAGTATTTTGATGTTTACGTTGATTTTTCATAACTGCTGTGAATCTTTTCGACTTTATTAAATGTGTATTTCCTCAATAAACGATTCTTCTGTTTTTTTTTTGTTTTTTGTTTTTTTTTATAAACAGAGTGTATTTTAGTGAGTTCACATTTATTTTTTCGATAAATATTTGTATTCGAAACTTTAAATGTATAATTTGAAGTAAAAAATCACTAGATTGTAATACGGTTATTATTCATAATTCTGAGCAATGAATGTATAATTTGTCAATAAACAACGTATATATGTTTCTATTTATTTTATTATTCAACACTTTATTCAGGTAGAGAATGTAAAGGTATTTTTTTGATCTATATACAATGTTACGGTTAATGAGAAATTTGATGTTATAGTTGACATTAACCGGCTAATCTCAATAATATCCAATGCCGAAATTTCCTTTGCCAGGATAATGTTGACCCTGTTACGTTAAATACTTAAAATATTATTACTCAGTTACCTTAATTCATATATGATGTTTAGTATATAATTTAAGCAGACATTATTAATTTAATTTATTATATCAATATCATTATTATCCAGTCAAATTTAAAATCAGTAAAGTCGGTTGGATAATCATCGAAATTTTCCAAAATTAAACACTATTCGTAACATATACATTTGTATTTGATCATAATTATTTTCAAGTAAAAATTTGCAAATAAATTATTCTTCATCAGACGTGTATTTCAATTTTTACTGTAACAAATTGAAAAATATGAAACTTTCATGAATTATGTATTTTAGTATTTTACATACGTGTACAAATTACAAATTTTCTTCGATTAATTTTGGCCTAAATATAGAAATATAGAAAATTATAAAATTTTTGTTTTAATTATAATTTTATAGCATTTGGAATTTGGTAAGTATATACACTTCTATCAAAATTTATATAATTTTAAAAATCCTGAATTCATAAACTATTGCATTTAAAAAAATGATTCAGAATTAATCTCAATTGATTATAATTAATACTAACTGTTTTTTTACTAAACAATAAAGTTAGTTTAACTAACTAAATTAATTACGAGCATTTTTTTATGTCATTCATTTGTTTACGTCAACCTGAATAATATGTCATAAAGTAATTACAAGTGTAATATGATTTTAATGTAACATATAAAATTATGAACTGTATCGTAAATTACATTTTAAACACTATATAAAAGTATTAAATTTTATAAAGAAATTTTAATTTATACAAGAAAATATTTTATTATTTATATATTATATTTTCAACTTTATTACACAAAAATTCAGCTCTACAATATATTTTTTAAATACATGATATCATCATTACTATTTTTTTAAATGTTAGCTATGCACATTATATAAAGTACAAACGTTCAATAATTGTTACAGATCACTTTCTTATATATTAACAATTGTGCTCTTAAATCACATAATTACAAAAGCTGATAACATCTAAGATCTACTAATATTTCTAGTTCAGTTCTCTAAGAATATTAGAAGATATTTTCCATTTTGTTGTTTAGTAATTGATTAAAAGCAAGGACTGGAACCTTAATGGTTTTATTGGTTTTGGTTTCGGTTCGGTTCTAAAAAAAAAAAAAAAAAAAATCGGTTCGTGAATAATGTTAATTTCGATTCCGGTTCCGGTTAATACCGGTACTAATCTGTTCTTAAAATTATAGAATTTAGAATTAAAAAGTGATAATTTATCAATTATACTGTGGTGTGATTAGTAAAGGTGTGATAATTTGTTTAACCATCTTCAGCTTACAAGTAATACTACCAATTATTATTTAGCCTTAAAGTTTTTACCTTTTCATACTTCAAATATTTATTTATTTTTGAAATATTTTTTTCATCAGTACTAAAAACATTTATTTCTTCATCTGAATTGTTTAAATTGTCTTAATTCAAAAATTCTTCATAGTAGATTCTGTTATATAAACTTCATTAAATGTGCAACCTCGTATATTATTGAGTAATATAATCTTTGCTTCTACAGCTGGACATTTTTCTGTAGAATCAATTCTGTCACCCTCTGTTTGGCTCATTGACACCGTTAAAATATCATGTAGTAAATTTTCATATTTTTCTAAGCAACTTGCTTTTACTAACAATATAAAATATCTATTATAAAATTATTTTAATGGAAAATTGTTTGTGCTAATCAAACATTTCCAACGACATAACTAATTTCACTAAATGAGCAATATCAATTCAAATATAACATTGTGACAGGTCTTTATTAGATTTTAGGATAAAATTTTAAAACATTTTTTTTATATATTCACTTAATGTTAAGCCATTACAAAATGCTTTTGAAATTGCACCCAATAATGCTCTTGAATAATTACAAGTGGTTTCTTGTGGTATTGGAGCACTGTCTTTAATCCATTGCGTTAACTAGTAAAACATTGATTATGTATCATGTTTTTTGCTCACCTTTTGTGTAACTGAAACATGAAAAATTGCTGAGTTAACAATTGCTTCATATAAAAATATATGACCAGATAAAATAGTTTGTATTGTTCTTTCTAATTCTTTTATCAAGCTTCCCGTGGCATCAATTGATAATCGACAGTAAAATTTATGAACATTTTTATATACAACAAGCTATAATGATGTCCAGTAATGAATAAAAAATTTATCCGCGCTTATTGTGTAGATTGATCCAGTATATTTTCTGTGCTTTAATTCAATAAGTGAATTAATTGGGCATTTTTCTGTTATTCCTAAAAAATTGTCTTTAAATTGTTGCTTGCACTTCCATAAAACAGATTTACTGTAAATATTTGGAGGTATATGATTACCAAACTCAATAGATGAAACGGCATTTCTTTGCGAATTGCTAATTGGTCTTTTGATAACTATTCTCCAATAGATAATCGTTTATGATCATTTAATGGTCTTTTTTAATAATGTTCCCCCCAATAATCCCTTGTATCTTTCGTTTTTATGTTTAAATATAAAGGAAATCTATCTTTTGGTTTAAGATGGATCCAACCATGTAAGAGGAATCTTTAGATATACGACAACTTCTATACACGTACGTACATAGCATTTTGTAATTCTTCAGGAATTCGTCATTATGTTTGTTCAAATACCTGGCTTTAAAATAGTATACTTCTTTCTTTTGCTTTTTTTCCCATAGCTAACTTCAACTTAATTATTTTTAATACACTTATAGTAAGAGTCAATTGTACGAGGTGGGTGGGCTGCTTTAACCTAGTTCACCCAAATGAAAAATAATGGTAAGAACTATAATAATGATTTGCTAACTTTGGGAATAAATTTGCTATTATTTGCTAACTATTTGCTAACTTAGGCAATAATTTTATTTAAAAAAAGTTAGATGGGTGGGCCAAGCTCAGGGACCATCATGCGATAATATCCGCACTTTTACACGAGCAATAACCTTTTATTGTCGAAGTTATATCGAGATTTACGACTTTTTGAATTTGAACACTATTTATTTTATACTTCATTTCGGAAAAAAGAAATGCCAACCAACAACAAACCATTGTTTATGAAACGAATGTCTTCGACCAAATCTGCTGGTCTGTCAATCGTTCCTTCAATATAGATATAACTATCGTACAAGAGAGTATACGATTCCACGTTATGTAATGCGATTCATACTTTGTCATTATTGGACAATAAGGTAAAAACGAATCATAATCTATTTGAATTATCCAGCAATCGTTTACATAACCGCCGTTCACGTTTAAATAACTATCCTCCATGATTATAGAGCTTTTATTTAAGAGAGAAAATTTAAATTGTTTTTTTTTTAAATTTTTTAATAACTGCGGAATTTTGGCCCTTTTTCACAATTTTATTTTACTGACGTTTTTTTGCATTACTCACGATTTTCTTGTATAAAATTCTCCTTATGTTATAAAATTAAAGGCCCATTGCTATTATCTTAAATTAATAACCGTATCGAAACCGGTTCTTCTCGCAGATCAATTAATTGACTATCTTGATCTTTAACGCTATAGTAATTTTATTGATTGATGTACAATTAATAAAGAACGTTACCAAATGTTTAGGAATTTCTATGATTTTATAACCGAGCAGAATGTTGAGATGAAATTCGTGCAATATATGACACTGTCTTCCGTTGTTGAATGAGGCCACGACCATGTATGATTCAATATATATACAATTTACTTTAGTCATATTTACCAATGAATCCGATAGATGTACATCACGGTCATATAATTTATTGGCTATGAAGCCTAGCTATGCACCTATATTATTTTCCATAAAAAAATTAATAATACTACTACATTTTATTTCGCATTTTAACGTGTTGATGTTTGCATTAAACTCAAACTTAATATCTGTAATTGATAATATTTGTTGGATTTCCAATATTCCACCTCCAATTCGTTTAACTCATATGAACCTGTAGGTATTGTATACACATCAAGTACTATAATTTTTTCTTTTTTATTACAATTTTCGTTTATATTAGGAATATAATTATTTATCAGTTAGATGTTACACTATTATTGAACAGAACCAATTTCAAAAACCAAACTTCAATTATTCAATTGTCGATATGAGTAAATAAAACGACAACGTCAAGACGTTGACTCTAGATCTTAGGATTAAATTCGAGGCGTATGAAACGTTTCCAGAATTCACATCTGCATATTGTTTAATCATACACGATCAACTTATAACTTACAACCCTTTCAACGGGGAAGTAAAAACTTTGTAAATAATTATTATTATTTAAATTAGTATTATGAAATAATCAAGATATTTATTTTTAATAATTGTGTTTTTATTTTTAATACATCCTACATAGATATAATATAATAATCATTTAATTTCCATAAATAATTTTCGTGAGATTTTCCATTCAATTGGATAGTCCCCTCTATGGTACGTTCTTGGTGATGAAATGGGGGGTTCATCCATGATATAAATTGAATCTTAACGAACCGTTGTTCTCGTCAATAACTTGTGGCTCTGGTATTTTTAGTGGTACGTACTTGTATACTTTTTTGTTTAAAGTAGTTATCACAGTAAAATAAGTTGAATACTTTGTTAAAAAAAATGAATCTTTAATGTGTTTGACAATCGGAGAATAGCATATGACTAACAAATGTTAACACTCGTTGGGTTATATATTACATGCGTGTGCATACACGCACATGCACGCATACGTGCATATACATACACCATTATAACATTATTTTATCACGTGTCTAGTGATAATTTCAATAATATCAACTAGCGTAGTTATATACGATAGAAGCTTTAGTGGGAGAAGATATGGTGGGAGAGGAGGTGGTGGTTGTGAAGAAGATTTGGTTGGGAGGACGTTATGGTAGTGGATGAAGTGGCAGCTAATGGTAGGGTAAATGTATGATAACAATATATATTGTGCGATAATAAAATGTGATAAGAGATAACGTGTTTTTTATATGACATGATAAACATTATTGATAAGAAATAGTGGGAGGAGTAAAGTAAGTAAGTGTAATTTATACACTATTTATATTTCCACTATTTATAGACAGATATAACTATATATAGATATTCATGATCGTTTGATAACACTGTAAAGAAGTAAAAAATATCATTGATAAAATGTATCACTAATAAGAATAATGATAAGGCGTTATAAGAATATAGAGGGAGGATCGGGTAGCTGTACTAAAACATGATGAGGTGTGATAAGTCGTGATAAGACGTGATAAGGTGTGATAAGACATGATAAGAATATAGAATAGAGGATCGGGAAGATCGCCCTTGAATTAAAACTCCCCAATTCATGCTAGTATTATATTCTTTAATTTTATTTCAATATATTTTAGTTTATCGGTATACAAGTATAGTAAAATAATCGGTGTAAAAGTCGTGAAATGTACGAAGTTTTGCGTAAAACTTTCAGTATGTTAATAAATACAATTTCAATTAGGTATGCATCAAAATTCAGTTTCTAAAAACAATACCTTTTACCCAGTAAATAAACATGTCCCCCCCCCCCACTATTTTATTTGATATTTATTCAATTTGGCGATATAATTCCTCTTAAATGTCAAATAATTTTCAGTGTTTTTTTACGTGTGATAAAATAATCGATTATATTTTCTATATTATATTTTAGATAACCATATTCGTGGGAACAACTTTATAAAACAGCTGTTGTAACATGTAATAATTTGTACTTCCGACTCCATGATCTATGATTTATAATTTTTAGTTTTTATACTGAGAGTATATTAAAAAAAATTAGGGTGTACATTTTTTGATGCCTCCCCCCCCTCGAAATATTTTTTTGCAGACTGCCTTGTAAATAAACCATTGCGAATGCCGGTATGACGGTACATGACACATTTTTATTTCTTATACAGATCTAATTTATTACATCAAACGCTGTTCATTATGGGAAAAGTAGAAGTTGACGAAGTCGCCATTAACTTACGTCTATTAAAGCTATGCCGTTTCTACCATATGTTCGATCCAAACAGCGCGAAGTTTCTTAATTTAAATGTTTACCGGCTTCTCTGTATCGTATTCACAGCAGTCATTATGTGCATACTTCTTTTGGGACACGTGGAAATGTTCATTAACAAGAATGATACACTCAGCGACATCGATTCTTTAAAGTTGATGTTTACAAATATACACTATTATCTTTGTGTGGTTAAGATTAGCGTGTTCCTGTATAAAGAGAATACAGTTTGGGATTTGTTTGACATATCACGCTTAGACTTCTTTAAAAGTAAAATGTGCCGCAAAAATATAAATATGCTGTACGATTGTCGAGACTGGATAATAAAGGCCACTAATTACTTTATTTTTATCATACTTGTGTTATGCATTCAATGGATGTTGATCCCTTTGGTAATGAATGCTTTCGATGACACAGTTAATATCCGTAACGGGAACATAATAATTATCTGTTTTCCTGTCTCTATTCAAATATACAATCAATATTACTTTATACTTAACGTCATTGAATTATTACTAGTATTTTTTAGTGGATATACAGTAATTATAATCGACATTTTAATCATGTCTTTTTGTTGGATAATAATCATTTTGTACCAAATACTGACTGAGTCATTCGCTGATGTTGGATATGCAAACAAACCCAAATCAGGTAAAAAAAAATATTGTGTAAACGATTCAAATATAATGATGGTGATGATGACGATGATTATATTTTTTACATATATTTTACATATATTACACATATTTGTTGACCATATATGGGCATAAACTTATTTAACGAGTAAAAATAACTGGGTCCCGACCATATATATGGGGAGTCGAAACACTCACATTTTGACAGTCTTCAACATTCTCTCGTTGTTCTTCAACGCTGTTCCAAGACCCACCTAAGGCAGACTCGGTCAGCATTCAGCACAACGAGGAACCATATTTATAATCGTTTCAATATTAATATATGTCACATATTTTCTCATACATAGTGTTTATTTCTTTCTCTTCTTTATTTTTCGTAAAATCTCTTTTCGTCGATATTACGTCTTTTCACACAAGGAATTGATCGCACCCATCAGGCGGAATCATCCTTGAATACTTGTCTTTACTTACGTCCATTGCATACGTAAGGAACGCAAATAGTCAGATATTCTTCTGGTGAAGCTCGTCAGTGGCGAATGTGGTGTCAACATCGCTGTGAAACTAGAATCTTAATTTAATTTCTCACGTTTTTATATTTAACGTTATTGTTGTCCGGGTAGTAATTCACTTTTACTATCATACATTTTATGATGCTTCGGTCGTCTGGTAGTAATTCACTTATTATCAGAAAATGATGATCATCATCGCCATCATCATCATTACTAATATTACTATTATTAGTTTCAATGTCAAATTATTATAGAACATTATGAAGATTTTAAATCAATTTTATCCGACCAAATACAACTGCATTTGTAAGTATTATTTAGTCACGTACATTGAGTTTACAATAATATAAAAATTGATTTACATACATCTATGACAGTGTATCTATAAAACATGCAACTGGAAGTAATTCTAAACATAATATAATAAATATGCATAGACGAAAATGGGAGGGGAGTTAAGGGTGCTAAGGGGGCTTGTATAGCCTCTACAAAAATTGATGACTGTCACTTGTCAGTCAATATTGTTATACATTATCATTTTTTTGAGGGGTTTGAATTGGTATAAAAATCTCATGAGTATTTAGGATGGATTTAAACTTCAGCTCCCTCCCCTAAATCTCAAACACTATTTGCACCTATGTAAATATGAAACGTTATTTCTAATTTGTAAATTGAATTATTACGTAATTACGAATAAAAAGATAACATGAAACATATTTTTGAATCCATTACTGTAGTAATTATTTTGACATTGCAGACCAATGTATAGCTGACAATTATAACTAAATAATGATGAAATAATCACTTATCAATTTTTTTTGTAATTTTCTTTTATAATTTTTATTGTTACAACAATCCTTTTCAATTTCTATAGGAAATGTAAGATTTTTTTCTGATTAAATTAGAAATTGGAGTTTCTTGAATGATTAAATTAAATTTTGAAACTTTTAATATATTCTAAATCACAGCAATCATTTGATATCTTTGATGGATTCAACGTTGTTACAGAAGCCCATTGGTATAATTAGTATGTATTGAATTGTTTATTGAATTATTGTTTCATATTTTTGGCTGTAATTACTTAAAATTTTATATATTTAATTTGCTTAATCAATTATATTTACAAGTATATGTATATTTAAAATTATTATATTAAATGTTTTCGTTTAGCTATAAATCTCATCATCTTCTTTCTATATCATATTAGAATACCACAATTTTTATGTTCAATATTTTTATATCAAATTAGATAAAATTACAATATCTTCACTTCTTAAAAATATTACAAAACATATACCATTATAAAATAGTTGTTCTTAAACACACAATTGAATACCTATTGAACTAGTTCTAATGCTAGTTATTTGATTATTTTAAGAAACTAATTAATATTAAATATATTTAAAATGTTCCCAAATCGTGATTTATACACAATTGTACTTATACGTGTTTATTCTTTTTTAGGAAACTAAAATCATTTTATTTCGTTATCCGGCAAATAATGTTAATATACATCGGTCTGTCTGCATGCATAATCATAATATTAACATATGTATATATCATTACTGTAAGATTTGAATGATAATTGTTAATATGTTAGCAATTAGTATAAATGTATATAAACTATATGTTGTACATTGTCTTTGTGTGATTTGTATTATACTTGTAATACCACAGTTTTTCATAGTAAAGATTATTATTAAACTAAATATTATTGAATTCTATATTTTAATTTTCCATTCAATTGATTTACTTTGTTAATAGGTCGGTTCATCGCTAGGATCATATTCTGCCTTTGAAGTACTTAAGCTCAGCTCAACAGCTATTTATTTTTATTTTGAGTTATTTTTATTCTGTTATATATTCGACCGTATTAACACTAATGTAAAAGAAAAATAACATTATTCGTTAAATTACTAACTGTAGGCCAATGTCTAATTATGTTCAATTATTTTAATTTATATAGAGAAAATCGGTAAACTTTGGAATATATTCCAGCAATTGGACGATGATGGATTTAAAATTCAAAAAATTATTATTATTGGCGATGCGAATGGATGATGCTAATCAAATAGTATTAAAAGTTTCGCCGAAAAAAATTATCAACCTTACAATTATTTGCAAATGTGCCTATACATAATATTTATTAGTACTTTATAAATATTTAATATTTGTATTGTTTTTAGGTGATGCAAATGTGCTACAATATCACCTCTGTTATGTTAAAAACAAAGAGGAATGACCAACAGTAATAGGAATATATTTTATATATGCTTAATGTACACATTATAAGAAGTATTAATGTCAATAATATAATTTTATATTCACAAAAATTATAATTGAACTGATTATTTAGTTTACAGTTTATACTGTATAGTTGTTGCAAAATTATACTATAAAATAAACGAAGATATTGTATTTTATTAAACAATAATAATAACTATAACCAAATATAATATATCATATACATATGTTAAAGATTATATACATATATTCTATATTATATTAATACGATATCATATTACACAAATAATAAATTATTTTAGATAGATATAATATATAATAGACTTGTAAATTTAATAAATCAATTAATTATAACATATTTGTTATTCGTAAACGTTCATCTATATAAATGAGTCGTATATATTATTTATGAAAAATATTAACATACTACGCATTATTTGAAACAACATAGCCAAGCTTTATTTTATATTTTACTATTAGATAATATGATAATGGCTTAATAATTTCAGTCATTTAGTAACGTAACATGTATTAAATCGTGCCACTCGTTATCATCGGGTAGGTACGGGGATCTTATCGGTTCAATTATAATTATTAATATATATCTCAATATATCTTCTAATAGCTCCCTCATTTTAAAATGTAAATTAGCGAGTCCGATCTGAGTAGTTGTCGTAAAAACATCGTTTTTTCTTTTGTTGTCTGTAAATCTTTTTTTTTTTGATCACAATTTTAAGTGTTCTATTACTATTATGATATATATACATATTATTATTAAACGTCAATTCATCAAAATTATATAGTAATACATCCTTTCCGTCCCCGCGGCGAATTCATCAACCTTGAACAAAAGCAATTTTGTTCTAGTATTTTTCTTAACGTCGCTAAGGCATTTTATTGTGTTTTGCACGAAGGCCTAATATATCAACTTCTTAACCGCTCCGTTAAATCTTACTCTTGAATCCTTTCTCACAAATCGCACCTTCGTGGTACGATGTGAAGAAGAATATTCTAATATTCATTCTATAAAAGCAAACGTCCCCCAAGGCAGTATCCTTGTTCCGACACTTTACAGCTTGTACACAGCAGACTTACTGCAATCTAGTAATACTAAGCTAAATTTGCTATATTTGCTGATGACACAGCAATAACCTCAATTAGCTTTGATATAAATTTTACAATAAAATATCTCCAAGATCACCGAATAAATTTACAAGAATAGTATAGCCTATGGAAAATAAAAATAAATGAAGGTAAATCCATGCATATTACTTGTACCCTAAGTTCTAAAAATATCCACAATAACAACACAATCTACACAACGTTTTCCTCAATAACAAAATAATCCCTATCGATAATTTCGTTAAATACTTAGGTCTCCATTTTGACAAAAGGCTAATTTAGATAACCCACATCAAAACAAAAAGAAAATCTCTAAACCTCAGGCTTCACAAATTAAAACAACTCCTCTGATCAAACATCTCAATAAACAACAAAATATTAATTTATAAACAGTTGATACGTCCCGCTATGTCTTACGGTATCTAAATCTGGGGAACCACGAAAACTTCTAACTTAAAGTTATTCCAATCTATCTTATCAATAAATCTTGGACTCCTCATGAGTGCTCCAGCAAGTGATTGCTTACAATGCAGCAAGTCAATGCTTCAGCATGGTACGTCAGCAACCGCACCTTACATAAATATCTAAATGTTCTAACGATATCAACGCTTGCGTTCTACTATTATGATAAATTGCATATAAACGTCTTCAATCATTCAAATCCACTTATTTCAAAACTAACCTCTTTTACAATACCAGATAACTCTCCCCGGCAACTTAAATGTAAGTGGCCACGTGATCTTTTGCCCATAAATAACTTATAAAAATGTCAAAAGTTTAGATTTAGGATCTAAACATAGTTGAGATTTAAGTTCAAAGCTAGTATAAAATGATTAGCGCATACGAGTCCGCGTTAAGTGAGACATTTTATGTCTTGTGTGAAAATTTTTTTTTCAAATTCAAATTTAAATTTTTTCAAAACTGAAACAATGGTTGCCATGGAAACAAACCATAAGGGAGATTTTGGTTTTTTTTTTCTGTAACGCTTTTTCGTAACAGTCTCCAGTGGGTATCTTAATTTAGGTAACGTTTTTCGTGGACACTTTTTGGTGGACACTTTTTCGTAACGGTTTTTTATTTTAATGTGCCAAAGTAAAGACATAAAATGTCAAAAATATGTTATTAACCTACTTTCTGAGTTCTTAAATTAAAAGTAATGTCGATGAATGCTTTCTTCCTTCACGTCATCATACCTAGTTAATGTTATCATATTTACTTATTGTTTTTTTGTATACAGATTGTAAATTTTTTCCTATAAATAATAAAAACAATCTTTTAAATCTTATGTAACTATTTCTAATTTCTAATTTTGTGAAATATATACGAGTATATAAATATATGTTTTTTATTATCTTAAACATTTTGTTATTGTCAAATAAAATTTTATTTTTGTCAAACAAAAGAAAAAAGAAAATAATGTGCTAATACAAAAAATTAATATCAGACGTATAAAGTAAAGATGTTTGATCTTTTGTTAGCAACAAAATGAATCTACATCGTGTTCTTGATTTTCGGTCATCTGTAACATAATTTAAAATAAGTTGATTAAAATCAAACGGTTATTCGAATAATTTTACCTATAAAATTGCATTGCGGAATTAGACAATATTTTCTGATGCTCTTAAACTCCAATACAGCAATTATTATTAAAAAAATATGTTTGTAAATTAAAAAAGAATGTTCGACTATTATGGATGTAATCAGCGCAACTTTGAAAATATTTTAAGTCGTTGTCATGTTTTTGTGTAATCCTTTCAAATTTTTTATATCTTCTGATAATTTTTCAGAAATTCGAACAATCGTTTGGTAACTTTCGTTTTTTCTTCATACTGTTTCCCGAGTGCACGAGTTCCCGAGCTCCGGAAGTTCCCGAATTGAATTGAAAAAAAACAATAAATCAACTATCACTGTTTGTGCGTTATATTGATAAATTGTAATTCAGTATTAAAGTAAGTCATGCCGTTGAAAGACGACGAACTGAGAGTGATGTAATCATAATGAAATAATTTAGGTTTTATATAGGTTTGTAAATAGTATAAAAAGGAATTCATGAAATCAAACAAATATGTAAATGCAGTAATTAATAAGCAATCATTATTATTTTCAATATTATCAATAAAATTGATAAACTAAAATATTATAGAAGCGATTGGACATCTGAATTCAAACAAGAAGATTATAAATACTCGAAAATTTTTTCCATTCAAATAATAATTTACGGGTTCTGCATTTTTCCGAAAATGCTAGTTATTCTCGAAAAAATAAATTCTTGTGTTTACGTGATATTATATAATTTTATTGAAAGAAGAAAAATTTCTTCGGTGAGTCCACCACCACATAATAGGTTTGCTGACTGGCCGTCATATTTGACATCAAAAATCTATCTAAATTGCTATATATATATATTTATACATGATTTTCTTCTTTTACCGAACATTTGTCGTTATCTGAACGGCATCGGGCAAGTACGGACACTCGTTGACTTTAAACAAATCATCCCCTCCGGCGTGTTGTGTATATAAACGGTTCGTATCATGCCGTTGCGGATGCCGGTAAAGTAACTCTTTGTGACCACGAGATATTCGTCGACGTGCCCGTCGTCGGCGGTTTTCACGATCTTTGATATCGTGTTCCACGTGTCGTCCTCGTAGTACTCTGAGTCGGTGATGGTGATGTTCGACGATAGACTATACGGCGGCAATGGTGGAACGTGTGGCGGCACCAAAGCGGTCGGAGGAGTCGGAGGCACGAACACTCTGCAGATACGCGTTTCTCGCTGCGAGACCGCATTCTCCGCCACCTCATTTACCACTTCCACCGTTACCTCATCCGCTACCTCATCCGACACTTCCTCCGCCACTTCATCTGACACTTCCTCCACAACCGCGATCCGAACCGCGACGATGGCAATTGCAGTGCTGGCATCACTTCTCTGTGCTTCTATCACGTTGTCGTCGTCGCACTGTACACACGTACACCAGGTATTTATATTTATTGTTCCCCTACTACCAAACTCGCCTCTGCTCCAATAGAATCGTATAGAATTTTCAGGCAACAAATTTACATGAAAACCGGTGTAATACGATTGTTGTCGAAATTATTTCGCTCGGTTCATTGGACGCTACACTCCTATCATTTTCATCAAATAATTGCTTCACGTTGGAAAGAACTCTGAAATCTACAGTCATTTTAAACCTCAAATTTTTACACAAAATAAACTACAGTGTTATCTATACAATATCAGAGATGTTTTTTAAATATCTTCAATATTAAAAAGCTATAAGCATTTAAAAAATATAATTTTACAGTTTTTTTAAAATCATTTAACTTTTTAATAATTAAAGATATTTAAAAAAAGCTCTGATGTATAGATAATATTATAATTTATATTGTGTGAAAATTTAGTGTCTTAGGTACAACTGTAGTTTTCAGGGTTCTTTCTCCCGTGAAACGAGATTTTCGTAAACATTTCAATTTTTGAACATTTTCTGTATTTTCACAATACGACAGAAAACACCGATAACTATATAGTTTATTGCAGTGGTAGTGTTTGCCGCAACAGTACATTTCATCGGTCAGTAATAATAATAATATTAGGAGATTTCCATGTATACGTTATGTAATATACATGTATACGGTCCTCCTGCGCACTCCCACCATCATTTCAAGCACTGTGTATGTGTGTGTATATATATACGTTATATATTTTATATATATATCTTCTATATATATATATATAAATGAATTGGTGTCTGTATGTTAATGATGCCTGGCCAAACCCCTGGATGGATTTTGATAAGGTTTTTTCCTACAAAAATCAATCAATGACAAATATTTAATGAGTTTTATAACATTCACGTGGAATCCTACGAGGGATGAAACTAGAGAATTTATATTGCCTGGACAATCATCTTCAGATCGCCATGATATCATTGCACGTGTGTTCAAGCATAAATTTAAATCTTTTATGGATTTTATTTAGAATTATCTTGTTTTTGGTGAGACGAGTTTTTGGATTTATTCCTTTGAATGATAAAAAAGAGGATTGCCGCATGCACACGTTTTGATTTGGTTAATTCATAGAATTACACCAGACAAAATTGATGCAGTCATCTCAGCAGAAATACCAAACGTCGACATTGACCCAGGCTTATTCGAAGTCGTTACCAAAAACAGAATTCATGGCCCACGTTGAGCGGTCAACATTAAATTTCCATGCATGAAGGATGAAAAATGCAGAAAACGCTATCCAAGAGTTATACACGCCAAAACTATCATTGGAAATGATGGATATCCCCAATATCGTCGACGATCAACTGAAGATGGCGGCAAACTCATCACTCTAAACTTGCGCAACAATGACATTGAAGTCGATAATCGTTGGATTGTGTCGTATTCACTATTACTCCTAAGACGTTCAAAGAACACATCAATGTCGAGCATTGCAAATCAGTAAAATCGATTAAATACATTTTATCAAATACAAATATATTAACAAAGGATTCAATATGGCAGTTATTGGAGTGGGAAATGCATTTGCACCAATCGATGAAATTGAAAGGTATCAATTAGAACGCTATATTAGTAGCAATCAAGCTGTTTTTTCGTATTTTCTCATTTTTTTTCATGAACGTCATCCAACAGTCGTTCATTTGGCTATGCATATTGAGAATGGACAGCGCGTGTATTTTACAACAGCAAATGTACATGCAAGAGCATTTTTGCCACCGCAAACTACGTTAACTGCGTTCTTCTCTTTATGTACGGATGATTTGTTCGCAAGAACGCTTCTTTACTCAGAAGTTCCAAAATACTACACATGGAATGCATCAGCCAAAACTTTTTAACGTCGTAGACAGGGCAAATCAGTTAAAGGACATCCGAATTTATATTCGTCCACGCCTTAAGCGATCTCTATACAGTTCATCCAAAAAATCAAGAATATTTTTACTTGCGATCACTATTAGTTAATGTATGTGGACCCAAATTCTTCCAAAAACTGAGAACAGTCATTGGTGAAGTATGTGCGACCTATCGAGAAGCTTGCCAAGAATTAAATTTTTTTGAGAACGATGCCCACTGGGACACAGCACTCGCTGGTGCATCAAATACTGCTCAACCACAACAAATACTTGCAATATTTGCGATATTATTGACAACGTGTTTTCCATCCAATCCAAAAGATATTTGGAAAAAATACGAAGATGACATGAGTGAAGACATCCTACGTCTTTTGCGAGCAACGAATATGAACTTGTAATTGATACCAAACGTGTATGAGGCGTTACTTTTGATCGAGGATTTATGTTTGGCAATCGCTAACAAAGGATTGGTGCAATTAGAAATGTGAGCACCGATCCGACCTACTAATACCGTATATGATCGTGATTTGCAACGTGAAACACAATTTAATATCCATGACTTGGGTACATATGTTGAATGTATCCATAACAAAAAAGCTTTAGAAGCGCTTCTTCGTACACTGCAAGATTTGAGGGGTAATAGACAGCCTTTTGGTGGAGCCACTTATTCTATTGTCAGGGGATTTTCAACAAACTCTGCCAGTGATACCACGTTCAACACCCGCTGATGAACTTAATGCATGTCTCAAATCTTCAGTTCTATGGTGACATGTCAACAAATTGACTTTGAAAACCAATATGCGTGTTCAATTACAAAATGATGCATTTGCCTAACGTTTCGCAAAACAATCGCTGGATATTGGGAATGGGAAGTTAGCATTTGACTATTCTACACAATGTATTATACTTGCTAACAAACTTTTGTAAGATGACATCTACTAAACACGAATTAATTCAAAACGTTTTCCCAAATGTCGCGCGGAAATTTAAAAATCATCAGTGGCAGAAATATAAATATACAAATCTACATTTGTCCCTTGCAACGCACGGGTATTCAGCTAGTTGAAAATAAATAATTTATATTATCATATTATTAATTGTAAATGTAAAGGTATAATGCAGATATATATATAAGTTAATTAGTTTACACTTTATAATACGAAGTTTGTTAATAATACTTAAATTTATAAATCCAAAATCACGAAATATTATACATTTTAACCTCGGTATACGTATTTCAACAAATACGTTTTCATCATCAGTGCGGACTACTTAGTAATTAATACTTAGTAGTAGTTTGCGTTAATGATGACAATGTAGTTGTTGAAATACGTATATGCGGTTAAAATGTATAATATTTTGTGATTTTGTGTTTATAAATTTATGTATAAGACAGTCACAAGTGCTCTATTATATTTTATTGTTAATAATAGTAAAAATAGTAGTAGTAGTAATATAAATAAGTATTATTATTAAATTTAACTTTAAATTATTTTTGTTATTATTACATCATATTACTACATTTTATATGACATCTGTGGTTCAGCCAATGGACCAAGGAATTATTAAAAATTTCAAGCACCATTACCGTACTCTATTAGTACAGAACTTGCTACAAGATGATGGTCGAATTGATATTTTACAAGCAAATCGAATGTCCAAAAATGCCTGGGAATAAGTAACACCACAAACCATTGCAAACTGTTTCCGTAAAGCTGGTTTTTTAAGCGAAAATTCAGAAAATGTCGGTGATGAAGAAATTCAACAAACGATTACAATAAATGTTTGGGACGATGTGAAGAAAGGTGTAAATATTAATTTTGATGACTACATCAATATGGATAACGACTTGGCAGTATGCGTACATTTATCAGATTCAGACATTATACAATTAACTGTAAGAGGTACTCAATCATCGGATGACGAAGAGGAACAAGAATGTATCGAACCCCCATTCCCACGAGTATACAAGTACGGATGCATTATAATGAATTGAGGCGATTTATCGAAAACAAAGTAGAGGTCAGTGATGAACTTTTTGAAGCTTTAAATAAAATATAAAAATTCATTACAAACGCTACAATCAACAACAAAAATCAAACAAAAATCAATACTTTTTTTAAATAATTTTCTGTTATACATACATATTTTACATACATAATTTTTGTTTATACATACATAGATACATATACATAATTCATAAACAAATACATGGTAAATATTTTTTATTACATTACTTTATTTATAATAAATACATAGCAAAAAAAAAAAATTTAATTTGGATAACTCGAATTCTTGGATAACTCGAACTTTTTTCCCGGTCCCTTCAACTTCGAGTTAACCAAGTTCGACAGTATTTATTTTTATTTTTTAAATTATTTCATTAACATTTTTAAGTTATGTTATGTTATTAAAAAATATATGAACACTACGACACATATACATTTCTCTTCTATCGTTCTATGTATTGTAGTCTGTAAACGTTTAGTAATCCCATAAATTATCATTGATTAAATATAAATGTATTTTTAGTCAATGATCTTATTATAAATATGCTTTGAGAAACCTTGCTCTCTTTTCAAAAAATAGTTTATATCTAGTCAAAAATAAATCAGGAACAAAATTTGGTTTTTATTTTGATTGTATCCTCGGTGTTTTATCTTGACGTAAAATTGGATTTCCACAAAATTTTCGGTAATACGAGAACGATAATAAAAATGTATTTCATGATCATATATTGTTTATATATATATATGTGTGTGTGTATATGTGTATATATATATATATACATGTATTTCACACAGCAATGGGCATTGTTACGTACAGCCACCGTCAATTATTTAGGGAGAGCAACGCCATCTCTGAAGCGTTGAATACGTTTTACTTTTGGTGTAGCGTCCTCTTAAATAAGGTTTCCAAGTAGGCATAGATCGTAAAAACAGCGTGAGCACCACTGTGCGATAGTACAGTTCATAATGTCCCTTACGAGAATAAATAAACCGTTCGGAAACATTGCACGGATGAAATACGGAAGATACAATAACCACCCCCTCCCTCTCAATCCTGGTCATTGATAGGAAATATTTTTTGTATAACCGCTATAATTTTGTTATTCTTAACATTCGAACGGAGTTTTTAAATGTTTTCTCTCCATTATGTATTACAAAATTTCTAGAAAGTACATATCAGCGTTTAATAAAATGTATTTACGTGTACCAATTGCATTTAAAATTAAAACATCGAAACAGTGTACGATAATATTACAAAATGTAGTCAAACAGAATTTTATTCGTAACACGACGTACATACGCGTTGATCTGTCCAAAGTATGCGCGGACAATCGAAACCGAACAATTACTCGGTCGCCGGAAGGCGCGTGGACTGTAACGAACCCCTAAAATCCTTCGTGACTCGTGTCGCGATATTTATACGTCTAATCGTCGACGGAACGAGTTTTAGTCGACTGCGCCAATTCCTAAAAACCCGCCACACGAATCGCAGCGAGAATGTGTGCGCGCACGTACGTTCGTCTGTTCGGTAGTAGGTTCTGTCGCGCCGTCTCCGTCGCAGCGCGACATTTCGGCATCACACGCCGTCACTTTCAAACAACGTCGGTGAAAGATCATCTTGCAGCCTGCAGCAATAACGATCGCTCGTCGTACATTTTTATGACAACTCAACACCGTGCAAGACAACCCAGGGACGTCCATAGACCGATTTAAGCATTTGCATATTATTTTATTTTTCTCAATATAATATATAAATTGAGTTAAATGTATCTTTTGGAATATTTTCAAAAATCATACGAAAACTATAAAAAAATACATAGATTCACTCGCACTCGCGTCGCTTACCTTTACACTTTACCATCTTGATCCATGGCCAAGTCTTGTACGTTTTACATGTAGAGCACCTTTTGATAATTTTATAGATTTTCACTTTGGTTAAATCGTGAATGGTGCAAACTCGGTGAGGCATGCTTAAAAACTAAATTCGATTAGAACAATAATACATTACACGTTAGGTTAAATTTAAATTAAAAATTATAAGTTCGTTAAATAGATAATTATAACGTACATTCATTATATCTATAGGTGCAATTTGATAACAATAAATAATTGCCTTTTCTTATACCACACAAGGCTTTTGAATGTTTTTTGTTAGAATATTTAAAAGCAAGAAACTTTTTTCGTTCCTTTTCAAGAAAATAAAGTGTATTATTACTCTCCCTCAATATAGATATTGGTATTTCCATAAAATTACCTATTTGACAAGGAAGATTTCTTCAACAATTTTGAAAACACAATAGCAACATTTTTTGAACATTCAGATTTTCAACAAATTGTCAACAAAAATATATTAGGTATAAACTACATTGTCGTGGTTACGTAGTAATTTTAAAGGTAAACATTGTTTGATTAAATAATAATAAAATAATAAATAATTGGTTTTTGATATATTATACAAGTGTTTTTTAAGTTTTTTGTTAGAGCATTAAAAAAAAAAATAGAATTTTTTGTTATATTTTGGTAAAATTAAATTATCGAGCTCGTATGAAAAATTTAATTAAAAATGCAAACATTATTATTTAATACTCCTTATCACTTCATCGAAAAATGAATTTTCTATTTCATTTTATTTTCATTTCTATTGCGCAACTATTTTATTCTTATGAACAATCGAGAGAAGCCTTGGTATAGATTGTGCTTAGCGCTACGCCAGGACTTTCCTCAGGTTTCTTAGGCTCGCCGATTGAACTCGAGAATGTGCGAGCCGACGCAGTTGGCCTTGTCCGTGTCTTGTCTTGGTCATGTCCGTAGCTGGCAAATAACGAGACGTCCTAAACTAAACTAACCTAACCTAACCGCGAACCAAGGGTATCCCGTGGGTGGTTCCAGCTATACTACCGGACGAATCGAAACGAAAAAATAATTTGTTTTGATTAGCCGTAGCTAATCGCTTTGATGATTTCTGTTTAGTTTTTACCAGGGACGTACGCAGAACGAAGTTTTGGGGGGTGTTATTGAAAATTAGAATTCTTTTTTTTATTAAACATACGAAATTTTATTATAGAAATTAGCTATACATACAATACTTTTTTTTTTTGGTAATATAAACATAGATTTTTACAAAAAATCAGAGAACTAATATAATTTCCGTGAAGTTTCAGCCATATAAATTGAATAAGTAAATAAACTTACAACAAACCAAACATTTTGGGGGGGTGTTTGAACACCCAAAACACCCCTCTGAGTACGTGCCTGGTTTTTACGGATAATCGGTTTCCAATAGGTTAGCTGGTTTCTCAGTTAATGTTTCAGACATTATTTCTCATTTCGCTTCATCTTTTACTTCAGAGTGTTGAGCTATCGTACACGCTCTTCAACTTATTTCAAACGTTCCTCAGAGAAAGTTTTTAATTGTAACGGATTTGCAAGCTACACTTAAGTGTAGCTTTATATATGCTAAGCATTAATGCTATAGTGTCGAATCCTTTTGAAAATAAAATGTCTTTTTTAATTTTACAAATTCGTTGTATGCCTCATAAATTAGCCGACTTGGGCAAGAGACATGACATAAGACATAGACAAACTTGAACAGGGTCTCAGCATTTCAGATTAAGTTCCAGGTGACATTCGGCTGTGGGTATTACAGCGTCTAAGCGCACGGGCAGCTGATGGTGCTAGTGTTACCTTAAGGTCCATATGACGGTAGAGCAACGAGGCGTAAATTGTTTGCCAAAAAATCTTTGTAACCTATTATGAACAATCGAAATAATAATATAAAAGCTTATCAGAAGATAACGAAGTTAAAGAGTCTAATTTTAGTAATTGGTGACTGATTTTACCCATCAAATTGTAATCGTAACATCGATAGTCGAAAATTGTTAAACACTAACTTTAGTATGGCACTGTACAGTAATTTGTATTAAACGCTCACACACATTTAAAATATAATAAATACAGAACAATCGAAAGGTGTAAATTACAATCACATCTATTTACATGACATAATATTAATTATTCTAATCAAATCTTCTAAATAAGTTAAGTATTCTTATATTTTTATGGTTATATATAAATTTTGTTTTCATAATTATTTTTAATGAATTATTGTAATTTTTTGTTATTTATATTTTATGTATATATCATATTTATTTGTGATTTTTTTATTTTAGCAGTGATACTTACTTTCATAAAGTAACCAAAGAAAAAAAAGAAAGACTAGATATTGCAATTAAAAATTCAAATAGGTTCCAAATTGTTCAAAAAAACAAATTATTCACAAATAATGACAAAACATGATTTGTTTGAGCTACAGTATTCGCGAAACACTCGATCTGGGTGCGAATACGTAAGGTCAGATTACAATGTGTATTTTGTTGGGAGTGATTACCGTAATGCTATAAATGTGACTCAGTTAAAATATTTTAAAACGAATTTTTTGACCGCAATTTTAATATCATGTTCACTAATTCAAAAATAAATAAATTAATGGTATTAAACATCCAAAATACAAATAGAACATAATCTTTTTATTTCATACTCGGTTAAGTTAAAAAGAGAATATTTAAATTTATTAATTTAATGGTTTTTTTAAAAATATAAAGTCAAATAAAATAATTTATTTTTTGTTAATAAATGTTTTAAATGTTTTAGTAAATTGAAATTAATAGGAAGCTTATCCGCTAATATTTCTATGCTTTTAAGACAATTATATTAAACTGTTATTTGTTCAAATAACTCGTTAAAAAAATTTAAATTGTGGGAATTAACCTTTTATTTATTTATTTTCACTTTTGTTTTGTTTTTCAATAAGAAACATTTTATAGCATTTATGATAAAAAAATTCATTGGTTTGTGACAGTAAATTGCTAACGACTTTTTTTATCTATGTGAATCAATAAAGAATTACATTTTGTTTTGAATAAAATAATAATAATTATTAGTGATGTTACTCATAATTGGAAATATTTAAACGGATCTAAACACAAGAAAGTTCTGTTCAAATAATGAATAAAAAAATATATATATTTAAATCAATAACATTCAGTTGATTTCCTTTTAGGATGGATAAACATTTTTCCCGCAGTAATACAAATATTAACGACATATTTATTAATTTTCATTATTATTTATCAATATAATTCTATGATATGATATATCAACAATAATTAAAAAATCATTTCCTTCTAAATAAAGAACGATTTTTACTGTTTACAAAGATTTAAAGTTTTAGCGATCGGCTTTCAGGAAAATATTTTACATTATTCATATAAATATTCTAAGCATTTAAATAAAAAAAATTATTTCGTTCTCAAATTTCTTAGTATTTGGCGAATTAGTTACAAAATATCGTAATTTTTTATCACGATTGCAGTGATAGTAGTAGTCATACAATTAGTATTTATGAAACGTTCATTCGTGTTATTATACGATTATCACAATTATTTAAGAAGTTATCCACCTTCCTTAGACAACAGATTACAATGTTATGTAAATATTCATTTAAATTGTTTTTATTTTAACCTTTTGATCCATATTGGCACATATAATGCCACGATATAATGATGGTATTATAATACGTTATGCACCAAAAACAGTTGGTTTTTCGGGTTAGTCATATTTCATATAAATATTTGTCTGATAATACATTATATCTTCCGGTATTCATTTTTTTGTTATAATACAAATAAATTTGTTTGATTTTAAATACTAAATACCAATCTATATTATTTATTTTATGAATTAATAATCAATTATTTAGGTTACCTAACTTTTAAATCAAACAAGTACTTTAATAATAATAAAGTAATTTAAATCTTTGAATTTTCTATGAAATTCGGTTCGGGTTCAAATAAAAAAAGGATCGAATAAAAAATCGTGTATTCGGTTCGGTTCGGGTTTATTATAATTTGAATAAGTTCAATTTGGGTTCAGTTCAACCTCAAAAATCTAAGTTCATACGACCAATAACTAATAATCCATAGAAGGCATTCATTGAAATTTAATGAGCAATTTATTTTTATTTCATAAAATTTTTATTTGAACCCCTTTGTTAATATCTTTAGTTTTACGTGAGACAAATTGCTGCCGTTTATCTAGATCTGGTGATTTTTATATAAATAAAATAAAATAAAATAAAAGGATCTTATAATGTATTAGTAAACTTGCAAAATATTATATGGACGTAACAATATTAATATCCTCTACGTTTCGCTTTAATTAATTGGAAAACAAACATATTATTGTTTTGACAAAATAGTATAGATAATTTTTACATACAAAATTCAAATATTTAGTATACACATTACTCGATAACATTATAAGCAATGCAATTTCATTAAATTAAATTATAGTTAAAATACATTATTTCAATTGTAATCACTTATATTTATTTTAAATAAATACATTAAAAATAGGATTTTCATGAAATCAATAATAATATCTAAAATTGTATTTCATTAAAAATTGTAAAAATACAATTTTCTTTTTCAAAAATAAAGTATTTTATATTTACTTTTATGAATATATGTATATATACAATCTAATTTTATTGGATTCTATTATCTATCTTAGACCCTCAATAAAAATTAATATTTTACAGTACTTTGAGTGTACATTAAAGCATTTATAGAATAAACAAACATGATACATCCACAAGATAATAATGTTTATATTATTTTGAGTACATAAATACAGTTTTAGACTAATAGGAATAAATATTATTGTAAGAAAAACCTTCTTATTAAATTTTCCTTGTACAAAATAATATTGGTCACATATTAATATTAAATGTTACATTAATATTATTATTATTATTATTATTATTATAATGTAATTTCTAAATTATTTATCAAGTAATAGTTATTGCTTTGAATCCATCACATTTGTTATATTATCTGTGTTAGCATTTCCACAAGTATAACGTTCTAAGCACCAAGATGCCCAATTCTTCTGAGTCATTGATTGGAATAAATTAGATTATTTACGTCATCATAAGTTTTGAGATAAGATTCCAATTTTTTGTTAGGAATAAACTTTGATACTCTCTGTAACATCCTGAAATCAAATAAATTATGCGATAAGTAAAATTTATCTTGTCATATTCTACATAAATTTGAATTATTTAATAATCCATTATCTATATAATAAAATACAATGTCTACCTTGGTTAAGGCATGCTATTTTATAAATTGCTTATTCAATTGACACCCAATTTGACATTAAGGTTTGTTTTAGTCTCCGAAACATGTGTTCGATCATTTAAACAATGGGCGGTGACATTTCAAAACAACTAGGATTCTTCAATTTTTATGTTTTGTATTGTTTTATGATAAATTTTTATTCTATGATGTATTTAAATGGGAGTTTCATTAAAAACTTAATGAAAATCAAACATTTCTTTTTAAACAGTGTATCATATGTTAGAGTTTTTTTAAAGTTCGTATTCTTAAATATTAAATAACTTTTAATTTTTTTAAACTTTTTTCATTAGAATAGTCTGTAAAAGTTCTTGAACAAATTCGTTTACTAAGTAACGATTATTTTCCAAAATATTGCATAATTATTATGTTTTCATCTTTGAACATTTTCGTAAAAATAAAATGTAAAAAAATATATGAAATATGTACTTAAATATTTAAAAATTTTAACTACTCCCTTATACCCAGATATATACAAATGTATGCAATTTAAAATTTTGTATTTATAGTTACTCAATCTTGACATTTTAAAAGTAGTTTATATATACGTAACCTAATCCAACCTAGTGTCAAATAGGCATATAAAATTCCGCAGGGTTGATGTGCAATTAAAAAAATAATCGACGATAATGTTAATAACCCATTATAAAAAATAATGTAACTTAAAATCACTTCTCACCAACTGATCCACACAGGCATGATGCCAATCTTTTCCACCACGGCCATCCGACATGCTATTCTCTCAACGCACTTATCCAATTCCAAAACCTTCCTAAGGATTTTCATGGACGGGTCGAGAATTTTTAGTATGTCCAGACGACGTCTGTTGATTAAGCTCAAATTTTCTAACTCGTATAGAGTAGATGACGACATTTTGGCAGCCGAAACGGCACTCGGAATTACGGTCGGATCAGCAGCGGAGTTCTTGGTGACCGTAGATCCTGATGGTACAAAAACTGGTTCGGTAAAAAACTCAAGTAGTCGGTTCGGGATCGTAAGTAGTCCACCGACTAACATCGGAGACGCGATCAACGACATTAGTGGCAACAACGCTAACAAGATTAACGGGACCGTCAGCAGCTTCAAGAACTTCATCAATTTCATTATTAACAGAAATTTGAAAAACATCGCTATTAGGAACAATTTCAGCTTGAAAACGAGCAGGAACAACAACTTTAGGAAACCGAACACCTTAAGTTTTACCAAACCCAATTTAACGAGTGCCAGTATACCGATTTTGTGCCAATCCATTTTGTCATATATCATTTGTATCTGTTGCAGTGGGCTGTGGATGTTGTACTGTTCGACCTGGCTGTTCGGATGGTGAACTTGATAGTTCATGTTTGGTGGCATAAAATTATTATGATTTACTAGACTCGGAATTTGCTTGTAGCTTGCCTGATACGGATGTGGTCCGTGTGTATGTCGACCAAGTGCCATAGTGTTTCCATCCGTCGGTCCTGGATACACCTGTCCAGACTGTCCCATCGCGTTCCACCCTGTCCAGGGGACTTTCTGATTCCCTGCTATGTCGAACGAATTATGATAGCCCGTCGAGCCGTCTTCTTCAGCCACCGATATATCCGCGTCCACGGTCGAATAATCGTCACGTATCATTTGTCGGTAATACGGACTGTGAGAAAAAAAAATAAAATAAAAAAAATCAATATACTTGAATACATTTCTATTTGTGACACTCAAAGGAATTGGAACACATATTACCAGAAGAATTCAATATAAATTTGAGTAAATAGTTTCTATAATGAATTTTTTTTTTGAATACTACAACTTTCAATCGATACAATTTCATTAAATTATGAGTTATGGTCTTTCACTGAGTAAACAAACCATAGTGTGACATTTATATTATATTTCATTGATTTATATTATTATTATTTATTTCATTTATATTATGTCATATTTTATATAGTTAATTAATTATTTAGAGACTTATTACAGTTAATGAACACTTAACCTGTCATTAAATGTATTAAATTAATTTCAGTTAAACTTTAGAACAGGTGTCTCAATTCACGTATGGATTTTAAAACTATTTTTTTTCAATATCAGGATTATTCAGATGATATTGTATTTATATACTCCAGTTAATTGTTTCCGCTAAAGATTCCCTGCAAAATAGTATTTATTGTTGTATTAGGAGTGTAAATTCAAGTGATAGTTTCTATGGTTCATTAAAACTAAATTAGAAAACGTTATTTAAAACAAAAACCTAAGTCTGTCAAAGTTCCAGTTAAAAAGGTCAGTAAATATTTTGAAAAATATTCAAGCTGACATAAATATAATTATTAATTTCATCGTAAGTGCGAAGAAGAGATGTGTTACATAAGTTAATTTGTAGTATACATATCATATATATATATATGACCTATAGTAATTTTATATTACAATAAAAATATTGCAATAAATATTCTATTACATATTAATTAATTAATTAACAATTTTTGAATATTGGACATTTTGTATGAATTTCATGAATAATTTAACTCATATCATCAACATATTTTATTATTATTATTTATTGTATTAACATAGAAATTGTATATTTATATAATAATATATTTAATATATTATAGTATAATAATATAAAACATGAATTCGTCAATATGATATTCGATTACCGCAATTACTGATGCAAATTTATATGAAAAGGAATCGTAGGAGCTCAAATTGTTCGATATCTGTCAACGTAAGATGTATGTAATTTCATAATTAAGTGTGCTTTTATCAAGCTATCAGTAACAGAAATATTAAACATTGTGGTAAACATATTATTATCGACATGATATCGAAAATATTTTCAGTATGAAAAATAATAATAATATCATAGGTGATTTCTCTAGAACAATGTTTTGAAATAAAATATTATCATCAATTATAGCAAATAAAAAACACCGCTTTATCGATAACAATATTAATAAAACTAAGAACCCTAATACAGTTAAATAGAAAATGCAACTATCTATATACTAGATGAACAACAACATCAATTACCTCTACCGCTTTCACTACAAGTACTGCTGCTGTCACCATTATCACTACCGTTGCCGCTGCCACCGCCATCGACAAATTTATAAGCCCACCTCATCGAAAGACGAACTAGTTGAAAGGGAACAAAATAACTATAAACCATCTTTCTACTATTAATCATACAAATAGAAACATTAACTTTGCCACCATAACAGCTAATGAAAGTATATCAAAAAGAGACCAATTATTTTATATAATCAATTGTTCACCACAAAAAATATCTTATCAAGATAGGCCAATTTGTAACACACAAATATAACCTTTTTAAATTATACATTTCAAATAACCAATTTAATTTATTTATTTTTATATTTTGTTACGTGAATATAAAATACGAGTCTTTGTTAATGAGAGGGACAACAAAATTAAAATAAATAATCAGGAACTACGAATATGTATAGAATAATTACAATTAAGCAAAAAAGTTTTATAAATTTATGTCCCTCTAATATACATAATTAAACGGTAATATAAGTAATATATGCATCATAACAGACATATCTAAATATTACACTATTGTCTCAAAAAAGTTATTTCAAAGCAGGAATTAACGTCAATAGTTATGAACGGATGTTGAGATTTGATCAACAACTCTTTTTAAATATATACAAAAACTCCTTGAATTATTATTAATAATTAATCTAGTTAAAATACGTTGACCATAACTTCATAATAATATACAACAGCTACATTGTTTTCTATACGTAATAATGTAAAATATTATTATAACACGGTTAATATATGTCATATATACATAAATATATATATATATATATATATATATATATATATATATAGTATATATATAGTATATACTACAAATATCATTAAAATCCGATACATTTTATTTCAACCACTTCTTGAAGTGAATTAATTTTGACACAATAAAAATCTTTATTTTATTAAAATAATATTTAGAAATATTGATGAAAATTTGAATGTGCGACACATGATATTAGATTTGAATTTTACACCCGATAGGGCTTTCGTTAAAGTGCTTTAGAATATTTAATTCATACTTTAAAGATAACATTAAGTTCAAAAATGTAGAGTAAAAAAAATTTAATGAGATATTAGATTGTACAATTATCCTGCATATATTGGTTCCACAGAACTCAAAATAAGAACTAGTTCCCAAATGAAATTTCATACCTGTCTTTTGTGTGATATTTTCCGGCATCAATAATAATTTTGGCTTCGCGGTTTCTATTGTTATCATCGTAGTCATTGTTATTTTCATCACTTCTCACGGCTACAGGCACAGGATTGTTGTATATGGGACTAGCAGGGTACGTTATCGTTTTTATCAATTTTCCATGGACAATATTCGGCTGAAGTCTGCTCCTGGAGGTCGACGGATGGTCCCTGTTGTTTAAAGACCTGCTGACAACCTGAGAGTGTTCGAGGATTGTATGATTTTTCGCCGTTCTTTTATCGATTACCACAGGAGTCGGATCCCCCATGTCCATTGCCTGTGTTTCATTCCACTCATGTATGGGGATGGGGTCGATCGTTGTGACATTGACGGATGCTGCAAAGGTAGCGGTGATTGGGTCATTGATGTTGGTGGTGTTAGTGTTAATGATGGTTGAGTCAGAAGAAGTTAAGGCCGTAGAGGTCGTGGTCTTTGCCAAAAGTTTACTGCGGTCGTGGGTTCCCGGCTTACTATCGGTTGTGTAATAAACGGTGCCGGGAGGAACTGGATTCTTCGTCATTGCCTGACCCGATCGAATGCCAAGGAGCGTCACGGCGCTGATAACTACGACAATCACCAACAGTTTGAAGGCGTTCATGAGGAAACCTTGGTGGTGTGATGAAGAAGTTAAAGATGTTCGTCGTTTTTTACGGCGTGTCGATCGTTTTTAGGCCTGGAAAAACATTTTTTTGTATGTATTTTATATATCCTATATACAAGACAGAACAGGGTATTACTTTTTTTATATCAAAATTGACAGTTAATAATTAAAAAATTAATGATAATTTCATTATATTTGAAATTAAAACAAAAACACTATACTTGATATTATGAAAATCGGATGTGTCAACTATTTTATCAGAGTTTCGCTATTTTTCTGTAGATTTTCCTTACTCTAATAATTTTGAATACTTGGCAAGACTTTTTACGTTCAAATTGCGTTGACGCAATTTTTATGGTTTATCCTTTTACCAATATTAAAATTTATTATCGATTGTCAAATTCAAAAATAATATTCACAATAGATCATCTAAAATAAGATGTAAACGTGTATTTTCAATGTTCCAATTTCAAAATGTATCCTGGAACTGGAGTTTTAATTTGGACACCAATAAGAATTGAAAAAATAAAAAAGTGGTTATACGCTGTGTATCCCCCATAATAACATTAGCAAACTTGCAATAAAATAATCGTTAGTTATAATAAGAATTTATATATTTAGTTATCATATTTTGTGTCTCTTGAAAGAACCACATGTATTCAAACTGTACATAAAAAAGTCGTTTTTATTGGGAATTTAAATGTATTATATACAAATTTATATTATAAACATACAAATTATTTTATTTTATATTCCAAGATATGACCAAAACTATATTTTTTTTTTTTTAGAAAAGTACATATTTTTTTATTTTATGATATTTAAAGTCTTTGAGCAAATATATTTGTGTATCTTATATATACTTAGACTTTTTGTGTACTGAGTACGATTGCCTATAACAAAAACCAATAAAATATAGTAAACCATTATATACGAATACACATTATTATAAATTCGTGTTATTTTCGTATTATTATACAAATCACTACTTGTGTGCTAAAATAAAATCCAATCGCTTTCTTACAATACATATAAATAAATTTCATTTTTATTGTTTTTACTTGATTTGCAGTAGTCAGGTGTGTAAAACAATTTGCACTTTTAAACGGTTATTATAATAATATTATTATTATTCAGTGACATTTTAATATCCGCGGAAAGGAAAGAAATAATTAATGACAATAATTATCGTCATAGCAATAATATCACAGCCAAATGTCATAATAATATACTAAAACGTAAGGTACGATAACGTGAGGTTTTTTTGGGAGGGGGATGTTGTCTGTTTTCACGTAGACCGCCAACACAGTCTACGTAGCTTAAAAATCGTTTGGCCATTGTTGTCATCCGTATACAATAAAATTGTTTAATTAATCACCGAATGATATTAACGAATTTTTAACGCGTTTCGTCGCGATTACGGTTTTTTATTATTGTGACGCGACAACACACGTTCGTTTTCTAATAATGAGATTAATAGCTTATGTTTTGCAATGCTCGAATTTCGCATTTTATTATTTATATATAAATATTACAATACATAATGATATATAGCAGTGTAATTTTTTTTCCAAAAATATTTCACTTTTTACATTTATAGACATTAAGCATGCTGTAATACACGTATTTCGACTTACGATTACTCCTAGAATGGTATATTAGAAGAATTATAATACTTAAGGTTGCTGATTTACCATTTTTTTCCATTTTTTTTACCTGCATATTTTAGGCACAAATATTGCAATTATGATCTTTTAAATCCAGGATAATATTCTAAAGAGCATTTTTTCAACAAAATTATATAAATAGTGGAACATTAATGAAAACAATTTCAATAAAATTATAAATTTATGTTAAAGTCGTCCATCGTAGCCAAAATACATTTGTATTTTTTGCAACAATAATATTTTACTTAGAAATGAACTATTTACACAATATCAAGAATGATTTTTGATTTTAGCAAAACCGGCCAATATGAAATATTTGGATAAGAAAAAAGTTTATTTTGAAGAAACTGTACTATTTTATACTACTGTTGGAATGTCATATATAAACTTCCGGTAGAACATTAGTCAATTTGATATAAAATACGAATATAAAATATTTTATGTTGCCATACATTGTTACTTTTTTGTTATACTTGATTTCATAAAAATATAATATATTTTAATTAAATACCAAAAGTATATTGTAAAAAAGTTAACTAAAAATAATGACAATATTATGTCATTAATAATTTTGGAAATTCTTAAGATAATTTATATCCCGCATAATTATAATTTTTTATTCTTATGAGAATTATGTATTATATCAGTATTGTTACTTATTTAGAAAAATCGAAGTATTAAACATCGAAAACTAATGTATTTATAAAAAAAAAGTGGTTGAACCAATTTATACTATTAACAGTTCAGTTAAGAACACATATTTATATATCACCTGTCCAGAGAAGTCAAGGGAAATACATGAATGAAGAATATAAATAACAAAAAATATTCCGGTAAATAATTGCTGAAATACATACAAACGTGTTATTAAAAGTGGTCATAAATGAAAGTTTAATATATTAATGTTTAACACAATTTAATTCGTACGAATTTCAGGTTAAAGTTGTAACAGTTGTTTTTAATTTAAAACGTCAATATTTTCTACATTATTGCACTTTTGATGAACATTATGTATACGCATTCATATCATATTATACACACTTTTGATTTTTGGGAAGAAATGTAGGTTTTTTTCTGTATATTTGTATGTATGCGTACGCGTATAATAAATACATATTATTGTTTGACACATAATGTATTGATTGTATTTTACAAGTGGCGGATTGAGTAAGAAAAAAACTAAGTTTTCACATACAACCTCGTATTAACACAATAGGCACGTTCACGTTATATAATCGACATACAATAACAATTTTTGATTGTTCGAGTTTTAAAATGGCGGTACTCCATTAACGAAAATAATAATTCGGTGGCATTTGGGAGTCTGAATCATTTGTAATTATTGACTATAATAATCATGTTTTTCTTAGACGTTTGTTAAGAACTAACCATGGTAAAATAGTTTATTTGTTTCTTAAATTTTTAATGGATATATTTATAGATTCTGAGTGAAAGGAATTGGTTTTTACAATGATATGATTTTCTTTTTTTTAGCGAATTTTTATTTTGTTAAGGAACATTTATCGTGTAGAATGAGTTCTCCAATGATCTTGATATGCGTTACGTTCCGGTATCAAATTATATCTAGTTGGTTCATTATTTGACACGTTTTTCGATTTTCTCAGTAAGTTCAAATTAAGTGAAATTAAAAAATGTACGAAAATTATAACAAAATCGTTAAAATTGTCGACATATTCGTTTTGGAATGAAAAATTGTTTTGTTTTTCAAGAGCATAAAATAAAACACATGTCTTGACTTTTATAATATTTTAGCGATATTTCTCATATTAATTAATTATAATAACCTATTAGCATTGTTTAAAATCATTTTTTTTTTAAATTTAATTTTAATAAAATATAAATCTATATTTGTTTAAAAATTATAGAATAACAATTGTTTACCCATTTAAATTTTGAACGGTGGTAGTCAGTGCTTGAATTGAAAAAAAATTAGAAGTCGGATGCAAAAGGATAAAACCTAATTGTGTTCCTGAAAAATTAATTGTCTTATTGACTATTGGGAAGCTATGGCGTTCTTGGTGTCCTATTAAGAAAATTAGAATGAGTACATCAATTTTTTTTAAATAAGATGTATCTGTCCCCCCTCCCCCATATCTTTACTTGCCTAGTGCTGATTGTAGTAAACTAGTCTATTTGATAATTAAAATAATAATTAAGCTATCATTAAAAATAAATATTGACGTTAAATAATAAATAATAATAATAATAATAATAATAATAATAATAATTAATAATAAATAACGTTATTTTAATTACGACTGGTTATTATTAATTTGTTATCAATATTGACAAATGTTTAGTTAAATTTGTTAATACCTTAATTATAATTTTATATCTATTAAAATAACAAAGTATTAATAAATTTAAATTTAACGTAATGATCAAAATTTTTAATTTAAAATTAATAAATCCATACACTTGTATTATTGATGTTTTTTATTATTGAATTAAGCATTCAAAATGTACAAACTTCCTCTAAACTATCTATTGAATAATTTATTTTAAAATAATTAAATACTAATTGAATGATTCAGTAGTTTTTGAATATATTTGCAACGAATATAAAAAAATTGAATCTTTATAAAACATACTATTTTGTTATTTTACAATAATATTTAAGTGCTGCATTCCGTTTCCTCTACATTTTATTTTCTTATCTATAATAGAAGTTTACTTATAATTACTGGTATTGTTGGTATACTTGTGACATTTAGACAGATCACATTTTTTGTTTCTGTTATTATAATATTGTCATTTTACAAAATTAAACAAATACCGATCATGTTAAAATGTAAAAAATAAAAATAAATGTATTAAATATATGAAAAAAATACTGCTATATTATATATATATATATACATAAGGTATCTTTACATCATATAAAACGTAACGTCTCTCTGTCTGTCCATAACTTTACTTACATAATTACCTGCAAAATAATACTCCATAGGAGTGTTATGAATTAATCAACCATGTGCTTCAATGAAAAGTGAAAAACTGATGCAATTTATAAACAAATAAACACTAAACAGTATTTAACTTGATATAAAAAAACGTAAAACAATAATTATGTAAAAATATCTACTCTATGACTACTAATGATATACTTTATTAATATTATTATTTTAAGCTGAATGATATAAAATTCTGTTGCTCACTGTAACAAAATAGTTTTAAATGTTTTAGTTGGTGTCGAAATTAACCACGGGTCATAATGCATGTAGTTTTACTAAAAATAGTAAACTATAATATACATATACAGCTAATCGTTTTTTATACGTTTTTTAAAAACATAATAATTTATTTACAAAAATAAAAACAAAGTCGGTACCCATAAGTTTTCTCAAAACGAGTTCGTCTGTATATTTAAAATCATCGTAATTATCTGTAACAATATTTTGCTATGCAAGAATAAGAATTTATTTTACAAATTAAGTCATTATTTATTATTATATATATAATATCTTTAAATACCATATTGAGTTAAATATATGTCATACCTCTTAAGGTATTCACGAATATTAATAACGTACATACGATTAATCGAATATTTATTGTGATGACCAATGGCTCATTTTACGATTAAAATTTTTATATTCTCTCCTTAACACAATAAAAGTGAGTTTTAATTAAAAACGTATTTTACAAAATACGAATTTTTCAGTGGTATGCTGATAATTTCCTTCAGTAAATATTCAAATGTTAGCACTCGTAATATTAAAGTTAATTTATTCGAAGTAAAAGCAAAAATCTTCGCTTAAATTACATTTTATCGTTTTTTTAAATATAATCAATAAAAATTATTATTGATGGTTCTTAATCGAAACGTTAATTCTTAAAAATTGTCAACCATATAAATCATATAGTGTAATATGTAGGTAATTGTGTACTCACCATTTCAAGAAAATGATAAAATATTTTAGAATACAACCCGAACTAAATTAAAAACACTTTTTTTTATGGCAAAAAATAATTGAAGAACACAAATTATATTTTCAACATAAAATATACGATTTATCAACGAACAATTTTTAATTCATTTATTCATTTTTATGATTGCTAATGCAGAAACGGACGTGGTCGAGTGTGTAATGAAAATTTAATACTGCGGTTAAGTTAGTCGTCGTTGACAATTCAAAAACGAATTTACTGCTATGTCTATCATTGTAATAAAATTACTATATCTGTCTGGTGGAGGTGATAGGAGGAGGTCTGAGGTTAATTGGCGGGAAGAAAAAGGAATGAAAAAAAAAATATATAAAGATGTTAGATATATCATTATATACTAGTGAAAAATGATGAAAAATACAGTTGAAGGTTTCCTACTCTATTGTCGTCATACACGTCTTCGTTGGTTGTACGCGTCAATTATGTGTCCGTTCAACCGTTTAATAAGTATTGTAAAAAAAAACCGAAAGTCACACTTCTAACTTCATCATGATAATATTACCTTATTTTATTTATGTTATCAATAAAAAATGTCGGATATAAGACCTGCGTGTTTGTTAATATTTTATACATAATTAAAATAAATGTAAAAAAAAGTATTTAAACATAAAAATATATACTTTTGCTAAATATTTTAAATAAGTATTATTTTCATAGTAAAATTAACTATAAGAGTTCTATTTTTTTACATAATAAACTATTTTTTTTTAATATTACATTTTTCGCGTAAAAAAAAATAACATTCCAACATAATAAATTAATTATATTTGAAGATGTTTGCCAAAATATATATTTTTTCATTTAATTGTTTACGAGTATATTGATATTTTATTTGAATTAATATAAAATGATATAATTAAACAATTTTTCAAATAATTATTAAAATATTATCATAGTATGTATATTTTAAGTGTAATATTTGAAAGGCTATGGAATTTGGATTCTGAATGAATGAAAAATATATAACCGGAGTATAAAAAATTGAGTATGGTAGAAGTGATGAAGGTTAATGCGTTTTAGGGAAGTAAAATTATATGAATCACATGTTTAAGTAATATTTTCCATTATAAATTATTTGTTATTATATGCAAAAAAAGATTAGATATACTTTAATAGATAATACTATTTATTAAATTCATTCTGAATTATTAACAAAGTTCATATAACAAACATCATTAAAAATGTATTATTTATATATTGTTTAAAATAATAATTTTATTCTTATTGGAGATTATTGGACATATTCATTTTACAACTGTAGTGATTAAAAATGCACGCACTATTGCCAAAATATTATTAAGGCTATTCATTTAATAATAAAAATAAAACAATTTGATTAAAATAAACACTCACGAAAACGAGTTTACTGTAATACCAAGTAACATATGGTAAGTAATATTTAAATATATATATATATTAAGTATCTCTCTTATTTTTGTATTAAACAAACTATTTTATTAAATGAAAAATATAGTATTTAAATGAACTATTTAAAATACAAATTAACTTGTTTATTACTAAAATTAAAACATTAATCATGTGCATTTAACGAATTTTTATGTTTTATAATTTCATACTACTTTAACACGAATACGCATTAAAATTCATATATTATAATTTAATATAATATTCATATATTATAAACTCATTTTAAAAGATATAACTATTCATTATTTGTCTTTATCAATATCAAATAACAATGAAATTAAAACTTGGATAACTTGATATATATGTAAAATAATCATAAAAATGACTAGAAAGAAAGATAAATTATGCAAACACCAATTGTTTATATTAATTTGAGTATAGATATATGTCCTAAATTAATATTAGCTACATGTGAAATACAACTTTACATTTCAATTCCTTCGAGTTAGCCGATATTTTATTTATACCACTCAATATAAATTCAAGGGTATAAAATACATATTTTTACTTTTGAAATGCTTTAGACATTTAAGATATGGTTTTGTGTATTAAGTTTCTCAATTGAATAAGTTCATATTTTTTCTTGAAAAGTTAATAAACAAATTTTACTAAGTTTACAGTCAATTATATTTAGTCATAATTAAAAATATATTTTTTTTATTTGTGATAAATATATGTATACATATATTATGATAACAATTTTTAAAATTAATCGTTTTTCGCAATATTTATCAAAAATATTGTTTAGTTATAAAAATAAAATATATATTTGCATTGTTATAAACAGTTCTATAAATAATTTCGTAAAACAACAAACATTTTGGCAAAATCAGTTCGTATTTATTTTCTTAACCATAGAAATAATTATAGGATTGTTTATCGAAAATGTACATAGACGTTAAACCAAGAATCTTATAGTTATAGTAAGGTTCCTACAATGAACAATTGCAGTTTTTTTCTGAATGTTAGCAGAATTTAATAAATTTTTGACAGATTAAATGCATTCGGATGTAAGCAATGAACAATTAATTATATAAATGGCATTAGCACATCCTATTAAGATATAACTGAAGCCTAAGTATAAAATGCGAAACAACATTGACTTTATGGGATAAGTATAATAAACGTCACGGATCAATGACCTTAGTTATTTAATTTTATTTCATTCTAACGATATTTTACGATTATAATATACCAATATTTCGGTATAAAAGAAATGTAGAGAACAGGTGATTTATGTTTTGAAGAGGACCTAGATATAATCAGTCACAAACCAGAATATTTTTAGAAACTTAGTTAATTAGCAATGGTCAATTTTGCGAGATACATTAGTTGTAAGTGCAAGATCTTTAAAAAATAAATCACACTAACGTGTGATTCTGTACCATTACAGAATATACCTAGGTATAATATGCATATTATCATTTTTCATTACAATATCATATTATCATTTTTCAATTGTTCACTTAAAATTACAACATACTCATAATATGACAAAATGTATACGTGTAAAATTAAACTTAAGTTTAGGATGTTAAAATGTATAAGTAGAAATATTAAATTTGTACCAAGTAAGCATAATTTCATTGAATAAAAAATATATTATATAACTAAAAGTATAGGATTAATTTATATTTATCAACATACTATCTAGTATTTTAAAGTATTTACATACAATTCAATTACATATGAATACTACTCTAAATATTTTGTCACTATTTATTAGAATTTATATTCTGATTACTTTTATTAATAGGATTCTTTATAAGAATTTCCAAAATTGGGTGAATTTATTTCTAATAATTTTCTCTTTATAATATTTTTCATGTTTGGCTTTGTATAATTCATATAAAATATGTACTATTTAAAAAAAAAGTTGAACCTGTAACCAACTTCCTTACTCAGAGTTCGATAGCGAAAATATTATTATATTATTTTTTCTGTTAAAATTCCAATACTAATTATTGATAATTTGAGACAAGTTTTCTTTTAAAATATATATAATTATTTACTTGACAATTTTTAAAACCTTAAAAAAAATTACAATATTCTACAATTTGAAAAACAAAAATAAAAATATAATCAATATTATTTTGTAATTTGTATGTATGTCTATAGTTTTGTTTATATTTAATAGATTATTGCAACAACTAATTTATTTATTTATTTTTATTGAAACGATAGATAAAACTATTTGTTTTGACAATTATAGAAAAACGAAAAACAATTACATATTAAATTTAATTACATTAAATTATAAAGCCAGATTAATCGAAGAAGGGAATTATAGGAAGTATAACGGAATATGAACGCGGAGAGAAAATTGATATCGAAAGGTGTTAAGTATGTATTCCAAAAGAAGAGAATTTACTGTATTGAACGATAAGGATATGAAGGAATTAAGTGAATTTAAATAAAAAAATGTTTATCAATATGTATTATTTACAATTTACACCTACAATTTATTACTCATTTATTTTTAATAACGTAAAAAACAATGTATAATTGTGTATATTTTTGTTACGAGAAAGTGAAAGTTATCAAATGCAGACTCGTGTGCATATGTAGACAATATACGAATATACAAGTATATACGTATATATAATATTTACTTTTTATTTTAATATTTTTTTAAATGACTAACGTCAAAAATATATAAAATATATATTTTAATAAATATAATATATATATTAAGTATTTGGACGTTTTCTACCAGACGTCAAAAATTAGTTTTTGACTCCAATTTGTTTCAATTTTCATTAAGAACTACTTTTAACCACTGGGAAATAAAAATCACTTTATTAGTATTTAGTGGTAAATATTAAGTGATTGAATTTCTTATGCCTTAAGTCAGAAATTTAAATTTATGAAATATTAGAAATGTAAGTAAAAATAGCCGTCTTATCTTAAAAATTGTTGTAATATATTATTTAATTTTGTTTACAGATGGGTGAAACAACATATTAAAATAGTATATTATGACCGTTAAAATATCAAAAGAACTCATTGTAATAAATCACTCCTACAAAAATATAGGATTGAGGAAATTTGAGATGTTAATTTATCTCCAAATTAACACTTTTTATCAAAATTTAGTTTTATAAAAGGGATTTTCACCTAGTTTTATAAACATAGTCAAAATTTGATTTACGTATATAAATAGTTCATGAATAATGTTTCCACTTCACGAGAAATATAAATTTTGACTAGTTACAGGTAAAATTCAATAAAACTATTGCCATTTAAAAATATAAATAAGAACTATACTCGAAAAATAATAATACACCTTAATAAGATAAGGGTTTACTTATAATTAAATAATTTATTATAATTAAAAGAATACATTTATAAGTATAGTATTTAATTTGCAACACAATATTTCAAACAAATTATAAACTATTAAACAGGCTTAAAAAAAACATAAACATCGAACACTATTATGAGTGAAACAAATATAATGATAATATTTTAATTCTTCACAATAATCAATAAAATTTACTTACATTACTAAAATGTTATTTTGTTATTATTTATTACATGATAGAAGACAATTTATAATGGGATTTAAGAAATAAAAATGAAATTTTCATTTCATTATATAATAAATATTTGGAGATATTACAAGTTTAAATTCTCAATAGCGGATTTAACATAATAATTTCCAAACCTCAATAAAAATAAAATATTATTAAGTCAAAATAACATTAAAAAATAGATAAATACTTAACAGATGTTTAAAATCAAATAAAGTGATTTAAATAAACAAAATAAAATTATATAAGATAATCCAGAATATAAAACAAACTACACAATAACTAAGTATATTTTATATTATTTAGTATATGTTACTTATTGAAGACTCATAAATGATTTTACAAAACTTTAAAGATAAATTAATAACTATTTGAAAAAATTTAGCATAAATAATGTATACTTTATAATTATTAAATAATTTTTATAAATATTTCAAATTTAAGTTATTATATCTATCAAACTTTAAAAATCACTTATTCTTGTGAACGTAGAGTAACTTTCCATAAAATTAATACTTTGAACAAGTCATAATTGAACCAATTACTTTACTACGAACATTCATAAATAATTTACATCATAAAATAATAACTGTTCTATTTTAATGTGACCATCAATTTTGGTACGTACAACAATAATTATGACATTATTTTTTATTTATAAATAACGAATTCCTAATAAATAACCTTACAATATTTATATATGATAAAAATATATTAAATACTCGTATTACAACCAATTCTTATTATATAAGTTCCTACATTCAAATATTATTAAATACAACTGTTGTTTGAATAACTTTGAAATTGTCTTGCTATTTTTGAATAGATAAAAAAAACTATATATTATATTATAAACATTACATTATAGTTATATTATAACTTTGCTACAGACGTAAAAAATAATATCTAATACCTTTATAAATGTATATAAATAAAATATTAAATAATAAATACAATTCAAAAAATAATACTTCCAATCCGAGGACCTTACATTTTGTTCTTAGCTTCAGTACATGTATAATGATCATTACACCATTTTGTCCAATCAGTGGGTAATAAGCTATTGTACAAATTATCTAAACGATAATTAGTCACTTCTGAAAATGTTGAAACGAATGTCCTTAATTTTTTGCTTGGTATATACTTTGATATTGGTGATACTGCCCTGTAATTTAACAATATTAATACTTTTTATTTCTTAACACTGTTTTCATTCTTATGATAATAATTTTCAAAATATATTTTATTTGAATGTTGGTCGAATATTTTTTATTTGTTTTCTAATTTCAAAGACAATAAAGATCTAAGAACTGATTATATACTTAAATACACACATTTTTTATTTGTTTTCAAATTTCAATGACAATAAATATCTAAGAATCGATTATGTACTTAAATACACACATTAATATAATAATAATAAAATTTGGGGTTAAAAATTGTTAGTGTACAGAACGCATATTTTAAGAATCATTAAGCATGGATTTCGTAATAAAAATTATTCAATTTCAAAACTTATTTTGTATTGTTCGGAGATTTTAGATTTTTAGTTTTTGTTTGATGTTTCAGGTAATTTATAGTTTTTAATTTATTATTTATTTATTTGTAGCACCTATAGGTAATAAAACCAATAATAATAACTGTACAACTAAGCGTAATTCTTACCAATTTAAGCCAATGAGTGTTAAACTTGGTTGTTTCGCACCAGCCATACGGCAAGACGCCCTTTCTAAACATTTTTCCAACCGTATGACTTCTTTCATTTCGGGATTTAATATTTCCAACGGGGTAAAGCTATTAAAAGGAGTAGTCCTCCTCTTTCTGACGGTCGTACCATCATCTCCATCGTTGTTTGTGTCCATGCCGTTGTTCTGTGGTAAATTATTTGGAACTAAAACCGACGGGTTGAGCAATGAGTTCAGTCGGAACAACCGCAACAAGAACGTGGGAATCGTGAGCAGAACGGGCAGGATCAATGACAATTTCAAAAACTTCACCAACATTAAAAACTTAATGATCGTCATGATAATGATTAGTTTGAGTTTAAACACCACTAATAACATGGCTTTTATAAAACCCAATGCTTTCAACTTGGCTAATGCGATCTTGATCAGCGCCACTATACCAATTTTAGTCAAGTCCACGGACATTTTTTGGTTGCTGGGATGACGGATCTCGGCTATGATCGGTACGGGCCGCGACGATTGACCTATCGGTTCACTGAACCAACCCACCATGCCATCCCCGCCGGTCCATCCGTTACCGGGATTTCTGTAACTCCCGGAATCGTAGCTGGAACCAACGCCACCGCCACCGCTGCTGAAGTCGAACGTGCTCCCGTATCCGGTCGATCCGTCTTCATCTACGGTGATGTCCGCTTCTAATGGTGACGGCCCGTATTTGTTCAACTGTCTATGATTCATATTAAACCTGACAACGAAACAAAATTTATATTTTGTGAACCAATTATTCTCAACTAGGTTGCAGCGAAAAGTTATTAGTGCAAACTTTAAACATTAATTTATGGGTGCCGCGAAGTAATCGAATAAAGTAAAAAAATATAAACAATTTAATACAATATAAAAACCATAAGTTTGTAATTAAAGCAGGATTTGAATATAAAATACAACACTGAATTTAAAAACTAACTTTTAATTTATATTTTAAAGAAATTATTTTATTTTTTTTAATAACTTACATTTATGTACCAAAATAAAAAGACAAAATAAAATGAATTTAAATAATTAACATACACTGCTGTTTAAGTTTAAATTTTCCAATTATTTTAAAACCTGATAGTTATTGATGACAATGAAACAATAATCGTTTTGACTATTATATATTTATTACGTTGTATATTTTATTTTGTTTTTATAAAATTTAAATGTTTCTCTATATTGATTAATACATGGTACAATTTTTTTTGTACAGACAAAGTATTTATCGAAAATATAATATGATTATCATATACTTTTACATTACGTATTACGTATTAATTATTTTATAGATATGTTTTCATGACGGAAAATTTACTTGAATACAATTAAGAAATAGTTTCATTAGAACAATATTCGTGTATAAATAATATTTTATAATAACATAATTGACATTATTGATTTTGTATACAATACATACCTGTTCCATTTTGGTAATCCGCCATTTAACGACAAATCAGAGTGTTGGTCATCTTCAAATTCCATTTCTTGATCATCTCTACTGAAGTAGAACGGATTTCTAATGAATCTGCCACGAGTGATGAACGCCGGAGACCGGGTCGTTAGCGAAGGATATACCTTAGAATTCGTAGGAGACGATGACGTCTCGACTGTGATGTCAGAGGTTAAGGACGAAAATGTATTGTAATCATCCGAACTCATCTTCCGGCCATTAGTTTTAAGCATAACTAACGGATCTTGTATCATTCGAGTTTTATCTTGTATTTCTTTTGAAGTTCGGTTGATTTGATGGACTTCGGTCGATACATCAACTTCAGTGGCCATCATAAGTAAAAAATTGGTGGCCAAGGCGACGGTCATCGTAATGAATACTAACATCGTATCACCCATTTTGATATTTAAATATTTGCTAAAGGTAGTTAAATAGTATGATAATATCCTACGTCAACTATAAATATTTAATTTGTGTTTCAAAAGTTAAAAATAAACAATTATGAAATAAAAATCGTACGTCTATATCTTTTTAATTATGTTATCATTGAATGGTATAAATGTATAAATAATCCAGTAATTCAAAGATGAAAAACAATTTGTCAAAATAATCTGAAGTTTGATAAATAAAGAATCAAAATACCTGACTAAATATCCTTATCGATGATACCCCGAGGTGAGCGTGCATATCACTCGTTGACAATGAACTACAACTGATCAGAGACAAGTTCAGTGGCATTGGCGATGTCGATTTTCTTTAATAACGGACATTAAAGACAATGCAATCTGTGGGGGTGGAGCGACAATATAATTGGTTTACATCTAGAACAATACGAAATATTTTCAACGATTTTTCTTTTACTGTAATCAAATTAAATTGGTTAACCATATGTAAAAGGAAGATTGTCTTGGTAAACATTCCTCCGTCACAAATGAGAGTGAAGTCGAAGTAATCGAAACGCACCAGTGATCATTAACAACACATCGCCATCGAAAGTGAATTGATAAATATAATATAATATAATAATTGTTATGACACATTAACACATGTGTAACAGTTAGATTTATTAAAAATAAATTTCAAAGTAATAATAATAATAATATTAACAATACAATTTCATGAGAGTACTATACGTATTGATACAATGAAAATTTTAAATTATACACACAAAAATCATCTACAAATCGTATGTATACATATTTTTTTCACATTGAGTAATTAATTACCAACATATAAACACATTTTATTTTCATAAAATATGCATTGTATAATATCTATAAGACTTTAAATGAGGAAAATAAATATGTTTTGCAATTATGTGTTTTTGTTTTAAACATAGGATTTTAATAGATTGAGAAAACTCAAAAAAAAAAAAAATAATAATAATAAAAACAAATTGTACTTGTCATTAATGTTTTATAAAACTTTTATAAGTTTTAATATATTTTAAAGTAACATATTACAATACGTTACACATTTAATATATTACATACAATTAATTTTATTAGAAATAATCATTTGAAAGTAAAATATAACATTATTTTAATTTTTAACAAAAAAATAAAAATATTGCTGTTAAACCATATAATTTTAATCTCAGAAATTATATATATTTCAAACCGCTTTTTATAAATACATGAAATTCTAAATTCTAAATTCTGGAAATAAATATTAACACACTTAAATAGTTAGTAAAATATTTTTTGTAAGTTACACCAAATTCGTGCCACCATATTTTGCCCCACCGGTCTTCCAAAATGTAAGTTATCTTCAATTGACTACCTATCTTTAAAATGCATAAAACATTAATAAAATTCTGAACGACCTAAAGAATCATCTCTAGAAGCAATTTTGATCATTTTATAGGTTTACGTTGCATTTTTACCCAATCCAAACAAAATTGGTGCACACACGTTGTTTATTAATTTCAGATATGTCGAAAACCTCAAACGAAAACAGTTGACTTTACTTAACCATACATTATGTTATTACATTAGGTTAGGTAATACATTATGTTATTATTATGTACATTTTAAGTGATATCATGCCTAAATTTACCATAGTAACGTTTTCCGAGTACTATTTTGACATGCCTCAAATAGTACGTAAATAATTAGTATGCAAATGTTAAAGGCTTATCGTTCAACTATTGTTTTTATATTCAATATAAATTGTCGATTTTTCAAAACATTAATAAAATACATTTTATTTATTCAAATATACCTATATGTAGTTTTATGTAAAATTAATTTCAAATTTATAAAGTATTGTATTTTTTAAATCTAAATACTTATGTGGTAAAAATTAATAAAAATGTGCCCTTTTTGAAATGATTACACTAACATTTAAAAATAAAAATAAATAACGCATTTAGTGAACTATTAAGCAATTATTTGACAACTGGGTATAACATATAATATATATATATATATATAATTACTTAAAAAAGCACTTTTCGAATAAGCAATTTACGTCAACATGTATATATTCTTAAGTGAGTTACTTAAATCTTTGCAGTTTATTTCTTTAAATACAAGTAATCATCAATTAAGAGTGTTCTTACAGCGTAATGACCTTAAATTTCGGTTTTTGCATTTTTCTCTGGTTAATTATTTTCTACTTATTATTAAAATATGTACTAGTACAATTTTAGTAACTTTGTTATATAAACACAACTATTTTATAAGTAAGCCACAAGAAAACCATACACAATAATAAAAGGATTGAAAAATAATTTTAAAAAAAATAGTACATTATAAATAATATAAAACATGTTATTGATAACGAATAAATGTTTCAGTGACAATTATGGTATTTCAATTAAATATATAAAGTAGTATGAATTTGAAAAATTCAGTTTAGATGAAAACGTGGATATTATTTTTATAAATGTATTTTACTCACTTTCTGTTAACATGGGCAAATATTTATAACTTATAACTCGATTAATATTATATCACATAGATGCGTTCAGTTATTATTTATAGTATAACAATATTTAATATATTTATATATTTGTATTATTTATTAGTTATTTGTTAACACAAATACATACATTCCACTACATTTGTAAATGTTATAATTTGTATACGTATTACAATATTCGATCTTATTTGTTTTATCCAATAAATTGTGCTTGACCAACCAAAAAATGTATTTTATTATCAAATATTATTATTAAATTTAATAATATATATATTATTTTTATTTTTATATGCATATATGATATTTCTTTCGAAGAACATTAAAATTAATGTTCCGTAAAAAGTTTGCATTTTTAAACAGCATTTTGGGAAATACAGTTTATCATGGCTGTGTCAAACACAAAAACCACAACGATTTATCCAAATAATTATCGACGTGAAAGTAATAGCAATTTTGATTATATTCCTATAGTTTGTCATCAAAATAAAGGAAATGCGTTCCAAAAGATAAATTCTCATCGGAAACTGCGGGTAAAGAATAATTGTCATCTTGAAGGATTTCTCTCCATTTATTACGTTGGCCTCATCAGTTTAATGTTACATTTTAGATGCCCAGAAGTCACTTTTTGGTCATCTGAATTTTATCATTTTCGTACATTTTAAATATAAAAATAAATTACTGGCCATATTCATTAGCAAAATAAGTTTTGGTTTCATGGAAGTAAGAGAAAAAGACGAGTCATAGGTAAACAATGTTAAATAATTGTATAAAAGTTTAATTTAAAAAAAATATTATAATAATTTATTTAATGTGACACACATATTTCAAAAATTTAGTTTTGCAAACTAATATTAATAATCATATATATATATTTATATATATGATATATATGATATATATATATAAGTTAAAGATAGATATTCTTATACACGCATATTTATTTTTATTTGTTAATAATAAATTCAATTTTAAAACATGAATAATATAACTGTTCAAACAACATGTGTGTCTCGGGAGACTTCAGGCTTTGTTCAATATTTTTTTTGTCTCTATAAATATATAAATTATTTTCCGGAGGGCTTTAGAATACGGCTTTCGTAGTCATATCATGATATATTGTTTATGTACAAAATGAATAAACATCGAGCAAAGGTGATCAGAATCCGGCAAAGTCCACTAAGGCTCTCGTGCTCCGCTGCAGTGACTTTTGGGTGCTCTGACATGGATATCGGTACTCTGAACAAACAGCATTCACGATGTTTTCGTCGTCACCTTTGTAACCCAATCCCGTCTCAGTGCCGTAGTTATACGCCTCTCTGTATTGCTTCAGTTTGTCCCTGATCGGTTCGTTATTTTGGACCACACGAAGTGTCTGCAAGAACTTCAATACCCTGCAAAATAAACCGAAACAATTTGCAAGAATTTTGTGTAGCATATAATACCATATTTTCCTATGAGTAGTTATTATGTGGATGTCATGGTTTTTTAAGTAGGTATGTTAATTTTTATATAAAAAAAAAACACTTAATATATAATAAACATTTTGAAAATTAATATTAAAAAACGTATTTTATATTATCATATCGTCCACTGACAATAATGAGGAAAGTATGTAGCCAAGAGTAAATAATTGATTTTTTTATTTGTATGTATACTTTACAAATAGAGTCTATTAGAAGATATAATTGGACTCAAAAAAAAAATATTGGCAATATTGTGCGTTGTATAAAATTAATGATTCATAGGAAATAAATACCACTGTGTAATGTTATTGAATGTTAAGGTATTTAAATGTAAAATGGATATATATTTTTTTAAATAACATCCTTGGAATTATTAACAAAATTAATAAAATATATTATTACGAAAAATGAATCTGCAATTGCATATTTAGATATTTATTGCAAAATATCTAATATTTAAAAAAAAAATCAACTGAACATATTTCTTCCTCTCTATATATTAGCTCATCAGATAATAATATATCCAACAATAAATAGTTCAATTTATGTGTTATATAATATGCCAATAGCCAAATTAATGTCATGTATGAAAATTTGTTTTATGCAATCAAGAAGAGTTTGACTTCATATTTATCAATTATTCAAAACAATTTAAATACATAATTTATTATTTGTTGGCGATAATAATATGACAGAGAAAATAACATTTCTGAAAAGTTTAGAAAATGTTTAAGTAAATACTTCAAAAAAATGTTTTCAAGTAGAATGCATTGTTCAGCAATATGCTGCTCAGCCCGTAAATTGGAGTATCTCAAATGTCTGCAATATTAATCTGACAGAAATACGAAATTTTTAATTATTATAAGAGGGAAAACTAATCAATTGAATTTTTAAATATGTTTAAGTTTATTATGAAATCAAAATAATTACATACAAATTAATAAAAATATGTAAAATTTTTTAGGTGTGTATAGTAACTACTTTTAGAAGCATTCTTTTAAAATTATATATAAAGTACAATATATATTTAAAAATATATGTATTCAGAATAATGGATACAATTTTTTGTTATGTTATATGTACAAATAAAATTAAACGTATAAAAAAAAGCCAAGAATACCAAATGACGTTATTTCATTAGATATATCGATATATTTTATTTATGTAAATATTCGATTATATATTTCCATAATTTGTACTGTATTTTAAAATATAACAATGAAAAAAACGAGTTTTACATTAATTGTAACATCCAATACTTCAATATGACAAATTGCAAAATTCATCAATCAACTTTATTGTAATTACCTCCGTAGAAGCTAAAATGTTTAGTTAGGTTAGATCTAAGTCGAATTAAAATTTGTATTTTCACTATTTATCATCAAACAGTATCATACTATAACTGTTTTTAATTTATTTTCAAAATATGAAGTATTTTATTATTATTTTTTGTTTTCAAATATAACTCGTTATCTCGTTGCATATCATAAAAACTTTTATCTTTTGTTTTGCAATGATTTTATTATCTAGTTGAAATTATTATTATTCAAGAGAGAAATACAAATCCATAGTCTTCATATTGTGTTTTTATGCATTAAAATAGCATAAAATTAACGAAAAAATATCTATTTATGTTCAATGTTCAAAATATTTATATAAGAAATGCAAATAATTCAAACACTTAAACATTTTTGTAATGATATTTAAACATAACAGAAATTATTAACTGTAATAATTATATCAATATGTAATAATATTATATCTGTAAATAATAAAATATTACTTTATTAAATCTACAAGAGTTTTTTTTTTTTTTTTTTTTTTTAATTAGAAACATATTAAAAAAAAATATTTATCTCAACCATTAATAATAGAATAACAATTAAATACATGCAAAAAACAAAATAAAACAAGGAAACGAGAAGAGAAAAAAAAAGAAAGAAAATATATATAGATTAAATTGAAAATCCTACGGAAAGGAAAAAATTTAAGACGGAATGGATTAGGAAAGCGTTTGAGGTTTGGAATATATAAGGAAATGAAAAAGGAATGTTATAAAAAGCAAATAAATTTTCAAGGATACAACGTTGATGGGATAGGACAGGACAATCGAAGAGGAGATGAGTGGACTACAAGAGTTATATTTGTAGAAATAAAAACAATATCCACTAAACCTTATAACTGTATATGAAATGAATAAGAATAAGAACAATAAGAACATGTCATTATACTATTCATTTACATTACACTACGTAAGACAAAAAACGTTAATATCAATATTTTTAAACAAAATAGTATAACAACTCTTTGTATCGTCATTAGTACCTATCAAAGTCTATCTAAATTATAAATTGTTATCTAAATTATAAAAAAAAAAGTTTCTTATCATGGATTCGACTATTAAAAGTATTAATATAAATACATAATATAATAATGATATATAATTATCTTTACTCAAAGTTCTTTAGACAAACGATTTTCATCATGATAAAATATTTTAGTTGAAAAAGTTTTTAAATTTAAGATATTTAATTTAATTTATGTTACAAATTGTTATTTAATAGATTTTTACATTATCTGTGTAATTTGCGGAAATATTCATGTGGTGATTGTTATTGTTCTGACGTTTCGGAACCGTTACAGGTTCCATCCTCGGAGTATGTAGTGCACTTCTGACTATCGTGACTACACTCGGTGTCGGATGGAACCTATAACGGTTTCGAAACGTCAGAACAATAACAATCACCACATGAATATTTCCGCAATTCACACAGATAATAAATTTCCAATCCATGAAAGCTTTAATAAACTCAAGATTTTTACATCTCATTTTGTTCTATTTACTTTAAGTATTGTGCACGTCTATCTTCAATTTTTAAACTAATAGCAATTCAACATCTCTACTTTTTCTTCGCATTCCTCTTACTTCCATATTATAATTTTCATACTATCCCGTTATCTTGAATTCTTATATTATTTTTGTTTCACTTCCTTCAAACTCGCCATTGAAATAATCTTTAAGAATCTAGTTTAATACGTTGTATTCAAGAGTTACCCATTATTAAGACAGCAACTATATAAGTTACTTCAAATACAATAAAGCACAATTCCTACAAAATATATAAAAGTTTTAAAATGTACAGATACAAGATCGTACATACAGATCGTATACAATGTTGCATAGTAATAATATTTATGTAAAAGTTTTTGAATATTTTTTTCAAGATATTTTCATTCTCAATTATTTAATAAAGTACTTTAAATAAAATGTTTTGATACTTAATACAAATACTGCTGATAACGTATATTTTTAACTCTTTTTTTATAAATAATATTATCATTTAAATATATTGACAGTTAACTAATTGAAAAATATCAACATATTAGTCAACATTTTCTAAATGCTTTTTACATAACATTTACAGTATATTAAGTATTTTTAACTTATTATTCTATTAATCCAAGTAAAATTTATATCACTAATAACTTACAACTCTAATCATGTCAAATATAAGTTACACAAAAATATAATTATTCTAAAAAATGACAACTTCCCTTTGGAATATAAAATAAAAGTAATAATGTATTTGAGTAGAATTTTAAAAGCATTTTTTGAAAACTATTTATGTGGACATTAAAATAAATTTAAAAAATATTCTTTTAGATTCTAAATATATATATATATTCTTAAATAAAGATGAATAATCAAAATAAATTAAAGAGGACAGTGAAAAAATTGATAAACTGTACCTGTAGTTGAACGTATTAAAGAAATAAAATAATGTAATTATTAATTACAAATCATATTTTTTTTACTTAATGTATTAAACAACATATGGGTGTGTGTGTATGTATGAGTGTGTTCATTGTTTGCCGCATATACGTGATACTATTTTTTCTCTCGTTATTTTATGTGTTGTCTTATACTTTATAATAATAATTTGATTTTCACTCGAATTTAAAATAACGTCAGCAAATATTATATATAATTTAAATTCGATTTCCCAAGTATTGAGCACGAGTGGGTCACGTAATATTATAAACGACATGAAGGCTTAATTGAGTCATATAAATGTTTTGAATATAAAACAATTTAAAAAACCATTAGAAGTATATAAATCTCATGAGCTCATGAAGCAAAAATGATTTTATTATGTTTTAACTATGAAGCCAACGTTGTATTTAAAATATTCTGTCAAATTTTGTTTTCGAGTCATAGGTTTTCAGTTAACTAGTAAAATTAATTTACCGGCACTCTATGTTACAGCGTAGTTGAGTGTAGTTGAATATATTTATCATTGTTTCATACACATTGACATTAGTATAGGCCTGTCAACTAAACTACAACGTATAGCTTCACACATATAGTAATCTAATTTTCAATAATATAATTATATGTAATGATAATGGTATGTAAGGTATTCAATACAGATATTCCTTTGTGCGACAAAATGTTGAATATTTGCAACAAATATTGCATATTTGAATTAATTATTGGCAATTTCAAATCGTTAAAAAAACTATTATCACAAAATTCTATTGATATATTTTTTAATTCTTGAGTAATTGATTACTTCCTATTATTGCATTTCGAGATTCATAATTTCATACTATAGTAAATTATTCGTTTTAAAACAACAAATTTACTATAGAAATATTTCTCGAAATTAATTCTATTTTTATCGTAAATACATGATATTATTTACGACTTATTGTATAAAAAATATTTATTTAAAACAAAATTATTGTTTACGATAGTAACAAAATTTATTCAAACATTTTAGATAATATATTATATACTATGAAAATTTTAAAAATTGATAATTTTTCCAAAGACTTTCACTGATAAAAGATATATATTAAAATTACAAATAATAATTTGCATGCAGATCAACTACATTATATGTCATTCACTGTGATGGAAACTCTTTTTGAAAGATTTTAAATATATTTAATACAATAAAATAATAATAATAAGAATGTCGCATCATTTTGATAACACAGCATGCATTCACATAAAAAACAACTTTTCTTTTTAAATTAATTACGCTTGTCATTTCTTCAATATTCACTTTTAAAAAATAATTTCTTAAAATATAATTTTCTCTTTTTCAATTTTATTATTACTATTATTATTATTATTAAATTATCTCAATCTTAAACCTCTTAGCTTTATAATAATATATTTTAAATAACTTTATTGCATATAGTTTAAGTAATAAATTGTTAGTACACAGTTGTAGGATTTCTATTCAATAGGTAAATCACATATATACTACGCAGTTTTGGTATTTATTAGATTAATAAATAAATTAATTATTTTCATTGAACTACTTAATTATTTTATCTATTGTATTTTTTTAAATTTACACTTATAGTATTTTTAAATACTTCTATTTGAAAATGTCTTAACAAGTATTTAAATATAATTTTATTTCAAATTTTAAAAAACGATTAAACAAACTTCATAATTTAATTAATGAATTCAAGTTTTAATTTTCAAATAAAATAACACATTTGAATTTAATACTTTAATACACAATATTTTTTAGGGGAAATTTTAAATGTGATAAGTGATTATTTAAAATTGCCTTTACCTAATATCCTTTAGTTGTAGCTGTCTGAATAAAATATGCCGTGTATATGTACAATATTATACATTTTTATATTGGGGTGATATTTTAATTTCAGTATTGCATAAACAAAATGTGACGTTAAACCATAAAAAAGTAGTCAATACTATGACATATTTTAATTAGCAGTTCCCGTCTGGGCCATTTTTTTAAAAACAACTCGTTTTGACCAAATTCGGAAATCAGTTTGGGGCCTTCTGCTGCTTATTTTTATCAACATCATTCTGTATAACAATGTTTAAATATTTTTAAATAAATTATATAATATTTAAATACGAGCCATTTGAAAGTTTTATCCAATTATCTTCAAGTATGTCAATTGAGATATCTTTATTAGACTAATTTTAAAATACATCCATCGTTTTTGTTGTGTGTCGTGTTTTTAATTGTATAATTTCTATAGTATTATATGAGTATATTTTTTAACATAAAATTTATAAATACTAATCCAAACAAGTTATACTTTTTTGGGTGTCCTATACTATCATGTTCCAAATGTTTTTCGACTATTTTAATTATTACTTATAACTGTTTATCAACTTAACATTCATGAGTGAAAATAAACATGATTTACAAAAGGCATGAATGAAATATATTTGACATATTTTCGTTGAAAGTATAATGACTTGATATAATATACTTGATTGATATACTGGATATAATATTGAAATAATTAGATTAGTTTAATGTAAAATGAGAAAAAATGATAATATTTTAGCAATATTTGTAAACATTTATTTGCCTTATAAAAACTAACGTAAAAATTGAAGAAGAACTTAAACTTTAAGCTTTTTAATATTTAACTGTTAGCATTCCATTAGATGTGATCAAAATTTTGTTTTTTCGAGATTTTAAATTTTAAATTAAAAAAGAAAATCATCGACACAATCACGAAAAAAAAAATGGCATAATCTAATATGAACAATATTTCGCATTATAAACGAGAATGATAAATGTGAAAATACTTTAACGACAAAACGTGCTATTAAAACTCATTGGGTGGTTCTTTCTTCCAATTATTTGTCATCTGATTCTCAGAATAAAAGTAGATTTATTATTGACATGCAAATTAAATCGGTCGAACTCTGTTTCCTGTACATCCGTCGTGATATTATCAAACTAGGAATAGTCTAGCACAATGTATACTGGTATTGAAAAGAAAAAATACCTTGCTGTATTTTATTTAAAATTATTTAAAAATACCATTAAACGACGTAATACGATATTGGAATGATATCATTTTTCAATTTTTATTTGTTTGATGTTACAAAATTAAGTAAAATAAAGTAGGTTAAAGTAAATTAAAGGTTAAATTAGGTAAAAGTTTAATTCCTAAGGTGATGTATAATTTAAATTGCTTTTAATTAAAACGAACAAATTATATGAAAACATCTTTTTCATGAATTTAATTTATTTAAGAACATTTTGGTGTTAGACACTGTAATTAAAGATAAGTCATTGATTTTCAACGATTTATTTTTCAATATATGAAGCTATTAGTTTTTTTTAGTAAAATTAGCCTGGTTACAATAATTTTTCTGGTCGCATGGTTTCTTTCGTATTCTATCCACACAAGAAATTGACAATTTCAAAAAATTTCAAAAACTTAAAAAAATAGTGAAAATCAACAACTTATTATTAATGAATATTTTAATCTTTAAAATATTGTTCAAAAATATATTTATAAAATGCATACTTTGGATTTTGCAAAACAATTAAAATTAATTGTTTTATTTTTAGTTGTAAAAATTTTTAAAAAATTATAAAATGCAATAATTCTAGTGCGTTGTTCTATTAATTATCTTCGTGAAAACAATCATATGTTTGTTCTATATCTTTCTAACAATAAGATATTTAAAAGGAAAATTATTAAGAATTAAATATTTATTTCACCATTTAAATATTTATAATTTTGTTTAATAAACGAACTTTATTAAATTATATTTAATACTAAATGATAATTATGTACTTTAACTTGTATTTGGATTTCACAATGATTCCCCTTATTATTATACATTTTTTGCGTTAATCTAAAAATAATATTCATAGAAAATATATTATCGATTGAAACAAAAATTTAATTTTACTTAAAACAAAACATTTTTTCGATATAGATAATCTTTGTCTGTCATAGTAAAGCATAGAACATAATTTATATTTCATATAACATAAAAAGATTTCTAATTTTTTGTAATATATAATATGTTTAAAATAAATTGACGTAAATTTTTGTGAAGTTAAACTATAAGAAAAAAATGTAAACTATTTTTAGAAAATATCAGAAAATTAAATTCGATATTAAAAAAGTACGACTATGGAATAAAATATAGTAATTGGATATTTGTTTCGCTTCACTAACCTTCGAGTTATCTAGTATTGTATTGATATTTTGAATTTAATATACACATCAAATTATTTATAATGTAAAAAATTCTGAGAAAAAGTATTTTTATAGGACATTTGTCGAGTTTCAGTGTAAGGTAGAAAAAAATGATTTTAAATTAGTTCGATATTCGAAAAACCAATATGTATCTTAACCAAATTCAGTATGGGTTGAAATGCCACTTAAGGAAAGAAATTGTTTGTTTTAATTCTGCTTATTAAAGTGTTTTTGGATACACAATATTTTTTGTTCTTTTATCTGGTGCATACACGAATAAATCAAAAGTTTATCCAACGCGTGAGCAGTTTATGTGAGGTTTGTCCATGTGAAAAGCATGGATTTTCCAAATTTAGTCCAAACACTAGTATCAATTGTCCCTGTATTTTGTTGATGATCATTACAAATGCGAGTATCACTGAAAATTGCAAACGTTTGATATCGAATAGCATATCTGTTGAAATTTTTGGAATGCGTAATGTGTTTCTCATCATATACATCTTTTCCATTAAATTTTTCATTTAAAATTATGGCTTCGATGATATTTTTCATTTGTTTTTTCACTAAATGCCTGGCATTGTTGCAAAGTCGTTGTGAATTGATTTTTCGAAGAAGAATTATAGGCACGCCAATTTTCAATGCTAAAATATGCGGTAGTTTGCTTGGCAAATCAAGTGAATTCAAGAATTCAGTTGGATAATTAACAACTTCATCTTGATTTATTACCGTATCGATATATATGGATTTATACATTTATATATTCATACATAAGGTTTGGTATTTTATTTTGAAAACTGAAATAATTTCATTAATTATTAATGACATTGAAATCGTTGTTTATGGCTGCTAATATAATACGTGCACTGAGCCACTGATAATTTTTGTATGTCTGTGCAATATTTGGAAAATTCATCGATTCATCGATTACCATTTTTGTATTCCCGATATCCAACAATTGTTTTGCAAAACATACAGCTGTTGCATTATGTTGTAGTTCTAAACGCATATTGGTATTCATAGTCAATTTCTGTACGATTTGCCATAAAACTGATTGTTTGAAATATGCACTAAGTTCATCATACAGGTAATATAGTTAAATTTATGGTAAACTCACACCAATAAATATTTACTTCTCGCACAACAAACCCACAAACACGCAAATTTCAGAAAATCGTCTATACTCTTTAGAAAAATATGTTTCCAATCCCCTTAAATAAAAAATAATTTGAAAAGTTTATTTTTACCATATTAATATATCATATTTATTTATTTATAAAGAAAACATTTTTTATTAATTTAACTGGATAATTTATTCACAATTAATTTAATCGAAATTGTATTTACGTTAAATATTGTTTTCAATATAGTTACGTACATATTTATATGCAATGTGGATACCAATTAGTAAATTGTGTTGCCTGTTTTATAAAATGACGGAGCATATTAAAAATATAAAGATATAAAAATGCAAAAACAAAATGCAATTAAGATTATAAAAACATACATGATGCACACTTAAAATATGAAACAATAATGTAATTAAGGTTTTAGACCAAAGACTGTGGTTCATTGGTTTTATGCGTTGGCAGTTTAAAATAATTACAGACCTTATTTTTGCTTGATAAACATCGCATCGTGTTTAATATTTTAGAACTTAAACATTTTACATAGGTACATAAAAGTGAAATACAATTTATTATTTAAAGCATTTTACTTTGTGAATATAATTTACGATTTACGTGTATTACAGATACTCAGGTGAATTTGATTAATTTTGTAAATATTACGAATTCAACTATCACTATAAATTTTACGCGAAGTATTTTAAATTTATTTCATTATGATACCTAAAAAATATTGCCATTATCATTAATTCGATTAATAAAATTTATATATATTTTAGTAGTTACGTTTTATGCATTTTATATGCATTATTATTTGATTAATGTTATATTAATCAAATTGATAATATTATTAATTAATTAATTAATTAATTTTTTAATAATTTAAAAAAATACCCGTTATTCTTAGCTTCTCAAAAATGTATTAACTAAAATGAATGATGTATTATGTTAAATTGAGTTTGGAATTTATTTCCATATAAAAACGTTGATATATAATAAAAATTTCAAATATCGAAAAATAAAATCTATTAAAATCAATTAAATCCATGACTCAACAAAACGTTGACTATATCGTTAAAATGATGAATACCTGTATTCGAGTAATCGTGTGTTATTAATTAAATACAATTATGCCTGAATATTCAGATATTATGTAGAAAAATTGTCTAAATTGCTATAGTTTCAAAACTATGTTGGTATAATCACATTGAGCTTCCAAAATTGTAATTAAGAAGGTAAAGGTTCGATATCACATGATAAAAAGTTAGAAAGAAGGATGGATATTTAATATTATGTATTTCGATTATGAATCTGTAAAAACACTTAAACAATATACGACTTCCTAAAACTACTATAGTGAACAAACCTAAAGTAAAATATTGTTTTTCACAGAATCAAAGTTGGACCATTTCATGTACCGTAATTTTTTCAAGCATATTGTTCTTAAAATTTTAATAACCAACTTCTTAAACCTTACATCAGTAGTGTAGAATAGTAACGCAATATCTATATTACTAACATTAATTAAATACATACACATATGTGTCCATAATACGTTAAAATGAGAATTAGCCTATGCAATATTTTTATAACAGTCCTACAACTCTAAATAAACGAACGAAAAAAATTCAACCAAAGCCTGAATCCAAATAGAAAAATATCAGTTTTGGACCAAGAAAAAAAAACGTTTTAACCAGAACCATCAAAATACTTTTAAAACCCGGCACCGGAACTAAAATATTAGAAAAAATATCTAATTACCATAGCCGAACCGACATAACTATTACTTTCCAATGCCAGATACCAACACCTATGAAAACAGATTGAACGTACCATGACACTTGTTGTTTGTACTCAGATTTGGCGTCCCGGACTCCCAACTGACAGGCCAGTCTCTCCATGCACTTCTCCGACTCGAGGAGATTGCTAAGCACACTTTCCAGGTTATTTTCCAACGCTCTCGTCGACGCCGGCGTGGTTGAAGTTGCGTTGGCGGGTTTGGGCGATTCAGTCACCATCATCACCATTTGCGGTTTGGACGAGGAGTCGAAGCCCACAAACTCCTTCCACCTCTTCCAGAGGGGTTGTAATAGCAACGCAGCCGGGACGAGAACTGGTAGCGACAACACAACCACGGCCAGAGGCACGATAAAAAGTTTTAACATTAACGCTTTGACGGCCAACAATATGGGGATCTTGGCCAGAAACAGCGTCGCAATAGCAGCTACCACGGACTTAACTAGGCCGAACTTCGCCGTGCTTCCTGTTTTCAGCAGATCAGCCAGTATATTATTGGTAAACGGAGATGGACAAGACACTGCCGTGGCTGAAATCAAAATAATTAAAATTGAGTACTCGCAGATAAGTATAGGAAAAATACATATATTGACATTACGGTATCGTTAATTATTGATGAAATCCTACACTTTGAGCGATCTACTTTAATTAACAAATAACCCGTACGAACTTATACGCCCTCTAAGCCTTAATTTACCCATAATATATAACATGTAACACTATACAAAACCCGTATTCGTCTGACCTTTGTATATATTTTGAATGTACGAAGCTCGAAGCATTCGAATATTTCCTTAAATCTATCGCAGTTACAAATGGCAAACCACGATCCTTCAAGTTCATTTATGAAACATTTCACACAATTACTAAACTATGATTACAGAAAATGTATTTTTTCGAAAGAATAAATTTACAGTATAAAAGTTTATTTTATACAAGTAGGTTTTTGTGTATGTATGAATTTAGTATTATAATTTCTTAAAGCAAATCAAATGCATTATATTAAAAAAATCTCTCATATTTATTAACTATTATAAATATATAAGGTACTAGTTGAATTATAATAAGATATATGATGATAAATTTGCCCTTGCACTTTGAATGTTGGCATATAATTTTCTCACACGATATTTGTCGCACCAAAAGATGTAATTTGTAACACAAATTGTATTTTCGTATGTTAGATAGAATATGTTTTCATAGGCTTATGTCACCTGATAAAGGTTCAAGTGGTGAATATAATTTTGGCAATTTTACTTTTCCACCTGCGCAACACATTCCTGGTGCTTCATTCTTAAACTTAAGGGCATCGCAATCTTCACACAATTTGTTTATTTTTCCAAATATAACAATTGAAAGAAGACTGTGGTTATAATAAACATCATAGTGGAATGCAGCAAATTTGATTTTAGCGTGCAGTGACCGCCTGAATTGTACAGTGCATACTTGACCGGTTTCCTGTCTTTCTACACGTTGCCCTTCTGTTTCAAACGAACGGGCTTGAGAAGTGCCTACTCTATTGGTTTTCCATCTTTTATCACTTTTTCGTTTTGTTTCAGACAATTGAGCTCGAGAATTGCAAACTCGATTAGTTTGCAGTCTTGCTTTTCTATGTTCGTTTGATTCTGAAGTTCGTGAAGCTTTTTTTTCTTGCTTGAAGTGTAGATGATCCAATCACTTTTTGTTTGGGAGGTATGATTGAACAACTGTTTGAAAAAATATATTCACCAAAATATAAAAATATATTTTAAAAGATTATGTTTTAAACTCAATAATAATTTAAATAGTGACCATTGAACTGTTTAACGCCTAGAATCCTAACATTTTCTGTATTAGCTACCACCCTCGTTGGTCGCATTTCAAATTTTATATTATAGAAACTTTTGTGAGGGTATACATAACTACTCACTAATGTTTCATTACAATCTGATCTTCAGTTTAGGCACGCATGCGGGACCCACAGATTGATAGACATTCATTTTTTAGATATATTATATAACTTTTTTCAAATTGTCTCTTTTATATTTTTGAAAAACGTCAAAGTTGTCAATAAAAAAAGAAATGACAACAATAATAATAAAATATATTCACTGAAGCATCAAAAAAGTAAGCAATTAATGTAGTTTTTGTAAAGACAAAATGAATATCAAACTCATTAAATATTAAACCCAAATCGTCGAAAAAATACTAAAAACACAAATTTATTTCAATGCGTTTAAAAATATAAAATTTAATAAAAACTACAAAATACCAAAAAATAAAATACAAATCGTATTAAAAAAGCATAATTATACAAACATAGATTAACACATAGTTCCAAAAATATTAATAAGTACCATTATTTATTTTTATGATTAGCTTCCTACATGTAAGTCGTAAAGTTGATTTGTAAATATATTGTTTAAATATAATAAATGTATTAGTAATCTATTACAATTTTTTAATTTTTCATAATTTTTTCCTTCCTTAAGTTAATATTATAAAAAAATAAAAGATATAGATCTATTGAAATGTTTAAAAATGTCATGTTTTTACCTGTTAATTATGGCTTGGAACATATATTGTGTGTAACATTATATATGCGTTTATTTCATAAGCCATGCATTTTTTATTAAATTTTTACTTCTTTTACAATATAACCTAGATTCACAATGCTATTGATTATACTCGATGCCACTAAAGAACACAATGCGAGCTGACCAAAATTGGTCAGCTTGTGCATATCTTCCTCGTATTAACTCGTAGGTGACAGTGGCGGAAAATATATTGGTCATGTAGAGGAAAATAACAATGTGCAGACCTAAACATTTTCTTTCGTGAACATCGGTATGGTCATCTTATAATTTATTTGCGTATATTACACATATATGTTAGTTTTTATGTATACATTAAATATTGTTATTTTTAAAAATGATGAATATTTAAGTAATTATATAGAGCGCCTGATTGAAGTTTCGAAAAATAACGCAAGATAATGAGAGATTTGAATTCAATTATGAATAGTTTACAAAGTCGTCTAGATTTTTGTTTATAATCACGATACGACAAAATGAACGAGAAATTATTCAACAAATTATATGAACATTAAATACAAGCATAAGAGTACTTATAATATACGTTGTACAGCAGAAGTTGACAAACTTTTCTTTTTGCGTACCACTCATTTGGGTACTGAGAGGGTAAAACTTTTAAAAAAATGCATAACTTGCGTGAGAAGAATTTTAATAAAAAGAATGATGTTGCAATAATAAAATTAGCTAGGAAGCCTTCTGCGTATCACAGTTTAAGAACTTATACTGCACAGTATATACAATATTCGGATTTCAACACAGAATTTCTAAATTGCATTTATTTATAATTATTAAATGAGTTGGAAATAATTAAAGCATCTACAATAAATATTATACAATAATGATACGAAAATACAACCAATGCCAAACTTTCTCCGATTAAACTTAACGATTACATCCTTAAACCATTTAAGCAAAGACCGTTCATCTACCCTCTCTTCTCACAGTCTGTATTTTTATTAAATCACACGGGAAAAAATACTATGACGTCTAGGAAAATTTAAATTCTCACCTGCTCTCTTCCCCTTCCCTTGTAACTACTGCCTTGCTGTGACTTTACAAAACTCAATTTTTATACCTGATGTATACATTCAGTTTTATCTAGAAAAACGTCTATAACGTAAAGACACACGTCGAATTTGTGTGCGTATGGTACCTATTATTAAAGACACGACAAGAATGCGTGTGTGTGTTTACGATGATATATTGTCTTAAATACGATATCACGTGTAGACTGTCGTGGCGTTCTAATTTTTCTTTAGAGACAATGTTTAATCGACTTTATTATGTAGGTGTAGAAATCAAATTTCTCCCGCCTGTCTGTCAATAACTGCGATGTACATAATGTGATTATTATTATTATTATTATTATTATTATTGTTATCCGTCGACCGGATGAAATTCTTATGTATTGTGCGCGTGCGCGTGTGTGTGTGTGTGTGTGTGTGTGTGTGTGCGCAACGAGTTTATCCGCATCAGCGATGGTTAATCAAATTATTACTATTGTTGTTATTTTTTTCATTTTCATTTTTATCGCATATACTGTATACATTGTTATTTCGATACTGTATACGGTACGCAATTGGACCGGCGTATATTGGTATGGGCACCAAAAATATATTATATATGCGTTACGTTACAATGGAAGTTAATTAATTGGACGCTTCGGTCGCGGTGCGCGGGGTTTCTCCGATTTCTCTTTCGTATGTGTACGCGCGTACTACCCCCCGAGCAGCCGTATCAAACTCTTTTCCCGAGTCTCGAAAACGCGCGTGTGTGTAGATGCGGGTAGTCATCTCCACTGTCGAATATCGATTTTAGTTGACCACAGATTCGCAAGAGGTGAACTTGTACGAGAATAGTGTTTTTCTGTACCGGTGCGCTCTGAACAAAAATATAATTTTTTACGAGAACTCGTAACAATTTGTTAGTGGATTATTCTATAACGATGTATACTTACAAATGCACTATAATAGTATGCATATCTAAAGAAAAATGCGTTTATACACTAGAAACCGTGTTCAAAAAATTACCATAAAACAAGGTGAATTGCAACTGTCATGAAATATTTGTTTAGATGTGATGTTAATTATATTTTAGTATACTCTTATTGAAAGAAAATTCATTTAAACTCTTTAAAATATTTGTTACTATTAAAATAAAGAGTAACAAAGATCATATCATTTTGACTACCCCAAAAAGAAAAAAAATTAAACAACGACCTTATATTATTACTTTCAAAATTCTAGTACGGTTAGGTTTAAAATATGAAAAAAGAACAAAATTTTCAAAATAACATCGTTAAATTTATGTTTACAAAAATAAATCCAATTTCATAAGTTAATTTTTAAAATATATACTTTATTTAATAAATCAAATCTCAAATAGTTTACCAAAATTGGTGTGGATTCCAACACTGATTATAAGACCTTTTTATATAGTCAACTATTTAAAATCAATTTTATTATATTCATGTGTCATTGAAATTTTTATTTTATGTTTTTAATAATAAAAGAGACTGACAAATCTTATAATTAATACAAATTTTCAATTTTTATCTGTAATTTTCAAATAATTTGTTAAAATACTTATCAAAGGCTGACAATAAACGATACATTAAATATTATTTACAACTATATAGTTGTTGCATTCCCATATTCGCAGAGTCTAAATTGAAATAGACATGATTTTTATAGTTATGTTGCAGTTCATCAAAATAGTGTGTATATTGCAACAAAACTAAAAAATAATTTTGTCTAATTGTATTGTTAATAAATATTTATTCGAATATGTAATAAAACTCGTAAATCAAATACTTTCATACATTAGCTTCTAATATTATTATAATGTTGTACATATTTTTCGATAACGATTGAAAATTTCATGGTAAATGTAATATTAAAGTAATCTATAATACATTCGAGTGTTTCATACCATTTATTCATCGAAAAAAACTAAAACGTATTTGTATCAACATTATTATGAAATACTAGATCATCATTGAAACATTTAAACATCATCCAATAAAAATTAATGGGTTCATTCGCATTGCCAAATAAAATGAAAATAGATTCACCTTATTATTTTACATATATAAAACTATTCAATGTTATTAAATACAGAAAATAATTTTAAAAGTTTTTATAAATTATTAAATTATTTTGTTTTATATTTGAAATGTTCGAATGTATGTAGCATGCAGTGGGTGCCATTATTTTAAAATTTCGAAAAAAGTCTTTCTTTCTTTTTTTGAATTCTCTTTAATTATTTTTGTGTAAATTTGACAATATCTATAAGGTATAAGTATATAAGGTTTATAAGTTATTAATAATTTATATAAATGCAATAACGTCAAAACTGTAAATTTAATTATTTACCAACATATCTGTATTTTTCTTTTTTCTTTTAGAAACATGACAAATTATTTTAATTCATTTAAATATAATCAAATAAAAACTATAGAACTAATAACTCTATTTTTTTTTCGTGCACGATTTTCAATTTATAATTTATTTAAGAGTATATTTTAAATATTATCAGTAAATGTAATGAAAATATATTCATTTAATAATACAAAGACTAAAATATAATTTGTTTAAAAAGTGTTAACATTTCAAAATAATAATCCATGTTTACATTTAAAAAATAATTAAATACTATTGCATGCATTAATTGTAGTAAGATAATTTAAAATAAATATTTGATAGATGTCTTCATGGAATTTTATTCAAAACAAAAAAATTATCATAACAAAGAAGTAATTTCTAAATCTATTTAGCTTTACCAATATTTGTAAGGAACGTCCTTTTATTAACCAAACAGAAAATAAATCAAATGTCTTTTATTAAAAATAGTTCAAATATTTAAAGTTTATATTTACTATGTAAATATTATATTTTTATGACGTCTCAGAGTTTATTGATTTATGGATACTTAAATATGTGTGATTGATTCAAAGCTTAGGACAGTATTATCAATATAATTATTTCATAAATTCCCTGAAATTTTTTGGATTATAATAGTCTATCATATCAGACGGTATGTTCAAAATATACCTATGTAAATATATTGACGTACGTCTTACAGTTGTATAGCGAAGTAGACTAATGTACTTTATAGTCAGAATAAATTTAGTACAAAAAAATTTTCCAAAACACAATGAAAATATATTATTTTGTGTTAAAATCAGTTTTTAGTATAAATTAGACTTATAAAAATTGTTATCGTATATTATCTATCTTAAAATTGAAACTCGTCTCAGGATGCTGGGAGTTACGAACGGAGAAGAAATGGCTGAAGACAGAAACGTATGGAGGGAGATAACGGAAGCGGCAATGGGCCTAAATGGCCTAGAATAAGCCAAAAAAAAAAATTGAAACTCGATAGAATTCTAAAAGCATTCATATCTAATTATGCTATTAAAACCATATACTTGTTATAATGTATATTCGTATATCATTATGATGCTTATTTCAATCTACGTATAATTAAATTAATAAACATTTTATGCAAACTATTTGCATATAACTAACATTTATTTATAACTTAATTATGTTTACGAGTTGAATAAGTTTACATACGTGGATAGTAAGGTGTTGCATAACTTGGTTTACGTTTTTTCGTATCGTCTCCATATCCAGGATAGTATGCTGAACTATAACCGGGACTGGAATATGAACTAGATGGAATGTCGCCTGGCCCAGATGGTTCCCCAAAAGATATATCTAAAAATCAAAGAAATTTCAGTAAAACTCATTTCCAAAATTAAGTGTTGAGAATTTAATATACTTCTCGTTAAACACTCTATAAATTGTCGTAATTTTTAATTAACTGCAGTTAGTTATAATATGTTTATAGTTTATTGTATGTTAGAATAATTTTAAATACCCCATTTATTATTTTGAATCGATTTTGCTGTATAATTTTTTGATCAGAAATTTGAATAATTTTCATTATAAAATAATTAATAATTTAATTAAACTATGATCGATTTAATTTATTAAATGGTAAATAATTGTTTTAATTGTTTCAGTTTTTGGACGGAATAATTTCTATGGCACTGTATACTTTGCAAACTTTAATGAAACACAGCCATTCGCTTCGGTCGGTCGTGTATCGGCGTGTGGGTTATAGTAATACTGAATGGCACGCCTGAATTTAATAACGACCAATAATTACAATAACTTAATACAATAGTTTACTCAGATTTATAATAGTAAATGTCAAACCAAAAATAAAAAATAAATTAAATTGTGTAAATAAAATAACAATAATAATTAAAAACAAAAACTTTCCCTCCCATGAATTTGGAAACACTAATTAATTTTGACTTTTTATTTTTTTTAAATATTAATTACTGTTTACTACTGTAGAAAGTCTACGAAATACATCTAAAAACGAGTATTTAAATAAATACAATGAAAATACATTTCACAAAATCGTTTGTTTCAATCTTATTTGTTCTAGGTCGGTATATTTGTTTTTCAACCCATCCTATTCTATTTTACAATACCACTCTAATTATTTCATCACACTTCTCTATACACAGTTTGTCCCAGAAACACATGTAGTACAACGGTAGGGTACCGCGTAGGTATAGAATGTAAAAGAAAAAAAATAGTGACTATATCTATTATGCTGATTGTCATCCTGTCATTAGGGCGAGTCGATATTTTTAGGACACACGCAATTGTGTTAATATATTCAACACTTATTTTATTTTCACCGGTACATTATATACTCTCACAATACGCATGTTTACGGTTTTCTTAGAAGACCAAACTTTTTTGTATAAATTTCTTAAATCATTTAAACTCTAAGTACACGTACCTAGCTACCTCGATTCATAATGGATTTGGTACACCCAGACGTCGTTTTATTACATTTATTGACTAATTTAAAAATAACCGATATGTCATTAAGTATACGCTTTATTATCTCTTTGAGAAAGTAAAAAAGTTTCACACTTTAATAAAATTTATTATCCAGAGAAGTCAACTTTTTGTACAAAAGTATTGATTTTATTAATAATATAATTATTTTACGTTTCGACGAATTATTTTATTTAACAGCTATTCTACAATAACCGTCTTCTTTATATTTTGTTTGTGTTTAAATAATTATATTATGGTTTCTACCTAGTTAATCGAAAATTAAATCCTATTTTGAATAATCTAATTACTGATTTAGTAAAAACAAGTAAAATCTCAAAAATGAAAAACATTAAAAAATATATTTACGAGCAAACCAGCGTAATTCTGTAAATGTATTTAATCAACGCACTCAAAAAACTTTCATATGTTCAACATTTAAAATATGCTGATTTTGACAGTAATTTCATAATTAATTTTATTCTAACGCTTTTATCAAAATTAAATATTTCTCAGTGGGTGTGTCCAAGTGTAAATAATTTTAAAACGAAAACAAACCACTCATTTATGGATGGAACCGAAACCTAAGAACCGATTCCAAGAAAAACACTTGCGTATTATAAGACCCGAACTGAATCGAACTTTAATCTAAACAGATAACAACCAGAACTTTTTTAAGAAAGGAATACAAGTTCCAAAATTTAATTTCGAAAAATGTTACGCGTTTAAAATCCGCCCCCATCGTAATTTAAATAGAGATAGCGAACATTTATTTATACTCAAATTTTCACCGGGTAATAATTTCGTGAGCAAGTGCTAAAACTGATGTTGAAAATGTTGAAAATGTTGAAAATGTATAACGTTGATTTAGTTTTAGTGTCTTGTGCGCCCATTTTAGATGTACGTGCACGTTCTTACCCGATCCGTAACTGGTGCTCGGCGGTCCATAGCTGTTCGGATAATTGTTGTAACCGTAAAATTCCGAACCTCCTGAATAATCCCTGCTTTGTACAGACGACGTCTCGGGGACGGTGGCCGTGATACGGTGATCATCGTTTATTGGTACGAACCCCGTTGCCGCGGTCTGTCCCGATTTCGAATCAGTGCCGTATTGATGTGGTTGTAGTTGCTGACAAGCGACGACCGCCAAAAGTGTCATGAAAAATATTGTCATGCGTTCCATTATTGATGACGTTCTGAAAATTATAAGTGATTCAGGTTAACGACTCATCTTGCTCTTCAGAAGTCAACACTAGTAGATACCAGTTGTACAATGTTATAGGTATTGAACTTGGAAATTCATAATCGTAATGAATAAATAATACACAATATAAAAATGAACGTTTTGAATATTTATTTGAGAATACAATATTATTAATAAATTAGTCGTGGGGAGCTAATAAAAATGATAAATTATAACATATATTAAGTAAAACAAATAATAATACAAATGCGCATTCGTATTATTTTTCATTTTACGCTAAGGTGTGATAAAACAATTAATTAAAATACTTGCATAATATTATTATTTGTGGGGATAGAACACGTTACATTAAATATTCCTTTATACAATTAAATATATAATTTGAAAAAATACAGCTTAACCATTGAACAATCACATTGTTGGTTTACATTGTCAAGAAAATGATAATTCATCGAAACAAACAACCATTAATAACATTAATTTGTCAAAAACAAATAATTTTGGAAAGTTGGAATACCTAATATACTTCCTTTTATTTTCTTCAAGCGAGTATCGTCATAAAATTTGGCTTTTGTTTGATTGCATATAATTAAAATATTCAAATAATATTGATAAAATAATATATAATTGAATACAATTTAATGAAATGTAATAATATTATTATAATAATGTATAATCGTGCGGTTGGATTTAACATTTAGGATTCGCGCTGCACCATCCTGCCGTTCAGTCTTTACATAATTTCTTATAGGTTAAATTATTAAAAAATGTGAACATTAAGAACACAATTATAATATTATTCATATTATTATTCATATTCATATTATTATTATTATATATTATTATTATTATTATATTATTATTATTATTATTATTATTATTATTATTATTATTACTATTATTATTAAGGTGAGGTGAATAAATATTAATATATAAATAAATAATTTATAAGAATAAATATTACGAGGTGAAGAAATGATAGTGTGTATAATAAAAACATATTTATGCTTGGACATTTCTTGTTTCAGATAAAGATGTACATACAAATGTTCTTATTGTAAGACAACGCGGTAAAAATCTCATTGTGGTAACGTTTACGCGCTAAATCAGATGAATGTCGAAGGGCGTTAAACATAATTTAGCATCTCCGCCGTCGTTCATTGTTTTAAAAACAGAACCCACCACGCCGCTGTCAACGCTAGTGTACGACACCTTTAAAACAACATTAGACGCTGTACACAGATTTCTATACGTAATAATATGTACTAGCTCGCTGTTTCCGTAGTATACTTACAACACACGTGTTATGCATACAATTACTCGTTTATATACGGACGAGTGTCAATACTGTTGCGCTTTCCAGGAGCGCGCGCACTTGTGATGATGGACTATTCAAATTAGAATTTGACCCACAAGTTGACGAAAACTAGAACGCGCCAAAGTACATGACATTAATAGTTTAACGGCCGGTTAGCGCATGAAATTATTTTCTTCATATATATTTATAATATTTTATAACAATAATAATCATAATAAAAATAAAAATAATTATTAACTACTATGATACTATGAACTACCGCTCCCTTACGTAATAGGAGAATGGGAAAAGCTCTTGCTATGTGTTTGGGGAGGAAAAAAACGGTTGAAAAATATTCGTCAGTTGCATTTATGATAAAAGTTTTACAAACTTGGTAATATTGCGATTTTACTAGTAAGTTTAGGATTTGAGTACATATTGTATTATAATATTATTATGATTAATATATGCGAAATAACATTTAAACAGATGATAACAAAACGAACAGAATTAAAATGTAAACGCGAAGATGCTTAGGATTAACTATAAGGGTTTTCTATTTTAAATATAGTAATACATAACATCAAAAATGTAGTTAAAAATATAGTAAAATATTGAATAAATATTAGCTTTATATCTATAAGTATTGTATATTTGTATATTATGTTCAGCCTCTTAAGAAAAGCATAATTTTTAAAAATAATAATATATAATTATCTCGGAATAGTGGTCAAGTTAACACTTTTATTGTAAAAAATCTCAAAAAAGTTATCCAAAATGTTTAATATTTTGAGTTTATTTCATGGAAAATGATTTTTATTTGGTCAATTATTTAATATATTTATTTCTTTATTTTTTTGTAAATATGTATGTGTTCAAATCCAATGAAATCTTGTTAAAATCCTCAAATTTTTTTGTGATGTAATAGTTATATTATATATATGATGATATAGTTATTTAACGTTATGATTTTTTAATGATATAAATGTGTAATAAGATAATTCACCATTTTTTTCTAAGTATATTAAATCAAATTAATATTCTACACACTATTTTAATTTAATACAATATTTTTATTTTGAATACATTTTTATGCTGAACCGAAGAGTATCGCCAACTTGTTATATCCTAAAAATATAATCTTATTATTAATAATTAAATTATTACTTTACTGTCTAAGTACCAGTTATAGTTTTCAAATATCGTTTATTAAAAACATATTAAAACTAACTTACACGATATATTAAAATATTATTGTTCTTGACTTTTCTATATTAAATTAAATACGAGTAGTATGTTCTAGAGAAACTTCTACATTAATCTAAAAAATAACATTTAGAAATTTTTACTTTGTAACATTAATATTTCCACTTTAGTTATATACATTAACAAATTATATGACTTTGTCAATTGTATACTTATAAAACCAAATGAATTATGATGATTAAAATTCACCAAAATAACATTAAATAGACTGAATGAAATACAAATTGAAATAAAAATACCTCATAGAATTTTCTAAAATTAATAATTTAAAAATATATATATAATAATTACTAAATTTAAATTATAATTTTTAAAGTTGAAATTAAATATTTTTGACGTATAAATTAGCATCTCAATGAACATTATATGTATATCTCATCTTAATTATATCTTAAAATTGTACGTTTACTTGTATGAATTCATTTTACATATATTATTTAGTGGTTATTGTTTATTGCCGGTTCAAATAATAAATTTTTCATACATAACTGAATTCAAAATTCAAAATATAATTTTATTTACTGTATATTAAGTTGATCATTATATCATTATAATACAAATAAACTTTAATCATACATTTTAAAATCTCCATTTTTATAATGATTAAATATAATATTGAATACAATTTTTCTTTCAAATTAAATATAATTATATTTTCATTTTAACAAAATTTCCCTCTTATAAAAACGAAAACGAATAATATATTAATTATTGAAATTACTTTGTGAGCCTGGCATAATGTTGCTGTTTGGAAATATAACGAAAAATGACATAACATCATGCCATTTGTAATACGGAAGTGAACATCTCGTGCTTAATCTTTATATTATAAAATAACGGGTTAATGAAAAATATTAAACTTCTTCGTATGTTAAGCTTAACATTAACTTTTTATTTTATTATTTAATTACGAAAAAAATCTGTATTGCTTACGGCACATCGCCAGCACGCACTAAATCGCAAAGTAATTAAGAATAATTCAAAGTTTCTGACGTAAACAAACTTGTATACAAGAGCTGACGCTGAAAACAAAAATGTTTTTATTTTAGTCAAACCTAGTGTTTTTTGCGCAGAAATAACTGATTTTTTGTGTATGCTATACTGACCACTACGCATAAAGTTTATGAAATTATATATGACTATATCCCAATAAAATACATTGCACGTGATGTGTAATCGTTGTTAATATTATAGTGTCTAAGACTGGTAAATTACTTCATAAAACGATTACTTTAACTGACGTTTGGTAAACTTCAACTAAAAGTACTTTCACGTACCTGCGATGGTGAAAAACCCGGTAAAACAACTCAAAACTGATATTTGTTCTTTGCGAAAACCAATGCAACACTCGCCGGTGTTGTATTTTCGACCACGAAATTTTAAAGAGAAAAAAACGCTGCACGGTTAAGAAAAAATAAAAATTAAATCAGTACAAAACACACGAACGATATCTTTGCTCCGGCGAAGAAACACGACGGTTTACGATTTCAGAAGACCGACGACGACGACGACGACGACGACGACGACTACGACTACTGACTCGATGCTGTTGTTGCGCGATTTGGCCGTTTACTATATTTCGGTTGGTTTCTTGAGACCGGATGACAAAGCACACGAGAACACACTAACAGCTCACCGACGTGAACGCGATGGTTTTTATCGACCGCCTCGCCCCGCGGTTTTCGAAAACGAAAAAAATCATAATGAACATCTCAATCGCCACACCGTCCCCGTCGTTAAAATTCCACACGCCTTTACTCCAGCGAGCGCGCGCGGTCACCGTACCTCTACCTCTGTAACGTCGGTAATAATAGCGTCGACAATAATACAGAACACGCGCGAGACACACACTTTCTACCGCTGTGTGAGGGACGGGGTGACGGCGGGTGTAGAGTGACTTCGAACTCGTACGGCATATACACCTGTTGTACACCATCACACAGTTATGTGGCGGTAATCAATGGACACACATACACGCACACACAGTCTTGCCCGCTTATTCATATTTGAACCTAAATTCCGCGTGCGCGCACGTGTACGTATGTAATTGCTGACGCGTATACCAGCGCGCGTGTAGAATTTTTGTTTTCGCCTTTAGAATTTCGACAAAACACGGTGGAAAGTGTTTTTTTTTTTTTTCATTTTTCGACATTACTCGTACAACTACGTATAGAAACAATGTATAAAACAACGTTCTATTCCGGCGAAAGTTTCAGAGGATGCGCTCGTAATAGCTGAACGCGTATAAAGATTATACGGGCGTTTGTAATAGCTGAGTCCCGATGAAAGACGTGTTTATAACATTACGATTTTAATCGCGATCCGTGTTCCTTACGTGTGTTCCGTAAATCGGATCCGGCAGAAAATTCAAAGCTAAGTACCTAATATTTATTAATAAACGATTCGTAATTCGAAAATTACATTCAGTTATTTTGCCGTTTATTGATTGCACTAATAAGTTGGATGAGTTTTACCGTCTCAAACTATATTATTAAAATGAAACGTGAAAAAAAAACACATTCAAAATATTGATACACATTTCATTTTCATAAATATTTAAAGAATAATATTGAACGCTTGGTGTTGCACCGTAAAAACGTGCAAGTGTTTTGCAGAATTAAACCGTAATGATTGTTTAAATGTAATGAAGTTGAAAGATTTAATGAATAATTATCACAAAAATTTGAACTCGACATAAATTTGGCGACAATTTAAAATGGAAAGCAATTAACGATTTATTTGAAAATTATTGGTCGTAAATTTCTACTAAATTTATTGGACATAATTTACTCACATCAAAAAATATACGGGCAGGAAATAAATATATATATTCAAACATTATCCAGAATGCAATTTAAATCAACGAAATACATTAGGATGTAACTTACAACCAGCCAAAACATACGTTTGAACTCACAGACAGTTTTTTTACGATTCGTGTTATATACTGAAATTTAACAATGACTTCAGGGACTAAAATATATTAGATTTCCCGTTTAAATTCGCGATCTGATACTTATATGCTTTATTGCAAAGAGTTTATCTCCATTTGTCTGTTATATAACTAATACAATTTGGTTTGATTTTGGATCCAACAATTTTGGCATCTGTATAAAGTTTTCGGTTTGCTGTTTCCTGTGTTTTCGGTTTGCGGTTTATCATAGTGATTATTTAAAACATTTTCATGAAAAATATAATTAAATTCTTAATTTTATTTTATCATTTAAATAAATTTACAAATGTATTTGTATTTACACAAACCAAAATGTTTAATATATTTAAAGGTAATACAAATATTGAATCTCCGGTTTTTCAATTTTCTGTTGCCATACAATAATTACGAAGGAAAATATCGTACACATTTGCTTGACACATTATCAATATAGTTATTAAATATTATGTAAAAACTGTAAAAATATAAGACTACTACAGAATAATAAAACTGTACAGGTTTTTTTTTCGTTATTTTACAAAATAAAATGTTTCACTAATCTTTTTGTATTAAAAACTAATATGGAATGAACAAAATCTATTTCAGTGTCATTTTGATGTATTTTACATGCTTGTAACTTTTTATTTTTTATTTAAAGATTTTTAAAAATAATTTTATAATACTATAAATAAATAATATATAGTCAATTAAATAGTTTATTAATTATAATTATCGTTTACGTATGTGTAATATACATATATATTATACCTATATAATACACCTATATATTATATTATAATGGAAATAAAATACATATAATCTATAGAGTGTCATTTGTAGCTTTTATAAAGATTTTATCTTAATTGATATATATTTTTTTTTTAATATGATTTAAATAAATTAAGACAAAAAGATCTACGTTGTTTCATATGTATTATTATATTATTATTATTATTATTATTATTATTATTATTATATTAATACTATTATTTGTTGTTGTTGTTGTTGTTGTTGTTGTTGTTGTTGTTGTTGATGATGATGTTCTTGTTATTGTTGATAATAAAACCTAAAAATATATATTTAATTTTAATTAATTTCGGTTATGAAAACAAAACCATAAACTGCTAAAACGTTGCTTTAACTAATAATTAGGATTTGTCTATATCATGTTATACATACATTTATGTAATATATGTACATAGTTCAAACAATATATATGTTTACTTTTGCATTCTGAGCAGTCAGTCAATAATATATAATTTGTTTATCATCGTTAGTTGTTTTTATACCATTGTCTATTCTACTGTTCTTTTAACTATTTAACTTAAAGGTTTTGAGTAAACTTGTATTAATAACGTTAATTATTATGGCAGACGTATTATTTCTGTCTTTTGAGTTATACAAATGATTATATTTTGTACGTAGTTTTGTTTTGAAAATGAATACAAGATACTTATAATACTAATAGTATTATTTTAATTCTAGAATGTATTATATATGTATTATATATATATATATATATATATATATATAATGAACGATCATTGTGTTATTATATATATATATATTATTATATTAATCCAGTTTTTAAAAGTTATATCTGTATAGATTTATTTTTGATTAAAGCATTATTACTCATAAGTTATTTGTTTGTAAAACACAATGCTATTCTATATGACATTTCATTTTATAATTATATTCTAGTTCAAAATAAATTAAATTGAGAAAATATTGGCAGTTTTAAAGTTTAATTTTGTTTATTTAATATTTAATTTTTAATTTGTTTCTATAATACACACCTTAACATCTACTTATGTGTACTAAATTTTCTAAAATTGTGTTATATTTTATCTTACATACAACCAATTAATAAATTTAATTACATTTTAATAAAAATTTTTAATTTAGATTAATTATTTACTATAAAATTCTTAAAAGTGGAAAAATCAACAATCATACATAATATTATATACAGAACACTTACATATGATATATGTTTTTATTATATATTTTTTGATGAATTTGTGAAAAATATGTATGTGTATCAATGATAATTTATTTTTAAATTGTTAACAATAATCATTTATATTAATTATATATAATTAACGAAAAATAATCAATAATAAATAAACTATTTCTAGTTAATTTTCTAAGAATTTTTCTGACATAGGCAATTGTAAAAAAAAACATTCACAAATTGTATTATCTGTTATGTAAAACAAAAACATCTATATATTTTTTATTATACATAGTATCTCAATATAGATTTTTAAATAAAAAAATTAATACATATAAATCGTTGCAAAATGCGTTATTAAACAGTTTATGTCGATGAATTTATAATACACACATAACACACACACACACACACACACACACACATATTATAATAAAAATGTTCATCATGCTCTTTTAGTGTGATTGATATACGTAACTCTTAATTTAACTCTAAGGGTTATTAAAACTCAATCATTTAAATGATAATTTTTTACAATTTACTTACAAATTACAAAGTACTCTTTCAAAAAATAAAAAAATAAATAAACAACAACAATAATAATAATAATAATATTGATAGCATTGCATCGTTAAATAAAAAAAGCATACTAGTTATCCAGTTTTTAAAAAACAATGTACTTAGAATAATTGTTATATAGTTTATTTTAAATAACATTTAATACTTCATTATTAGATATTGTTAAATATTATATAAATTTAAATAATTTTTATATAAAATAAAAATACTATTTTTCTGTAGATTGTAATACAGAATAACTCATGAACGCTCTCGCGTTAGAGTCTGCTTGTAACGATTTCTTTCATCATGAGCTTCGTTATAATACAAATTCTACGTTCAAATATATATATATTATTATTATTATTATTACTATTACTATTATTATTATTATAATTATTATTATTATTATTATTATTATTATTATTATTACTATTATTATTATTATTATTATTATTATTATTATTATTATTATTATTATTATTATTATTATTATTATTATTATCATCATTATTATTACTATTATTATTATTATTATTTTTTTTATTATTATTATATATATATATATATATAATATTGAGGATAAAAACGTACTCTTGTTTATTTTCATATTCCCCCTCGATTTCGATTATAAAGTTTTTGCTATAATTTACACATTCAAGTAAATATATTATTATGTATATATGTGTGTATGTATTAGTACTCTTATTACATACTTATGTATTTACTTGAATGTGTAAATTATAGCAAAAAAGTTATAGTCGAAATCGAGGAGAAATATGAACATAGATAAGAGTACGTTTTTATACTAAATATGTTAACTTAGTTTTATAATTTTAGCGCTATTTGAATTTTATAAAAGTGGAGTCGAAATTCTAGCAAATTATTTGATACCACTGAGTCATTATATTTATATATTGTTGATCTCAACATTAACCATTTGTTCCATTCCTCCATCAAAACATTTATGTAGGAAACAGCTCATAATTTATTTTAAAGCTTGAAAATCCATTAAATACGCAAACAATATAAAAGTTCAGACACGCGTTCGGGGTCTATTATATAGTACATTAATTCGGACTGCAGTAAAATGATAGTTATTTTTTTTTCTCTCAGAAGATCATAGGACCACCGATTGCAGTTATTATGACACGTGTATAGATAATAAATTTTAAAACAAGCCATGTGATTGAAATTATACGTTATAATGGGAATGACCAGAATATTATGTTTGGACGTAAAATTACAGTTATTGTGTTTACGATTTACGTAAACACATTTATTATAATGAAAAAAAATAAATAAAAATAATTCATCGATAGTAATATTAGCAAAACAATAAAATTACAAATTAAATGTTACCCTGGCCGATGATGCGATGCGTGAAAGTTGAGTGAACGAATGAACAACTGAACGGCGCCTTAGCTTTACAATAATAATACTGCGTTATTCACTCCTGGGTATGTTTAAAAAAAATTACTTACAAAGGAACATAACAAAATATCTGACATTGTTAATTCAAGATTGTATCGGGAAACTGAGAAATTCCCTTAATAATTTTCGCTGTGTGCTTTTTTTTTATTATGTTTACATGATTTTCAAAAAAACCTTTATTTATTACATTTATATTATAGGTTTATACTAACATACTTAATTGGGTTCAATGACGTGTTGTCAAAAGTAAATATTTCTCATAAATCCTTCAGAAATTCTAATATAATACTTATGGCAATACCACAACACGCAACTGTAACAGAATTGTCTAATCGAGACGCCGTGTGATCTTCGATTGATCTATTAATTAGTATACGTAAACTCACTCGATTTGTACGTTGTTGCAAAAAAAAAACACCAAACCATATGAACCAAACCATTGAAACATTTATTTAAAACGACGTCTTGAAAATAAAATGTGTAAGCAAAGTGGATATTTTTTGATGAACCAAGCTATACCTTGATAAACACAAACAATTTTTTGTTATGTTTATTTTTAAAAAAATGTTTACATATTCGATTTTATATTTATTTGTTTATAAATTTATTATTTTAACACCATTTTCTTTTTGTTATAACTATATACAATTTTTATATTTAAATAGCAACCTGAAGGCATAATTGCATGGATATTTTAAAGATTTTTAACGTATGAAATCTCTAGCCCTACTAATCATATAGGTAGGATAATTCATTATATTATTTTGATTTAATGCCCAAACAAATAGTTCAATTCCCTCGTTTGTTGTTACTGTCTACCTAGTACCTATTTATGTTATTACCAACTCTTTCTCCATTTCGCATGCTACACACATTTTTCATAAAATAAAACTAAAAGTTTTGAAATTAAATAATAATTACAATAATTCTAAAACATTTCCTGGAATACACAATAAAAGTATTCATAATTGGTAACTATTTATGATTTAACTTTTAGACATGCAAGGAAGATGGAATAATTTTCAATTTCGTTTCATTATTAAATCATCAAAAAATATATTTTGAAAAGTCGATAAGATGTTCACTATTACAAGAAAAATGGCATAAACCTAGATAAGTTTGGTATTTCAAAATTTTGTGTAATCCTTTACGTAATTTTAACTATTTTTTGATATATTAAAATATTAATATACCAAAAATAGTTAAACTTAAGTGAGAGATTATACAAAATACTGAAATACCAAACTTATCTAGTCTATAATTTTAATACCCCTCCATATTAAATATACTTACAGTTTTAAAAAAAAATAATATTTTTGTAACAACTAAACTCTAAATTCATACAGTTATAAGTACAAATTACTTTTTATATTACTATGTATATATATATATATATATATATATATATCGATTTAAATACATTTATAGTTTTATACCTGTGTGTAATTTTAATACATAAATATGCTGTTTGTAAAATGATTTATTTGACTAAAAACTTTTTCGTTGTTGAAATATCATTTGACCCTATAATTGAATTTATTTTTGCATAAACACATTTATTATTTGTGTAATATCAACGTAAAATAAAATATTAGTACGTCGTCTATTAGTACATTTTAAGCCTACCTGTTAAAAAGCGTTTATTTTAACACTGCTTTTATTTTATGCTTCATTTCTCATGAATTTCCTTTCATAAATGGTATAAATTATACGAGTATAAGTCGTAGAACGGATATTATAAAATTCGACATTGCGCTTTTTTTTTTTGCGTTTTGTTTGATAAGCCCTCGTGGAATATAATATGCGCGGAAATCGTTTACGGAGAGAAAAATGTGCGCTGAGACAACCAGACAGATGAGTATACGACCCGACAATAATACCGGTGACGATATAACGTCTTGAAATTACTTTGTTTTTTGTTCTCTCAAAGTTATTACGGTCAATATCGTAAATTAAAAACAAACAAAAAATAAAAAAACATACTATATAAAACAAGGAAAATATGTAAAATACAGAAAAAATAAATACATAAAAATCAACAGCGAATAATAAATGTGTAAGCATTGTTGACCGTGGACAATTTTCATTCGCGTTATTCGCAGTGTAATGTACGAATTATACGTAAACTTATTGTAAGTATTAAATTATTATTGTTTTTTGTTGTTGTCGTATTCACGTCTCTTGGGTCATGCGTGGCTTTACTATAATATATATATATATATATACATATATTCACGCGGAAAAACTCACCCTCTTCCGGGTCGGTAGTGTCGGTGGTGGGATGATGGGACTCACGGACAACACAGTCTTCTCGCAGCATCCTCCAAATGCACACCGGTCCCGCGCTGACGTCCGTCCGCCAAAATTCACGCACACAACACGCGTCCTCTCCGCCGTAACGTGGCGCCACCAGGTAAATCAATGATACAGTAGTTATAATAATATATTGTTATTGCTTTTCATCAATTAAATAATACATTCGCACACAATAATACGGTAGGCCGTATTTTATATCCTATCTTCGTGATCTATGCGTAAGGAGATCACTCCGAACGAGGATATGAGGAACTGATCGGATCATATTATATTCAGTTTATATTATCGTATACAATATAGAGCCAAGACTTTTAATGCTGTAAGCATCAAACATTTTGCAAACAAAACATTTATTAACGACCTAAAAAAACGTATTTATTAAAAAAATATTATCTTGAAATGATAATTTAGATTAAAATTCGAATAAGTCATATTTTTGTCTGATTAAAACTTTTTAAATTAAAAATGCTAATTTTACATACTAATTAAATTCAACTATTTTTATTGTAAGGTACTTTCTATTTGCACGACTTTCCAATTTATTTGAATGTTTCCATTCGAAGTTAATATTTCTATTAATAGATAAGGTTAGGTATCGAATTTCGTAAATTTATCAGAACTTTAAATTTTAGTTCAAACTAAACAATTTTAAAATCAAAAAACCAAAAAAATAATATTTTTAAAATTATTATTTTATTTTTAAACTTATTACATTTTGAAAACGATTTTATAATTAAAATACTTTATTTTAAAAAAAGGTAAATTTTTTGTTAAACTCAACCCTAACTCATAATAAAAAAATATATAATATATAATATATACAAATAAGAGTTTTTGTGTCATACTTATTGCTCACTATGAAATTATTCTGTTACCGATATTAAGTTAACAATTCATTAATCAATGCGTTATTAATTTACAAAATTATTTGATTACAATTTTCATCTATCAATATTATCATCATTATCGTTTGAAACTTATCACGCACAGATTTTCATTTTATAAATTGTTAATCAAATATATTTAATGTTTTCATAAAAACTAAAAATACATTTATGTTTTATTAACAAGATTAGATTAGCTACAGAATATTTTGAAGATTAAGTTAAATATTATTCAACACAATATTAATTGTCAATATGATAAAGATAAAAATATACTTTACAAGTCAACTGGATCTATGTCCAGTAAACATTTGAATACAATTAATGTCAACAATTAACTCGCAATATAATTTGTTAATTTTTATTTCTTTAATTATTAGTGTCTTATTACATTTCATCCATAAATGTATATTAATTACACGATTACTTTAAAACAACTCAGTTCATAATAAATACATTCCAACCATTATGTTTATTTTATGTTACATTTTTATTTTACATATTTAGAATAATACTCGTTTATGATATGTATTCATTAAATCTTTGAAATCAATTATAATTTTTTGTTAGTTTCCCGTTTTTAAAATAATAATATATTAATCTACCCGCACAATTAATCAGAAAATAGTATTAAAACTTGATCTTTCCTTTTTATATTACAGGAAATACACTTTATTTTTCACCTCGGATTTGAATAGTTACATCACTATGTAACCATAACTACTATGTATGTGGACTTTTTTTTTCATACACTATTGTAGTTTTTACGGGAAACAATGGAAATGCAAAAATATTTTCGACGCTACCATGCCAGTGTGTAATTTTTAAATATTGATTTTATTTAACTGATCATATAATTAAGATTTTATTCTTTTACATACTCTTATATAACAATTTAAAAACCTATTTTATTTGCGAATAAAATTTTAATATACGTAAAAACTACCAGAAAACGAATTTCATAACTCAAACCTTAAAGTTTTCTTGAATATGGTCTTAATCTTACAATTTGTTTATTCCACTAAAATCATGGAACTTATAAAAAACCGCCAATGTCTCTTAAAAATGTTCGTGAACGATTTCTGACCCATGACTTTGGGTTTATAGTGTTACTGGCATTAAATTATACATGTCTTACCTACTTACATGATTGCAAAACCTTTTGTAGTTTGGATTGTAAACGGTCAAAAATCTAAATCCACATATAAGGTTGAACAAGTTAATACATTTTCAATTTCGTTAATATAATGGTAAGTTAAAAGTTACTTATATTTTTTTCAGAGGTTTAATATTAACTTCGAGAAAAATAATATTTAACTTTAAATGTTAAGATTGTTGATAATATTTTTTTTTAAATTCTTTAATAAACGTGTTCAAATGTTACGATTTGTATGTAAACTTTAAAACAAACATTGTAAAAACTATTTGGACTATTATTCAAAAATGTAGGAAGTTGAAATTAAATATAGAGGTATATTTATATTTATATTTGTAACAAGTTAACCCTCCACCCCTCCCCACAATGCCTTTTCAAAATCTAATATCTATAAAAATTGACTAAACTAAAAAATAGGAACCATTCAGAACACATTCAGAAAATATGCATTGCCTCTTGAATAGCATTTAACTTAATTTAGAAACTTTTGTATAAAGATAACACATCAAATGGTATAGTTATTTAATAAGTTAATATTAAAAAATATTTATGCGTTAAGTAACTTAATAAAACTAACGTAACTTTTTAACTTAATTTAAACTTTAAGTTCGATAATGACCAGCTTATTTGTATACGAATATTTATATATATATATATTTCAACTAACGAGCATTTATAAATCGTTGTTAAATTTAATTTGAAATATATTCACTAGAATATATACTCATCTATATAAGTACACAATGTGTTTAATACAGTGAAACCTCGGTATCTCGAAGTCGTAAGGGACCAAAAAAAAAATTCGACATATCGAAACTTCGAGTTAGCGAGGAAATTTAAAACATAAATAAAATTTGAAATAAAAATGTTTAATTATTGGGAAAAATGTGTATTTGTAATATAGAATGTATTTATACATTGCATACATATTATGTATTAGTATTTGTCATTTGAGTAAGTAGATATACATTATTTTCTATGAAAGTAGAAAATCTGTCATTTTTGTTTGTTTTTGTTTAGTATTAGAAGTATTTTCAATAAAACTACATAAAATATTAAGTGCAGAAAAATGTTGTCAGAAACTCCTGACTGTTGTTGGACGTATCTTCGAAGTTCATGTATATAGTTTATATAATTAAAATCAGTATATGTAATTAAAATCATGAACAAGTACAAACGAACAGAATTACGACTAAATAAAATCAGAAAAAATAATGTCCGTGTAACTTTATCGCCGTTATCGGTCACTAGCTGAACTATATAAATATCAACGTTATTACATACAACGTTGTGTGTATAAGCTCGGTCATTTATCTTATATTTAATAGTCTGGGCATTTTATGCGTTATCTAATCTGTCATATATTCGAGTTAGTGAATCATAATAGGCGGTGGGTACCGGATAATGACTTTGACTTATAGAAATATTCGACATATGGAAATTCGATATACCGAAATAACTGAATACGTAAGTTCAATACTGAATGATTTGGAATTGAAAAAAAAATTCGACATACAGAAACTTCGAGATACCGGAGTTCGAGATACCGAGGTTTCACTGTACATGTTCACGTCATTTACCTACAATAGGTAGTTAACCAAGATTCGTTGATTTAGAATATTTAAAAGGGGTTCAGATATAATTAATTTGAACAGATCATTATGATTTAATTACGTTAAGTTCGTAGCCATATATAAAATATATTTGTATATATATATTATAATATTTCGTAGCAAGTTTTTCATGTGTGATTAAGGTATACAAATCTAATACAATTGATATTACTTTATATGTTTGTTAAAAACATTAAAATATATTTAATTTTAAGGTACGAAGTATCATATTTAACATATAATACTTCACATACATTGGAAATAATAAAACAACGAAAAATTATTTTTACGCTTAATAAAATATTTTATTTTTCTCAAACACTTATTAAGAGTTAGCTAAACTCTCAATTTCTATAAGTATATTTTTATTTTATTCGTTCATAAATTTTTTTATCGGTAAATTACAGAACAATATAATAACTAACTTTAAACTATTCAACGGTGTCATTGGATTTTCATCTGCATCATTGTCTTTTTAAACAATATATAAATAGATAATTAATTATTTATAGCTGATATTATCATTAATGATATAAGTAACCACAACAACAAATCGATAGGACATACAGACGGACACAATGGGAATATAAGGTATCATATTCATGTTTAGAAACCTAAAACTATATTTCTCCTGTAGTTCTATTGATAAAATTAAACTATATATATAATTTGTTTTCAGACCAACATATTTGAAATAAATTACAAGAACCTAATATGACACAAAAGGATAGCAAACGTTTTAAATTTTTTTTTCTTAATTTTGGCGTTGACGGTTTTATTGATTTCACTATTACGATCGAGGTCAATAACGATGTCTGTTTTACATACTACTTTCATTATTATCATATTATTATCATTTCTTTATTATCATAAAGATGTACTATTATTTTGATTCAAATAAATTAATGGTTTTAAAATGGTTTGCAAAACAATTAAATAATATGTAACTAAAAAATGGAACATTTCGAACCATTACTAAAAGCGTGAGATGTAGGTATTAGAGCATTTCCGAGGATATCTTTTGGGATATTATCCATAAACTCGTAAACCCAATTTTAGTTTACTTTGTTGAAATTGTTTTTAATTAATTAAAATTACTTTAAATAAATCGTTTTATATTACATACAGAAAAGAAATATATATTTAAATGAAACAACTTTTATATCTGTGTATATGTATTCTTATGATTTTATGTCAAATTATGAAATGCAAAATTTAAAAATAAAAATTATGATGCAAAAGATACATACTAAGATGTAAATTTATATAAATAATTTATATTAAATCTCAAATTCGTATATTTAATAATGTTTTAATTGTAGTTCCTAAGTATAGTGCACTAAAATATATACACATAAAGTAATATCCAAAATATCGAACAAACATTACAGAAAAATAACATGTTACTTATAATTTAAATTATGTCGTTTGAGTGGAATTTAGAGTTTAAACACTGATTACCAATCTTAATGGGAATAATTTCTTTAATTTTCTCATCATTATTTTATAAAATACTGTATGACAAACAAGCAACAATATCTTCAGACATATTTTCTATTTATATGTAGCTGTATCTTCTTCATCAGACAATATTTTATTTTATAACAATGTGATGCACTCGAAAATATCCTTCTCTCTAAATTTGGTAATTTGTATATTAACTTTAAATTCAACTCAAATGCTATAATTTTATTTCCTTATAATACTATTTTCCTATATTGGCCATTTGAAAAGTGAAGACAAATATACGAGTGTTGCATCCTTTTAAAACTATTTGCAGTCACGGTGTGTCAAAATCAGCGAAGTATAAAAAAAATGTATGACATCGTTAGTAATTCTGGAATAATTATGGGTATAAAAAAAATATATTGAGAGAATTTTCTCACTACCAAAAAAATAGTAAAAAAAAGAGAACAAAAAAGCTATAAAAATACATAAATATAAATCTACATCATTTCTTTTTAAATTAAGGTTTTATTTGCAAAAAGTAAAACATTTTACACATTCAAAAAAATAAGCTTATTTTCTAGTAATTAAAGAAAGTTGTTAAAAGTGAACTAATTTAAATTTTCACAAATAAATATATATTTTATAACGATATATATATTATTTAATTACACATGACTGATTTATGATTTCCAAACATTTAAAAAATTATAAAATTAATTTATAATTATTTATTGTAACGTTTTTTTAACACATAATAAAAAATGATATATTTTAATAACTAATTATGTTAAAAATATTTATTTTACATCAATAAGTATTAATTATATATTTTTTTTATTATTTTTACTGTTATTAATGATAAGAATACTAATGTAATTTTAAGTGTATTTAATAAAATTGATGTAAATTGCAGGTAAAAGAAATAACAAAAACATTAAAATCAAAATTAAATATACAGTTTGCAAAAGTATAATAACACATAAAAATATAATTTAAATTTGGTAGTTAAGTCAATAAATTAACAAAAAAATTGTTAGATTTAAAAAATAATTTTAAAAAAGTTGTTTAAAATGTGTAAATATTTATTATTTTTTTAAGTAGTAAAACATTGGGTTTTTGATGATTATTATTATTATTATTATTATTTATTATTATTATTATATTATTATTATTATTATTATTATTATTATTCTTTTATTATTATTATTATTATTATTATTATCACTATCATAAATTATTGATACAGTAACTTATAATATGTTTTTCTTAATGCATATTTGTATGGGTTATGTTAAAATAACTATTTATATAATTATATTTAAATATTTTATTATAATAATTAGAATTAAATATCCATCTCATTTATTCACCAAAACCAAATTACTATCATTTTTTATGAACAAAATGTGAACACTAAATAATATTCGAATAACATTCGGATTAATCGGTAATCGAATTTTCGCCATTGCATAAATATATCAAATAAAATGTAAAATTTAAAAACGTCCCATATTGCTATTATGTACATACTCCGAACATTTGAAATAAAGGATAGTTGATTTTTAATATCACACATTAAAGTGATTATTGTGTCCAATAAGCAACAATCAAAACTTCAAATAATATTAATTTAAAACTAGTAAAAGCGCGATTTAACACAAAATATATACAATTTATACATATTTTAATATGCATATTTAATTCTATGGTAAATTCTGATTTATTGCACAGTTTATAAAATAAATGAAAATATTAGTGATTTTCTACAAACTAATACATATAAATTATATATATTAGTTTGTATAATTTAATTATAAATATAATTAATATAATATTTTTAGTATAAATATAATTAGTATAATATAATTCATTATATATATATATATATATATATATATGTACCATTTTTTTCTATTTTATAAATATATATATATATATTGCAGCTAAAATTTAATTGAAAAGATTTTGATTTAAAATATCTATTTCATTATAATAATCAAAATATATAATATAATAATACGAAATTGTGTCCAGTCTAAACCCATAATCTAAATTTGATAAATATTTTCATACCGAATATTTTAAATTACACATATACCGCAACTCGTTAAAATTCGATTTGTGGCTGTTCTGCTTTTGGATGTAAATGAGAGCGTGTAAACATTTAAAATAAAGTGTTGAACGTTTTGATGAGACTCAGCCAAAGCTGGATTATTGAATTAAACCATTAAATTGTGAATCTTAAATGAAAATATTAAAATTCAATAAGTATTATTTTATATAACAAACAAAAGTATAATAATAATAATAATAATAATAATTTATTAAACAATTTATAATATATAATAGATTTGTTTTATTTATTATTATTGTTTTTACACTCTGTTACTAAATGTGAGTATGTGTGGTGTCTTAATTTCATTTTAATTTGAACAATACTACTATACTGCATATTTTGATATAATCTTAACACACTTTGATATAACTTTTTAAATTGCACAATGTATAAAATAACAGGTGCTTATCTTATTATTCCTAAGTTTCATTTTATTAACACAGCATTCCAAATATTAATATTACTAATATAAACATTTTTTTTTTCAGTAACATATTAAATAAGTAGATATCAAATAAACATTCCATAATTACCGCATACTCTCGTCATAATCAATGTTAATTTTTGCTATTAAAAATTGAATCATTTATTTAAAGATAATATTATAGCGTATGTATTTACGCTATGTTATTTTATGTATTTTTTTGTGTATTGTATGAATAAAATATTAATTGATTGGACGTTAGTATTACATTGATAACATATGTATAATGATATAATTATTTAATATTTTTATAATTTTTATTAGGTATAATAAACTATACTATAATTTATTATATTTAATAATTTTATTTTTATAGTAACTGATGCAATTACTAGATTTATAAACTAAATAATTTAATTGCTACAACGATTTTGAACCAGCCAATGTTAAATTAAATGCTCATCCAACAACATAATATATTATATAATAACTAAATTAAATATGGACCATCAAAACGAAGAGTTTATCACACATGTAAAATCAATAAATACTTCCATATTATTTGATAAAATTTAAACTTACATCTAAATGAATAAAGTTATGATGACATGATAATACCATAAAAATCCAACGCTTACAAAATTCATTTCAAACGTGAAAAAAAAGAAAACATTTTGATCGTACTCTAAAAGCTATTGAAACTTAAATAAAAAAAATCACATACAAATAAATTTCTACTTTTTTAAGTAAAGCATTAGTTTCCATTATTTATTTCGGTTTTTATTTTAAAAACTTTTTTAACTGTGAATGAAGCAAAGTGTAAGCTCATGAAATAATTTCATATGCAACATCAGAAATAGTTGACTTATTTTATTTTACCAATGATAAATTCACGTATTGTCCGCACACACAGCAAATTATTTAAAAACTATTTAATTATTTGTTGTATGAACATGAAAAGAATAAAGAATTATCATTTTAAGATAAGACGAACGATGACCTCTATTCATTTAAAGAAAAATATATGTATGAATAAGACAATAGACTTATTTCGATTCAATTAAATTTTTCCTATTTAAAATAAATTATACATTTATTGTATTTTATAAATATTATTGATTACGCATATTTAATTTCATACAAATTAGAATAAAAATGATGTACAAATATCATATGGATGTACAAAATTACCCAATAGAATATTTTGTATTATAACTTTGATCATATAAATTCTTGTAATACCACATTATAACACAAAATAAAAATAATTTTAATTGTTCATAATTTTAATTAAATAATTGTATTGAATTGCTACACCTAATAAATACAAGATGTCAAAAAGCTTTTATTCATAGATCGAAACTATTCTTCTTTATGCAACTTTATTACATCTAAATCAATTGTTTCCATTTACCTCCATTTACCACTGTTCAAAAGTAGTATTTTTGTAATAATTTATATGCCTAGTTATATCAAGTCCTTTATAATTTTTTTTTATATTTACTGTAGTGTTAGTATACCAGCGATATATCCACTAATTCTTTCTAGTTTATATTTTTATTCCCTTTCACTGATGAGTTGGTACTAAAAACACATTTTGGCCAATTAATTTTAAATATAGCGGGTTATCATAAGCAACCTCTCAAAAAAATATCTTGTATTTCTAAATTTGATCTGATTTCATATGTTATTTTTCTTCGTAATTATTTGAAAAAAATTAGTTGTAGTATCGACATTTCTTTGATATCATAATTGATCTACTAATTTTTTTATTAATTGAAATTTATTTAATTGAACTAAACTATTTAATTTCTCTTTCAAATATTTTTTGCACCTCTATACTTAGTCTAAAATGTAATTTTCAACTTATATTTTTGATATTATTTTATTTATATAATTTGTGGTTCAAGATTACGATGATTAATCATTAGCTAACTACTGAACTTTTTAATTTATACGTTTTTGAGTTTTGGTGATTTCACTCCTTGGAAAAGATTTATATTATATTTTTTTATTTATATTTTTAGTTAAGAATATTATTTAATAATTTAATAGGTTAAGTTCAAAATATTGGAGATACAGAAAAACGAAAAAAGTTTTTCCTTTTTCTAGTCCTACAGAATATAACCAACTAACGAGTGAAACTCATTTCAGATTACATTCTGTATAATTTAGTTAATACTTGTTATAGGACTAAGAATAAACGTTTTTCCCTTGTTTTATTATACGCTGTAGGTCAAAAACAAGTCATTAATAATTTTTAGGACCAATCAAATCTAATTTACAGAAAACATTATTTACTTATATCATTCCAATGACCACAAGTACAGTTCATTTATAAAACAAATAGCTAGCCGACTATTCCTAAACTAGATAGAATTAGATATACATATATGCTATGTAGATATTGACGTAGCTTTTATTAAAATAACAAAAAACGTTCGTTGGATGCATCTGATGCTTTTATAATAGATGGCATGTAAACAAGTTATTTTTTAAAAACATTAAGCACATAAAACTTGACGTGATGACACACGACTTTCTAACACAAACCGCTTTCATGAAACAAAAATTATAATTGTTCAAATCGAAAATTTCGAAATTTGTAAAGCACAAACTTATATATTTAAATAACATTTTAATGTTCTTTTTAGTAAAAATCAAGAATGATAAATGTTTTAAATAATTTCATGTAGCTTCAAATAAACATTGAACCATGAATTGTTTTTGGACTTCTGTGGTTTAAATAATTCATACTTCAATAGAATGAGTAACTATGAAGCAATCGCAATGAAACTTTACTTTTCGAAAAACTAAATATTTTATGTAGTTTCGTTTATATTACAGTTAAAATAATTTTGTTTTTTTAATCGTCTTTTTCTTAGTATTTTTCTTTGTAAATAGAATCTAATTTAACATTTGAATCAAAATCAATTAATCTTTGTCAACCAAACAACTATAATATTTATAAAATAATTTATCAAGTATAAATCATTTTTATCATTACAAATAGTTTATGTTTATGTGAACACTTCTCACTTCTAATAAATCTATTTTTATAAGTCCGGAAAAACAATAAATAAAATCATGAACAAATTAAATAACATTTCGCATACATATAATATTTGAGAAAATATAATTCGCAAAATAGATCAAATTTATAAAATATCTAAAAATATTAGTAGATGGCTTTTAAGTACATAGGCATTATATTTAAATATTTCTTATTAAATTGGTTCACAACAATTTTACTATTTTTAATTTTATACCATAATATTTTTATTATAATATCACTGGGATTTATGTTAGGTATATTAACTTTTAATGTCTTATTAATTGTAATTATATGAAATAAATTAATGTTATGAAAATAATTTTACAACATTATATTTATTTAAAAAAAAAATCACTGTATCTTTGGAAAAATAAACTAGTTAAATATATAAAAAAACAATAACATAATTTTCAACGGATGAGTACAATTAAATTACTTTTTTGTTTTTAATTAAACGTCATTGAACGAATTTATTTGTTTTATTAATAAACCAATAGTTTGTATATAATAATATTTTGAGAATAACGACCACGGCATAAAGTTTTTATATAAAAACAACATCGTTAAAATTATCCTTCAAATGATACCGTCATTTTATATTATATGAAATGTAGTTCTTCGCGTAAAAGATACGTATCCATAGTCTCCAAATCTTTAGACGGAGACAGTTTTACTGTGTCACCGCAGTGAATATCAAAATGTTATGTAATGTTGTGTTTGCATGTACTAAAGTAATTCCGGACAATAAATTTTACATAAATTGTTTTATATGTTCTACTTCAGTTCCGATAGCAATAAAAAAAAACCAATATAATTAGGAAAATTCTATACGGTTATCTTTAAACCCGTTTTAATATCATCGCGGGACAAACAACAATCGATTCTTTCGTTACATAAACACGATGTGTATTGCGTGCAAGTATTATTTGTTTACTTATTAGTTATATAAATCATTTCGATATGGTATAACCGACGACTATCAAAATCCATCATAATTTGTTGCCGATAAATATTACAATTTCCGTTATGGTAATTTGAATACCCGCCTTGAAATTCAATTGTCTTTGATGATACTCCGCATAAACAAAGTATATTATTATAGCCGATTTCATTGGAATCGTCCACGTCAGCTGACACGCTCAGTGCAAAAAATAAATACTTTACAATACAATACTTTACTCTTTATTTATTTTTTCTTTTATTTTCACTACTATATTAAATATTATTATTGAAATTCAAAATAAATTTATGCTTATTTTTTCTATGTAGTTTTCAACAAATATATATCGATATCCAATTATTGTTATAAAATTACAAATGGTAATGTTTAATAATTACACAAAACAAACACTTTTAGTTACAATCTAATAACTTCTAGGTATAAAACGTTAGTACTAGACTGAAATATTGACGGATGGTTATTTTGTTGAACTTCGTTACTATACATGAATGAAAATCTATTTATCATACTAAATATAACATAAGGATCCATTAGAAAATACTCAATTATTATGAATGAATGAAGATATGAAACATTTTATGCATATTCAAACTGCTTAGATACCTAATAAATAAATGACATTAATAAAATAAACTTAAGCCTTTAAATTTACACATTTTTTTAAAATATTTAAGAAAAATATATCAATAATTATTATATTACAATATTCAAACAAACAATAAATGACATTATACAACTAATACGTTTTTATACTATATAACATAAATAAAATAAGATTCTACCCATTTTTTATTCATTGTCAAAGTAGTATAAATATAATTTGGCTTGTGTTAAATTTAACTACAAAATGTTTACATCAAACCAATTTTGCGACTTAAAAATAGTCATAATGTTCAAACCAAATATCTATAGAATAATATTGTGAATAATCCGTGAATCATGACATTTTCTAAATTTAAAGCGTATAATTTTTTAACTATAAGTAATCAATGTATACTTTTCTAAAATTTAAAAATTAGTAAGGTACTTGGAAGTTTAAAAAATGAGCTCTAAAAAATATCAACTTCTATCTGTGTTCAACTTTAAATATTTTGATTTCATTTTAATTTAATTTAATTATTATAAAACCAATATATCCCTTATTTCTCTACACAAAAATAATCATTATTGTTTAATAATTGGGTTCATCGAGCACACTGCTACTAAATTCAAAAGTCGACATTTTGGATAGAGGCCAAAACATTGTGAGAACGAAATTGAAGTTTCGAGCCAAATGTTTAAGCTCGGTATCGTGAAAAACATTTCCTATAACTAAAAATTATGTTTACAATAGATTTTTTTACTAACTTCACTTACAAGGTTACATTTACTTTATAAATTTCAACCAAAAAACATTAAAGTGATGTCTAATATGTTTCATAAAAAATAAAATAAATAAATAACAATTATAATTATATTTTATTAAAATAGTAAAACTAATCATTATAACATATAAAATAATTATTTTATAGTCAATATTAAAAATAAAAATAAGTTATTTAGTATATGCTAAGGTTAATGTACATTAATATTTATTAACTATATATACGCATTTGCACACGAACTTATTTCTTTTTGTTAAATTGTCTGCTGTAATAAATTTTGGCTGAAAAATAAACAAATTCCATATAAATACCAAAAAATATAATCTTTTTTGTCGATTATAATGTTTTTAAAAAAATAAGTGTGTGCAATATCAATTATTTTACACAATTAACAATTATTATCATCATCATTATTAGTGTTGTAATTGTTATTTTAGAAATTGGATTATTAATCACCAAGAGGCATTCATAAGGTACCTACTAAGAAACCTAGTTATAATATTTTACTATCTACGAAATTATAGGATTCGACTTTAAGGAATTTACGAACTCAGGAACTTTGATTAATTATTTGCTTATGACGTAAATCTTTTTAAAATCTATATAAGTAGTGAAAAGCTTTGATATAACAACGATTTAAAAATAGTTAGTATATACGACAATATTATTTATAAGTTGGAACTGATTACCTATGCCAAAAGCCCCCCAAAACGTATACATAGATAACGTAATAACAATATTCAATTTCAATGCATCAATAATGCCCAGTCGCATTATAATGCGAACAAGATATTCATGGTATAACGAATTATATTGATCAAACCGAAATCTGCGACATAAAATACATCGATAATTAATCATGCGTTTTATTCAAGTTAGCGATATTGATTAAACGCATATAACATATTAATACATTATATCTGAATACCATAGGTCTAGAACAAAAAGGTTATATTTTGTATTTATTTATTTTGCTTTTTAATTATTTAAGAGAGTGTTTTTAATATTTTAAAATCTACATTTTTTCCTTTACTTTACGATAAAAGTATATTTGATAACAACGTATTGATAACATTTCACTTGTTTCACACAGTATCAATAAATAGTTGTAACCAAAAACCATTAAGTAACAAACGAAATAAGAAAAAATGAACATCGTTATAACTTAAAAATTCCATAAACTGAACTTTTTATATTAATTTTTACTCCTAGGTAAAACGTAGATTTATTGTAATTTTTGTAATGGTGCTAATGAATCCTATATAAATGCAAATACAATATACTGGATGTTGGACCAAAGTAATATAGGTCTGACCTAATTATTTAATTATCAAAACACCGCTTCATCTGCATATCCCCACGCAAATTCAAAATGAGGAAAATTATATAGAAGGTGTCATGAATTTCATCGTAATGAACAATATAATAATATAATAGTATAATAATAGTAGTTTACTAATGGGAATCGGATTATAATAATTCGATGATTTTGTAGTCTTATAGTAATACTCGTAATGATTAAGACGGTTTATTAACAAACCATCCATTCAAATAGACAAAATAAAATAATAATAATGATAATAATATAAGTATAAATATTAATTGTAATTATATTTAGTATTAAACATAATACTAAATACCATACATACACACACATACAAGGTGTGTGTGTGTGTGTGTGTATGTGTGTTTGTGTGTGTGTGCGTGTGTGTATGTATATTGATGGCAAAATAATTGAACTACGTTTTAACCAATATAATTATATAGATACGCCCAATGAAATTATAAAATAAATACGTCATTTAATTGAATTTATAATTGTTCAACGTTGTAAAAAAACACTGCACTTGCTCGGAGTTTTGATGTTCTGATTATAAAAATTATTAAATTCGTAAATTATACTGAAAGGGTAACTGAAACGTGTGCGGAATGTAGAAAATGGTATCTCCAAAATCCTTCGCTTACTTAAGCGAGCACAATATTATATACCAACAAATGACTTTTACATGTCATGCCATACACTTTGATAGTTATTCGCGGATATTATTTGAAACTGTTTAAAATTATTTTTGGAATAAATAACTATTTGACGGGAAATTTTCATCGAAGGTATAATTTAGGTTATTAGGAGAGCATCTATTCGTAAAATAATTTATTTTTGGAATATTTTGTTAAGATTCTAAGAACTAAATGCATACACTATTACTAAGATATATAAATTGGACGAAACCTAATACAAGTTCAAAACATATAATTCGGTTTGAATGACCAGAAGAATAAAATTGTTATTAAACATCTAAAACCGTTTTCCAGTTTAATTAAAATGAAAATACGACAAGAATGTTTTTTATTTTTTTTTTTTTTACTTCCTCTTGGTATTTCACTTTAATAACAGGGTGTTAAATCGAATAAATTCAAAACGTATTTCGATAATACAAGCAATAACGAAGAATTATATTGAATAAAAACGAGTTTAAATACCTGTTTAAATACATATTAAATTGTAAATTCTAAAATTCAAGCAATAAAAGAAAAATAAACAATGTGTCTACAAAAGTAATTATTCGTTACTTGTAAATTTATTTAACGATTGGTCGAGATTGCAATAATGTGATTAATCTGCTAATCCCTGTTTTATGCATGTCCAGATGTATATGCTATAATATAAGTTGTGATTAAAAACAAATTGTTGAACCCGCAGCACGTAAATTATTCAGCAACGAGATTGTGGCCCACCGCGCCACCGATACAGTCATCAGACGTAGTACGTCCATGAAATTCAGAAAACGAGTTCATCGGTTTAGAAATGTCATAATTGACTTGACAACAATAGAATGAAACAATGGATTTAGACACAGCTTTAATGTACCAGTATTACATTTAGGTCATAGAAACAGAAATCTGTGAGTAACACGAGGCGATCGTTCCCGGCACAATGGATAACGCTGACAGAACATACGTACAACACATCACAACACAATAGCTTCCTTGGAAAATATATTAATGAGTAATATCCGTTTTAGTAATAACATCTAGTTTCAATTTCTAATTCTAGTGTCGTGAATATGAAATTGTGAATAGTCGCTAATGACGATATTTTCGAATTATGAATACTCATAAAGATCGTAATAATACTATGAGGTACATATAAGTATCACACCTACACACGTCTGTGGTCATTTTTATCGATTCGTCATTTAGGTTAGATTTTTCAGTTGAAAACATTTCACTATAGCTGGGTCACATACGATTTTTAACAATTTTTTTTTTTTTAATATTTAGTATGTAGTTTGTATGAATATGTGTGCGAGATTTTTCGAAATGTGTATGATATTAAAAAAATCAATGGTGGTGTGGTGAGATGTTTCTACAGTAACCCCAAAGTGTTCAGAAACGTCAGACCTTCACATATCTGCAAATTGTTGACTGTGAGAAACTGAATAGAAAATCGTCAAATTTTAACCTAAATGTGACATCTACCAAACCGTATAATTATTTATTATATTCACCGCCAGTCAATTCTAAGTCTAACGCCAAGTCACAATATTGATATTGTATAGTTGTTGTATAGTATTCGAGAAACGACGCAACGTCAACAGCGATATCGCACGCGTTTGTGTTGCGCGCGAAAAGTCCAACCGAACGGCTACGAATACAACAAGCGACGCGGTCGAAGGGGACCGGCTCCCCCCACACCCCCCCATCCCCCCGCCACACCCTGTGTTTGCGGCGTCGTTCGACTGGTGCAGCGGTTCCCAACCTATGGTCCGCGGACCACCGGTGGTCCGCGAAACATCATGTGGCGGTCCGCGAGGCATACCTATAAAATTTTAAAATATTTCAATTTTCCTTTGGGCGTGTTACAAATATTACGTACCGACAATCGTTACCTAAATTCTAATATCTGTGAAAAAATTGATTCTTATTTATGAGAAAAAATAATGTCTAAAAAATTGAAAGTTATCGAAGTGGTCCGTAGTGTCAAAAACGTTGGGAGCCACTGGACTGGTGTATTGTTTCCGCGCGCAGACAATCGCGTGACAGCGGGGCGCGGCCGTGAATCATTGTCGCCAATTCGTCGGCGGCGGAACGTTTTTATTTTTGCTGTCTGGCGCGTTACCCGGATAGGGAGCGACCGTCCGAAAACGTCGACGGTGTACGTGTACGTACGTTGCGCGTGGTCCGCGGTGTCGTTTTCGTTGAACTGCCCCCGGTGGGCTGAGGAGGACGCCGACAACCGTCGGGACTGACCGAAAACGACACCATAAACGGGCACCATACCACGCACCCTATCGAGAGACGCGCTATCGCACACGGCGTATTCGGAACATAATATAGTGGCGTAGACTGGCCATTAGAGTTTTCGACATTCCGCCCGCCGACGGATGGTCCGCGTGTAATATTGCTCTGGGGAATCGCAACCGAACGAAAAATGCAATTTCATCGGAATGTCGGCACATACGTGAAACGGTATGTGCGTGCCGTTGTAACGGTAATAATGATTTCGCCTATCGTTTTGTTTTCGTTCTATTTTTTGAAACGGCAAAAAAAAAACGATGTTCTTTTTTTTTTGGTTTGATTGAAGTGAAATGTACATATTAATTCCCTAAATCGCTTTGTATAATCGTAAGAAACACAACATTTCAAATACTCATACGTTCGATGGCTGATCGTTTAATGAAACCAATGTACAACAGTTAACTACGTTTAATGCATGTGTATTTCAAATATTATGCGAATAAAAAATAAATATATACGGATATTAAAAATGCGTTAAAAATAAAAATGACGCTTTTCCAGTTTTTTGTAAATCACTCACTAAAATTCATAAATTAATTTCAATTTTTAATTAGACAAAATAAAATGACATCAGAGTACGTGGAAAAAAGACGTAAAGCTTTTATTATTAACTATAGTTTTTGTGTATATATAATATTTATATATAGAAAGAGTAATCTAAAAATAGCAGTGCGGGCAGCTGTATAGTAGTATAATATTGAAAATAACGTAAATAATGAATGCTGTAAAAGAAAATAACTGGAGTATTTCACATAAATATTTTGTATACCAAAAAACTTTTTGAGTGCAATAAAGTACATTTTTAACACAATATTTTGTTTCTTTTTCTTTTTGTACGATAACTCAATTACAACTTATAAATAAGTGCCTATAGGACAAGAATAGACCTACTTTTTTATGATTATAATTATCACTCAAACTTGCATTAACAATTCAAAACTTTTATGTTTGAAAAAGAAATAAAACAATGTTCGGACACGAGTGTATAGAATGAACGGATGACACCATTACAATGGAAATCAAAAAAGACCGTAACTAATCAATAAAAGTCGTAGGCGTAGATACAGTCATAGTCATATATAGTTATAGTCATATATAGTCATATATCATAAATACAGACATAGTCCAGATATTTTGACTGACCATCGTTTCTTCGATGGTTAATTCTTAGTTCACACAATATTAAACGTCTATAAGTCATAATTAACCAATATTAGTTATATCATTATAATAATGTGTTTATGTAATTAGTTTGAATTAACTTAAATTTAATTTAATATTAATTAATAATGATTTTTCTCAAATCAAAATGATTCATTAGTTATATTTTTTAATTTTTTTTTTCAATTTTCCTAGAATTTATGATTTTTTCACTTTTAAAATTTTCTATTAAACTAATAGCACATAATTATATTGATTAATACTTAATTACGATCACAAACACAAATATACACAGTCAAACAATAGCACAAGTCTAAATAATTTACACGATTTCATCTGTATATCTATTTTTAATTTAAATATTCTTTGCTGAATTTATAAGAATATTTTTTTTAAATTTTAAATTAAAATAAGAACGTAAAAGCATTTATATTGTTTTGACAATACATTTTTATGGCGTAGAAGTGCAGTACATACTCGTAAAATCAAACCTTTTCATAGATCTTTTTTTTTTGAATAGTAGACATAAATAATATTTTTAATCTTTTAAAAGTACAAAATATAATATATAATCATATCAAGAAAATTAAAAAAAAAAAATTTTTATTTTTTTATTTTCGTTAAGACATTAAACATCCAATTTGAAAAAAATTTTAATTGTTAAAAGGTTTTCAAAATATATATAATAAGATGATTTTTTCATTTCAATAAGGTTCATATTAAAAAGCATTTCGATTTATAAAATTTCAACATATCTTTGGTTTTACATAACATTAATAAATGTATTGTAATGTCTGTACATGTTATGTAAAATTACCATAAATTCATAGGCGCAAATAGTGTTTGAGATTTGGAGGAGCTGAAGTCTAAATCCACCCCAAACACTCTTATAAAATTTGTATACCTATTCAAAACTCTCATAAAATATATAATACATAATAATATTAACTAACAATCATCAATTTCTGAAGACACTACACAAAATGTGGGGGGCTTAGCCCTCTAGCACCTAGTCTCCTAGCCCCCTATCCCTATAGCCTCCGCCTAGCCTCCCTCTATTTTTGCCTATGCATAAATTCATTATTTTAATACAATATTTAAATTTTAAATTTCTACTCAATAATGAACATAGTTCAAATATTTACTATATTAAAATATTGTAATTTGTAGAATTATACTCAAAAAATTGCGAAAATATTATACCAAATACAAATATTATTGTGGTTTATATCTCCTTGAGAACAAAAGATACTAATACAATGCATTGCAAAACTACAACTCATTATAAACGTCTGGACATGTACCGTCAAACATAGTCACCAGAATAACTGTAAGAGTATGTACAAAAAAAACCGTTATCGTTGTCAACAAATACGGAATTGCGTTGGAAGATTTACCTTTGTTGTAGCGAAAACCCAATAGAATATTATTCAATTAAAATAGGACAATTGTTACACCTTTTTTTATAATATCAAAAATCAAATAAGTTATCGTACAATAACTAAAAACGAGCGTATAACAGTTATACTAAATACAAAAATAATATGTGTTTAAAAGTTTAAATATACATTATATTGATATTATATTTATATATTTATATTGATATTAATATCATGTAAACAATAATAATTATATAAGAATAAATCGTTAACTGACAAATTTCGGTCATTTTTAGACCAATAAAATTAAAACATTTTTAAAATACAACCTACTCATGACTGCTGAACATTGAACATTCTTTTGAACTTCGATCATATTACGTATACTGTATACACAACAGATTGAATTCACTTCAAATGATAAAGTGATACAATTTCTATTACATAATAATAATTAATGTGTAATGTATCTGTGAAAAGGTTAGCAAAATATATTTAAAACTATAGCTATATTAACTATACCAGTGGTAAAATATCAATTATAAGCGGGCAATTGTTTTATTTATAAATGTATATAATATGATTACTGCTCTATCATTAAAAAATAGATATTGTATTTAAATCGTACATATAAAATTAAACTTATACGAATGAGATTGTTATGTATCATGTTTTACGTCTAGTATAAATTGTTCTTCTATGACAATAATAATATAAAAATAGCGCGATTGACAAATAACTCGTTTGATAATGTACCGAAAAAGTGGTATTTTCATAGTAATACTTATTATAAATTATATAGCGTAAAGAAGAGTAAACATAAAAAGTTTATTGATGTTGTATTTTTCAATGAAAATTTGAATCCAATGTCCGAGTTTATGTGGAGAATGGAGCAATTCTCGAAAGATTGTGATATAAACATGTGCAACATATTAATATATGTAAATATGGAATTATTACGATTTGATAAAGGAAAATATACCACATACTCTAACAACTTAGTAAACGGTTGGTATAATGGTTTTACGTCTATTTTAAACTAATTTAAACGTCCAACTATAATCTACATGAAGATTTATTCAAACGCATCAGAAGGAACAACACTAATGGTCTGAAAATTTAACACTATATTGCAGGTCAGAAACTACAATCGAAATAATAATTTACATAAACCGCAAATAAAAATATGTGCATATTATGCAAATCAATCATTATCTCCATTCTCCATAGTGTAGCAAACTATTTTTAATTGAAATTTGTTACATTATCATAACATATCTGTTACTTGTGGTAAAGCTATATTTGTAAATCATCATATAGAGATGTATGATAATTAAAAATTACTTTGTAATTATATACTAGCCCAACTAATGTAATACTATTAAATATAATAAATAATTAATAATTAATGATAAAATAAAAAATATATAAATAAATAATAAAAAGTTGTCCCAAAACTTGATTAATGACTCGTGGCGAACTAGAAAGTTACCTGGAGCATTTTTAAATTTAACAATGACATTTATCAGATGCAGATGAATATCTATGTAATAATTCAAATCAATCAATTGAACGATTCCTAAAAAAACTAGTCACAAAGATAGCAGACATTCTGATTTATTATATAGATTATGTACTTGTAGATGCATTTTCGTTAATAATAACAATACTGTTATTCTGAAACTATGAATTTTAATTCATAATCACACGTCGTATAATATGATAAACCTATAATAATAATAATAATAATAATAATAATAATTTTAGTTAAATATAGTGTTATATTGTTTTCGTCTATTTACCACAGTTATTAAAAATCTGAAATATTATACAAATTTAAATACGTTGATAATAAAATGAAAACTCATTTTTGTGACATTTTGCTATTAATATTTTATTTATTAAAAATTAAGCTTAAGTATTACATACTTTAATAAATTCCAAAAATTCGCTTAATTCAGTATAATATCTTAAAATATAATAAAATCGTTATAAAATTTACAGTTGAATATGTTAACAAAACTTTGTTTTAACATATGTAACTTAAAACTTAAGCCAAATTCAATAAATCACCGTGTTTCTCAATTTTATATAAATTATAGTGTATTATTCGCGATATTTTTTTTTTTTCAAAAATATAATTGATTCCCATCAGGGTTAATATAAATGTATAGACATATTACATATGCCTATTATTAATATAATTCATAATATATATATATATATGAATCTTGAGTAGGTAATTAATTATGAACATTAATTTTAACATCAGTGTTGTGAAGTATTTAAATACTTTTGTAAATATTGAATATTTTGCAAATATTTGAATTCACAAATACTTATTCGATTAATTGTTTTAAATACAACTATTTTGTATTAAATACCATAATTAATGAGTTATTCAAACTTTATTTCAAAAAAATATGAATAAATTATCATTGCATAATCTGAATATCAAATTTAACTGGAAAAAATTATCGTCATATTATTCTAAGAAATATTATTTACTTCTCACATATCATAAATATAGATTAAGTCATCTTAAACATTATTTTCTTTATTTTCAAATATAATTTTATATTCCATAATTATCAGAAAATTTGCGATCATGGTTAATAATGTTGGTTGGAAAAAAATCAAATTTTATTTTAAATATATATATAATATATTTATAAGTATTTTAAATACTATTAAAAGTGTGTTGTATAACATTCTGTTCACCAGTATATAGAACAAAAAATACATCTTCATAAATTTAATCCTCATATCCAATTATTTAGTTATAGTTTACAATATTATGTTTGGATAGATAGCAATGTACTCATTGTATATGAAATCAATTATCAACGAATGCTATGATATAGAAAATTATAGAATATTTCATTTTTGAAATTAAACAAATTGATTTAAAAATGTTGAATTGAAATAACACCATTAAAAAAATATTCGTCATTCACTATAATATTTAGAAATAGTTTCAAAAATTTTGCCTACGCTTATCTACTACACCATTATGTTATCCCAAACCAGTTAAAAAAAGTATATTAATCTACTCGCATTTATTACTCGTATTTATTTCTCGTACAATTACATATTGTAAAATATTTTACTGAACAAAATGGATTCATACACACATGCACATATACTTATCTAGTACACATTACATATGTCTACATATCACATAGGTATATAATAAACATCAATGGATATCATGTACAATGATATGTAATCTAATCAAAACCAAATGACTATGATATACTGTTATCCACGTCATATAAACATAAATTGGAAGCATACAATGATTAAATAATCAACTTTTCAGTCGATTTAATCACTTGATTTTAATATCTGTCTTCATAACCTTCAAGACGAATTATTAAAACGGTGAAATTATACCAAACACATAAAAAAAATATGCATACATAATATAAATATATTATGTATAGTTCAAGAACAGTAACGTTGTACAAAAGTGTACGGCTACAACATAAAACATATTCATTATATTATAATGAAGCTACAACATTTAAATTTACTTTCTAAACATGTGTTAATTACAATAGTTTCTAAAAATATTATATTTACAATTTAGTAAAAGTTACAAGATTATTGTTGTTTTTTAGAAAAGAAAAAACCCAATGCCATTTTTTATTTAAAACGAACATTAATTAAAATTCGTACAAACAACACAACACTTTTTAAATATTTTAAATAAGAGTAAATGGATGCTACTTTTTAATTTTTCAAAGAATACAAAAATGGCGTTTCCTCTTTGTATTTGCGTGAAATTTTATTTTGAAATAAGTAAGTCATGATTATAGTTTGAACAAACAAATTTCATAGTCGGCCCAAATGAAATGTGCTAAGCGAATTATGTAGACGGATTGTATTGCTATTCACTGTTTTGACAGGTGTGGATCCAAGAATTCTCTTTTTTTATTTATTTGAGGATTGGGAAGAACGTCGGACCGATTTCTTTTGACTAACTTCCTCCAGACCCCATGGACCCCCCCCCCCCCGTAAATACGCCACTGGTTGGTTTTGCGCTGAGAATAGCAACATAGTTGTCAAAATACGTACACGCATTTAATGTGTATTATTATTTTTTGTAATTTTGGGTTTATCGTGTATAGTATAAAACAATCACTAATTCTCATGCATATTTTATTACAATTATTAACTGAAAAAAGCATTACATTTCATTTTTGGGTTTTTTCGGATGGAATTATACGAGTATATTTACGATACATTATAAAAACAAATATGTATTTTTTGTTCAAATAAATCACAAATGGTTAGACTAATAAATATAAAATTGTGCATATATAGTTTGAATATGATTTTAACCAAATCTATAGCAATAGCAAAAAAAAAATAGTAACTTTGAGAGTATCATGGATTTTCCAGATACCATAGAAATCAATTTTGTTCGTTGTAATATTTATTTTTATTTTCAAAAACGTCATAATTATCCCATGACTCATGTGATCTATGCAAAAATTGATCTTAAATGTATTATTAAATGTAAGTAAAAAATAAATAATTTAAAATTCAAAATTGATCAAATAAATATTCTAACCATCTAGTCTCGATTATAAAATAATGTGTAAAGCAATTAATTTATAATAAACTTTAACGTTTAAAATTGCATAAATCAAATAATGGGTCGGATTCACATTTCAAAAATTAATTCATTTAATAGCTAAGTGAATAAATTAGCTGTTTCCTTGTTCATTTGCAATTATATCAAATGACTCGAAAATATCAATTGACACAATTCGTTTGTCATATACTGTAATATCGATGCGAAACATTCATTTGAGGAAATATTATGGTTAACTTTCGATCACTGAACAGAAATAGTTTGTCACAGATTATTTCCGCCGGGACACTTGAAACAAATAATTATTTTTACAAAAAAACGTTTTTATTGAATACTCCGAAAAGAGGTTGGTGGATGTTTTTACAAGAAAAACACTCCTCTCTTTAATTGTCTAAAGGCTTTTGCACATTTGACCTAGATTATACGCTGTGCATAGACCAGCGGGGAACAAATACGTTCTAAATGATTAATGGCGATATCGTCCCTGACAACTCTTCCTCATCCATCGCGGGAAGCAAAAAATATTTGTCATGTTTATATCATCTCAAATGCTTTTATAAAAATTCTATGAAAATTCACGCAATATCGTTTACATGACGACGATCGGCTGTTGGTCGTGGGTATTTTTTACACGCGTACATAAAAACCGCAAGCAACGCTAGAACGATAATATATGCAGCTTCATATATATGCATTGTTTTACCACAAATTCGTATATTTCATTATATGCATTATGAGTGTAGGCATGTCGTAAATTAGTGTTGAAAATTTTCAAATATCTTAACATATAAAAAATGTAGATATTAATATTTTTACTAAAATAATATTTCTCTAATAAATATGACGTTTTTTTTTTAAAACTAATTTAGAGTATATTCACATTAAGTTATATAATTAAATTTAAAAAATGTATAACACTGGATATAAATGTGCTAAATATTGATGCTCTTGTTCTGATCAATATCTCTTTATGTATTATTAATTTAATTGTGTTTATATACGTTGTGATGTATTTATCTAACATAGCATATTACGCTTACGTATACAGACAATAATATGAACAAAAAGGTGTAATAAATTCGTGTAATCAACTTCTCTTCCGTTTTCTCTACTAAAGGCCTTGCCTTGTCGTTGCAAATCTGGTTCTCCATTCTTCTCTGTTAAAAGTCAATCTTTTCATGTTCACATATGGGTTGCAGTCACTTTGTTTTATCATTTCTTCTATATATGCCTTCCTCGGTCTACCTCTCCCTTTGTGTCCATTTATTCGTCCTTCAAATATATTTGTGATAAACGAATTATGCCTCAGTAAGTGACCGACATTTTTTCCACATCTTTCTTTTATGATGTTTAACAGAATTCTTTTTTCCTCTACTTGGTTTAATATATCTATGTTACTTTTTATTTCTGTCCAACTGACTTTCAGCAATCTTCTCCGCGTCCACGTTTTCATGGCTTCCCATTTTTTCTTGACTTGTTCATTAATGATCCGTGTTTCACAACCATATAGCAGTACGCTCCATACATAGTATTTGAAAAAAGTTTTTCTCATCTTTATATAAAGTTTTTTGTTTCTAAACAGCTACCTTTTTTGCATAAATGTTTTTTTCACCATAGCTATTCTTTGTCTTATTTCTACTGAGTATCTACCATCACTGGTTAGCGTACTTCCTAGATACTTGAATTGCTTTAATTGTTCTATTAATTTATTATCTATTGCGAATTTCACTAAGAGAATTTCTTTTTCTTTAGTCACCACCATTGTTTTAGTTTTATTTGCATTTATTTTCATTTGATATTCTTATAATATATTAGTAATAGTAGTTACAGAATTTTGCATGTCTTTTTCTGATTCAGACACTAAACCAATGTTATCTGCAAAACGTATACAGTGGATCTTTTCTCTATTCATGCTTATTCCTTTAGAGTTTTTTTATATTTGTCTACGATTTCTTCTACAAATAAATTGAACAGATAGAGCGATGAGGAACAGCCTTGTCTTATCCTTCTTTTAACTTTTACTATGGTACTATGTTCTCTTACATTTATTAAGGTCCCTTGTTTCATTTATAGAGACATTATTACTCGTCTATCCCTCCATTCTATTCGTGCTTTTTTCATAGAAATCATCCATAAAGTCCAGTTTACTATGCTAAAGGCTTTTTCTAAATCAATAAAAGTTATAAATGTATTTATATTTATATTTAGCCTTTTTCCGTGAGTAACCTTAAGGCTAAAAATACTTCTCTTGTACTAATTCTTTGTCTAACACCAAATTGATCTTCTTCGAGCTCCTCTTCAACATTCTTCTATATCCTGTTTTTTATGATGTTAAGTAGTATCTTGGAAGCATGTGTTAAGAGACTTATTGTTCTGTAATTTTTGCATTCTGTGAAATTTCCTTTTTCAGGGATTAGTACAATTTTGTTTTTAGCAAAGTCCTCTGGAGAAAGTTGCCATCCCAATACATTTTCTCAATCATTTTAAATAATATGCACTCTGTATCTTTTCCACCATGTTTTTAATAATTATGTCGAGATGTCATCTACTCCTAACGCTTTACCTTGTTTCAACTCACTTAGTGCATTAACGAATTCGCTCTTTGTTATATTTGGACCTATATTTTCTTGGTTTGGCTCTATTATATTTTCCATATTCATGTCATTTTCTTCTATCAATCCTTCATACAGATCTTATACGTATTTTTTTTATCGTGTCACTATTTCACCTTCATCTAGAATCAGTTGTCCAATCCTATCCTTAACAATTCGGTAATCTTGACAATCTTTTAATTATTCCGCATACTTTATCGATTTTATTTGTAGTCATATTTATTTTAGTGTTTTTGCATGTTATATCCATTCATTTCTTCTTTTCAACTCTACACTTTTGGGTAACTCGGTTCTTTATTATTCTATACAACGCATCATCAGTCTTTCTTAGTTTGTTGCGGTATTTTATTAAGTCCATTATCTCATTCGTTATCCAAGGATTCTTTGGATTCAGTTTCTTAAAATCTAATTGATTCCTCAACAGATTGCCGAATATTGACCATTAATTAACCATTTCTTCCCATGCAAGATCAATACCAGCATCTGTCACTCTAGTATGAACTCTTTTTTGAAACTCTTGTTTTGTTTCTTCATTTTTAAGTTTTCCTACGTCCCATAATTTATATTTGGGTCACTTTATAATTTTCTTGTGTATTATTCTGTATTTGGTCACTACTATGTTATGATCGCTATCGATTTCCACACCAGTAAAACTGTGACTTTTCATTATTTGGTTCTTGTAGCGGCTCTTGACTAAGATATAGTCAATTTGGTAACAATTAGTATCTCCTGGTGCTACCCATGTATAGCGTCTTCTTTTTGGTACTTCAATACGATGTATGAAAAAAATATCGAATTAAAATGAGGCTAAAAATAAAAGGTATTTGTAATGACTTGACAAACGACAAAAACGAAATAAGCAAAAATAAATGAATTTAAAAGTGAAAGGTTCGTAAGACAATCGAATGAAAAGTTGAAAAATTAAAGGGCTGAGAAAGTATACTCTAATAATAAATACAAAATAATTTATACCCTACCAGACAATGTTACTAATATTAATAATAATAACGTCTTTTTTTCTTTTAGTAATTTCAATGGTACGCGTTGTCGTTACAAAATTAAAAAAGAGAGATGAGTTTCATCAATTAAAGTGATAAACGTAAACGTTAATGGTACAAAATTAATCATAAAATGTTCACAATACAAGAAATCTTATAAAAAAAATGTAATTATTTTTAATTATATTTTCAAACGTATTATATGTATATATATATTTATTTATATTATTTGTAGTAAAAATTATAAAAGATTTTTTTCGATGTGACTTGTTATATAAAATGTATAATTTAGTAAACTAATCACATTTATTACTGAAAAAATTATTAAAAAAATAAACGGTATGTATTTTATTATAATATTAGTAAACATAATCTAAATAATTTAAAAATTAAAAAATTGACATTGTATTGAAGTTCTTTAGTTAAATTGATTAACATATTAATATATTCATATGCATTATGAACTTTTTTATCAACGACAACGCTCAGAAGTCACAAAAGTTCAAAAGTGTGACAATAGAAGAAATAACCAATTAAGCAGGTATTGTGTGATTCAATTAACATATAAACAGTACCATATTGAACAGTTTACATAAAACCTATCAGTGACTTAAGGAAATACGTATACTGTATCGTTTTTTAATTAATTTTAATTATTAAATGAGATTTTATTTTTGACTACAAAGTTCAAATTCTCGAATTATGCGAAAAAAGAATAGTCAAAATGTACAATTTTATTTAAACTTCATACATTTTCTATATTTTTTTTTTAATCTTGAAAAAGTTTCTATGATATGATACGTACTATGATACGTATTCTTACTATCTATAAGTTTTTTTTTATATATATGATAATATTCTACATTGTTATATTGCTTTTTGGTTGCTATATTAATAATACTGCTTGTGTCATCATGTCACAGATGTGTTTTGTTGGACAGTTTTTTTTCAAATTGAATATTTATAAAATCCGTTCACACGCAATATATAATATTATACTGTAATATTAGTTTGTAAAACGTTATTTTTCTATAGACTTATTACAACATAAGTAAAACAATATAATATTCTAAAGCAATTATAGTAATAGAATTATAAGTAATACGCTTAATTATACACATACCCATGTCGATATGTCAATAATATACAGTCCTTGACTGTTGACAAATTAAAATATAACTCTAAAAAAACATTACAAATAGTGAAATTAATTTATATCTCATATGCGAATGTATGAAGTTAAAATATACATTCTTATTTAGCTTTAGTTTCAGCCAAATTCGATGATGCTCCATCCCCCGACATGAATATTATCTCTTTATTTTATATCAAACAATACGTATGGTATAGCGGGTGGGTGATAACCTAAACTTCAAATATTATGACGGTGTTTTTATCATCAACATTGTCACACGAATAATATTATAATATATTAATACTCAACGTACGTTCGTACATTATACTATATGCAACCCCTTACAGTGGTTATATATCACGATAATTTATCTGTATCCACCATGACTCCGTTTGTGTAGGACTTTTAATACGATGACATATTCTTTCGCATAATGAGCTCACCTTAAATAATAAATAGGTAAATAAGACACACGTTTCATACATATTTTATTTATGAAATATATTCGTAGTGTAATTTATGTATAATTTTTGTATTGTATATTCTATTCATTACATATCAAATTATAATTATTATTATTGTTATCATTGTTATTATTGACTATTTATAAAAAAAAACATTTTTGTTAGTCACCATTACATCTATAATGTTCACACATAAATAATCTAACTGTACAATTTATTGGAATATAATTTTATAAAATGTTTATAGGCGATTAATAAATAATTTATTTTCATTGTGTTCCATCACAATACTTACTAGTTATAGTTGAGTTTCGTGTGCTCAATAAAAAAATTATAATTTTAATTTGAAGCGATAAAATGACGATGGCGTGGGTTTTATTGCTCTGTACCAAAAAAAAATATATATATATTATTGCATCGAAGCGAAAATGATCGCAGAAAAATTCATTTAAAAACATACAAAGCGTCCGGCCGCGTGTGGGTAATTCTTTTCTTTGTGCGAAATTCGTTCGAAACATAATATTTAGGTTATCGTGTATTGAACTTTCGGAAAAGCGATGTTTCGTGATCGTCACAATATAAACCCAATCCGGAGTAAATGAACCGTGTCTCGATGGGTATATATTATAATAAATTATATACCTATATATTCGTAAATGACTTATGTACACGTCCCCTTTCTATTCATATATACATATATATTGCATATGAATTTATACACACACACACACACACACATATATATATATATATAGAATCGAGTATACGTATGTATTGGTGTATATAGTTATTCATTATTCTTTTCAGAATTCCACACGGCGCTATTTTAGATTTTTGTATAAACGTATAAACTTATTTTTATCGTCATCACTTTATTTTTCGGCCGCGGTGTAGTAACGTTCGAACGAACCCGTATCAATAAATTCGCGCAACGTCACACCACCTACCAACCCGCCACGAGAATTTTCATGAAGCAGCGAAATGACGGGCTAAGAACGAAAAACTTGAATTCAATGTTACTCACTGGTTACGAACTGTCGTCGGGTGTTCCACAGATTAATATATTGCCCGTGTGCATAAGTATAATCACGTGCTCGTTAATGGCCCACCAGACCGTATGGCAACGACAATATTACATAATTGTATTAGCCGAAATACACAACGTTTAAATACTCGTGTCTTCTGAATTACATACTTGAGGTCACATTGTAAAATATATTATTGTAGTGTGTACCAAGTTCCAAAATTACTTGCACTACAACACATTCTGTCCAGTACGAAAAATTTAATTTTTTAGCACGAAAACAGAAATTGTGTTTTATAATATATTTTGCTAAGTAAAATAATCATAATATGTAGGTAAATAATATATGATTTAAAGTTCTCAAATTCAATTTTTCAGTTTTTAATTGATGCTAAACGATTTATTATTCAGAAAAACAATAATTTTCAAAAAAAGAGTGTACTTAACATTTATTTTCATTGTCTTACTCAGTTTGTAAATTATTCAAAAAAATATTTTTTGTAGAAATCAAAATGTGAATGGTAAAATTTGAATGTGTGGAACACGAGAAAATAAAAATGGTATGCTTTGGAATGTTCAAAACGAGATAATTTACGCATACTTATTAGCGTGTATACACCTGAATAAATAAAAGACTTGCACAAAACAATCATTGTATAGTTATGCAAACATATCGCTTGCACCACCAGAAAATCATAAAAGTACGTCTTTATTTTCTAATATCAAAAATCAAAATTATTTTATAAACTGTTTCTCGCTTGATTATTAAACAATTTAACTTAAAAAAGACAATACATTAACAATGAGCAAATCGTCGAAGAGTTTGACTCATTATCTATTTAAATAGACTTTGTCTATTGTCAACATTTCTATTCAGTGTCAAATGAATTTGAAATTAAATAACAGTCAATTTTATATAGAGATTTGACTATTTAAATGGAAACATTAAATTTAATGTTACACCACGTCTCTATTGTAAATTTTAGTGAAAATAAAATATCAGTTTGAAATATTCCAATGCTCTTTTTGTATCTGCAACAAATATTTATAAAAAAAAGTGATTTTTTTGTTAAGAAACAAATGATGTTGGAGTGTGTTTTACACATATTTATATATGTGTATACTGTTAAATATTGCTTTGTAATGCCAAAACTTGAGATCATTATACGCCACTGCGAATATACATTAAAATGTATTATATATTTATACAAAAATTATATCACTCAAATGTACTTCCGTAAGTCGTCATAGGAAACGAACCATAACATGATTTGACGCAAAAATATGGCGAATAACAAATTTTCTGCGTTGATTTTAGTGTTTTTTTAGAATTCGTATTAATAAATAATATGTTTACTAAAAGCTTTGTTATTCCCTTGAAACGTATACACCAGTCGAAACTTTAATAACATTCACACACTTGATACGTAATAATAAGAATATGAAACAAATGTTGGATTGAGTAAGACTTGTGTGTAATTTAATGTAATATCGTAACTTAAAATTAACATGTAAGAGTACCAACAAAATGCATTATTATGGTAATATAAGTATATCGTTCTGAGTTATATAATACATTTTTGACTGACAAGTGTATAAAAAACAAAACAAAACAAAAATATCAACTATCAAATAATATTTGTGTTCTTAAGAACGTTTGACTGTTTTGAGACTTTAATTATTGATGTACAATCGAGTCACCAGTGAATTACTTAAGATTCGCGATGATTGTATGGCAAGATTAAATTTTCAATACACAAGAAAATTAGTGGGTAATATATTATTTAATCATAATATGTCAGTTTAATACCTAAAAAATATTAACGTTCAAATTTTTAATACTTTAGACTGTTTCGTTACTACAATCTTAATGTGAACGGTTATAATACAATATATTATGTCGTTAAATCTATATCGACCAAAAATTGTCGGATCGTTTGATTAATCGTTATATACTTTCAACAAACTGAACAAATATTTTAAGAAAAATGCTCTTCTACTTTGATAAAATCTAGTGAAAAATAATTTTCTTACACCATCATTTTGTTTGGTCAACTGAGATAAGATCGAAACGAAGGTCTTGCTGTAACCCAGCAATAATGCGGAAAATCTCTTTTTAATGTTGGTGAGATGAAATTGTATTATGTGAACTCTCCATGCGGGTCGTGACGTGACGTTATTTTATGAGAAAATGATAAAGGTAGTGTATGATACGATTCCGTGAAAAATCAATAAAAATGACTTATCGACGGGTTTCCATAATAATACACAATATACGCGTATACGTTACTCGTATATTTTTACATTAATAATTCAATTTGTCAACTAATTATATAATAACCGTGGATTATTCAATCATGCGATTCACAAGATCATTAGAATGTTACTTTTAAAACGTAAATTAACGCGTAAAACAAAATCAGCAAAGTTGAATTTTAAACAATTATCGTTTAATGATACACGATATAATAATCATGTATTTTTATAAATGACATAGTAAAGCCTATACATTTAATCGAATATTTCAGATTAGCAATTAAATGATTAAATTCACTGTCTCGCTTTCCTGTTCCCTAAGTATGGTATTCAATTTAAAAAATCGTTAAAAAATTTAAAAAGCCAGATATACAAATATTATATATTAACATTTAACATATAATGAACATATATTAACATTATCTTAATAGCATATATGGTATCAAAAATATAGTGATCAATAATATTATTCTTTATTAAATCCATTGAAAACATTTAATCACTTTATTCTTGTTCAGAAAAAATTTTTAAAAAAACTATGCTAGTATAACTCAAGGAGATGTTAAAACTTATACTTCTACAAATAAAATATTTGACGTTAGTTTTTAAGTTAATGAGTACTTCTCTAAACTGAAATATTATAAATAAATGAATAATATTATAACAGCACAAAATGAAAATGTTACGCTTTTAGACGTACAAGGGACTATAATTACATGTAAAATTCCAAACAATAAATAATTAAAGCAGAAATTAATTATAATAAAATTATTAATTTCGTTTTGTCTTTTTCATAAATGCTTTATTTCAAAGATTATAATATTAAATAATATTATAAATTATTATAATTTATTCGAAAAATATCAAAACGTTAAAACATAAATAAATTAGTATTAATGTTACTGTATTGATAAGTAAATTCTATGTTTAAATTTAAAGTAAATAACCTGAAATTTTCTGTTAAGTTATGAGTGGTTCTCCAATATAAGTGAAATTTAATCAATACAGAAATAAATGTATAATAGTCGAAAGTTTAACAAATATGATGATATTTATATTAGTATGGTAATTATATAACTTTATTTTGGCGACCAAAAATATAGATAGTAAAGAAAATAGTTACAGCTGTTTTCTTGTTAAACAATTGTATTATATTATTATTATACGTGTAACAATTTCAAACCGTACTGTAGATAAATTTATTTTTATTTTTCTGGTATAGAGTTAAATTATAATTGAAGTAGGCGAATCGTTTTTTTTTTTTTTTTTTGAAAAATGAGTCTGTATTATGAAGGTTAGTGAGTATGGTATGTTGAAAATATTATACACAAAATAATAATATGTCCTGAAACATTGTGCCTAGATACATGCATGACGGGCTTGTCTGAGTTTTTTTCAATAGTTCTTCATAAGAGACTATTAGTTTGTGGCACAATGTATGGCACGTTATCCCGAGAAATTTTTATGTCGAACAATTTGAATAAAAGTTTCGAACTAATGACTGTTTATTTGAGGACGTTTTAGAATATATTATTACACGCCCGGTCGCATGAATATTTATAAACGGACGGAAATCTTCGACGGTCGTCGTCGTAGCCGTGGTCCAAATAGTAAATAGGTTTATACTATGGGTCCGCGGACGCTGCCTCTTAAAATCGTCTTAGTACTACGTTGCGCTGTATACATATTATTAGTGTTACGCGTTCGATGACACTCCCCATTGACGGCTTTTCTCCCCCTCCCTCCATCAAGCTTAGACTCATAGTAGTCCAACATAACTTCCCCGCTACCGCCTCTGTCACGGAACCGGATGTTTTAAACCGAGATTAAACAATATATCACAGAGCGTAATTTATGCGGCACACACGGTCGACAGGTATACGCGTTCGACCATCCCTTGACCTTGTTCTAATAGACACACGAACAAAATGTGAGGGGAAAAGAAATACAGAAAAACAATAAATAACGGAACGGTAAAACGGTTTGTCACGTTATGCTATTTGTCATTAAATCTTTCTTGTGGAAAAACGTATACTTAGAACATTTCAAAAAAAAAAAAAAAAAGATGATACGCCACTAATGTACTGCTTGTCCAAAATATTTTTTCATTTCGACATTGTTTATTTTGTATAATTTATATTTTGATATTAGTATACGTCAATCAACAGTTAGATACTAAACGACGTTCTACGTTCCAATATTTTACGACATTTGATTAGTTCTGTTTAGTTCTACATATAATATTATTTAAATCCAAATGATTACAACTGTTTGTTTATTTAAGGAACCAGAAGACATTTCATTTAAATATATGATATCATTATATCATTGTAAAACAGTACTCAAATTAAATTAATATATTTTTTATTTGTTTGAGATAAGTATAGTATTCAATTAAACATTTTAGTTCTTTGAAAACAAAGAGTTGATAATATTCAAATTAAAGCGGTATTGTCTAATACACCTTATATGATAATACGAGTATTTCAAAGCTCCAAGAATTAATATTTTTCAGAACCATAAAGTTGTAATTAGTGAAAAATATATGGATATAATTTGTGTATAATTTTATAAGCTAACCATGTTTTATTAAACAAAAATGTCTTTAATTAATATTTTTCATATACTTATATTTATTTTTATGTTATAAGTACTACACTTGATTTGGAGCAGATCATGTAATACTCATATAAAATTGTTGGCAACATTTTTAAAAATATCACACTTTTGAGAAAAAATTACCAAAATATACATATTTTATACAATTCTGAACAATTTTTAACTTTTGAGCTAGGGTTATTTTTGTTTAATTGATTGACGAAAAACTTTTTTTTTTATTATTTATTTCATACAATCTGTTACGCATTGGAACAATAAGTACAATAGATGATTTAACGAAAAACTAGCAGTAGAATATTTTATATTGAAGGATTAAAATATACCCTTATCCTATAATAATGTGTTAAGTACGTCATGAAAACAAACGAATGCAAGCTTGAAAAACACGTTAATTGTATGATTTATACTTCAAACAAACCAATTTAAATAATTTACATTTGCTGCACACAATTGATAATACCACTTCCGAAAAGCTATGATGCAGTCTATAATAAAATTGACAAATTATATTTTTACCAATACATAAAGGAAATAAATAATAATTATTCGTTGTTAATTAATATTTATGCATTATGATAATATTGTTGTTGACCGATAAATGCTTTCTAAAATACAGTATATTAATTAATTAATATAATTGAAGTATATCATAATACAGTTTTGTAAATACATTTCAAAAATCGTTTTTAATGTCACATATTCCAGTCGCCGCGTATTAATTAATAATTAAAATAATGAACGCATAAATATTCATTCCAAATTCCATTTGCATAATAATCCATTGTTATAGTGTTCAGTATATTATGATAATTAAGAGTTATTCGGCCGATTTAATTAATGTTTTCAGCGTGCCGTGAACTAAATCGAAATTACTAAATACGTGTATGATAACACTTCAATTTTGGTGAATATTTTTTAGTTAATAACCAAAGACGATAATATTATTATGAATTATTTCTTAAAAGTATTGCCGTTCGTTATATAGCAATCCTATGTTAAATTCACCTTCAAATTATGAAAATCTGTGTGTAGTCGTTTTATTTATTAAACGAGTGAAAATCAATTTATACTTTTTTAACGTAGGTAAGTAGTACTTTAGTACTCAATAATATAATACATCGAAAAAAAAACAAAGAACACTGCTTAAAAGTTTCAATCAAATATTATTGATTCACTGTAGTTTTATTCATCGAAAAAAAGCTTTTATTATAAGGAAAATATAAAAAAAAAAATGATCGACATTCGACTAAGATCGATTTATTTATCTATTCATTTTTGATAATTTAGTGCAATTTACAAAATTAATATTGCCGGTCGTTTCATGTCCCGTTGTAAATGAACATGAATACACGTCTAATATACGCGGAAAACCGGAAATTTATTTTTTCGCAAACAAGCGCCCGGCCATTATTATTTGTTTTGAACGTGTACCCGTATCTATTAACACGCAAACGATTCCGAGTTTCCTCTAATAATTTTTAAAGAACGCGAGAGATAAAATTAAAATCATTCCTTCATGCAAAACGACGTTAATATCACAATAGGATATTTGTCGTTATATTAATGATATTACGCATTTTGTTTCCGGTATATAATTCAAAAAGTACATACGTACTTAAATAGATAAAAATGGGTATTATTTATTGTTAATCCACGTACAAATAGATTAAAATTATTTGTATATATATATTTTTTAATTATTCGCGTATTCATAGCGATATCCATGTGACGTAAATATAGAAAAACATCGACGAAAAAATGAGAACATTTTATTCGTGATCGGACTTTTATAAATAATTGCAATTATACCAGATATTTTATATACTTAGATACTTACGACTGAAAACCTATGTAGTTGACGACGCTTTTTGTTTAATAAAAAGCAAGTCGTTTGTATGTCCATTAATATTACAATATACTATCACTATAAATCTTGCTCTGTTGTATTTTTCAAGAGTTTGCGAAGTCTTATCAATAATTACTGCATTTTATTTTAAAAATATTGTTTTATTTATCAATTGACGAATCACGTAATTTTAGATTCAAAGACTTGAAAATTAAATTCGTTAATAAAAGTGATGAATATTATTTACGGATCTGAAACAAATAAACAATGCAGACCAAAAGCTTTAAAATGACACTGGCATAGAATGCTGGTAGTTCATTAAGTACACATTTTATCCATTTAGTGTAACCTTCTAAATACTAATAGTACTAAATTAACCACTAGTATATAAAATAATCTACACTGGTAACACTGGTTACACAAGGTAACAGCGCGATTCTTGTCGAGTTCCAAGAGGATAAGTAAAAAAATATTCATACATACCTAGACCGCTTCTACTTTTTCCAATCGATATTGCAATAGTACGTATTTTTATGTGTAATACTTTCATTCATAATATTCATCATATTTGTAAATAATAATATTTTAAATATAATATTATAATTTTTGGGCAATGCCCCCTTGTACTCCGCCCACTACTATCGCCAATTCTTCCATTTACACAATATATATTAAACCATTATTTCCCATTCAAAATCTTAATCATGTTTTTACTCAATATAAGCAAAGCAAAGTGTTTAGTCTTAAAGACTACTTAGTTAGAGTTCACAATACTAGGTTCATATTCAAGAATATTTTTAAGTAATTTTTAAGCATACCAAGTCTTTAAGTCTATTTCAAAACTTTGTTCTATTGAAAAAGCTTTATATATATATATTTTTTTTTTAATATACAAAAGTGTGTATTATTATAAAATCTCATACTAATATCTAAAAACACATTGTCATGGTAGCGTTAACGCAATTGCAACATTCCATCGTTTCTTGTGTTGACTACATTACTGTGCTCGGAACTAACAAAAAGTAAAACCTCCAATATACGATAAAGACAAGCAAATCTCGAAAATTGTTTTCTCGTGCGTTCATATAAATTGAAATATTTTACTTCACTGTACTCGATTTATGACACAAAAGTTAACTCCCATTCAAGTAGGTAACAAATAATACAATAATAAAATAGCGCAAATTCAAATACTCAATGGCGTCATTGCATTCGAGTAGAACCTCCACACGTTTATAATATTATTGAATCTAGTATTAAAGAGTATTTATCATATAAAACATAATTCGTGTCCCGCTTTGATACAGAAAATTAAACTTGCATAGCGCAAATAAACGTGAGTAAAGGAAAACTAAAATTATATAATTTATGACGTTAGCCAATTGTGATGTTAGCCACATATTCACGCACTGCAAATTCCGCTCGATATATATGTGTGTGTGTACGTATATACGTATGGGAGTACACGACGACGACTTATAATGTTTCAATGTGATTATTATTATGCGACAGTCGCGTTGGAGTTTTTACAAACTCAGTTGTCGTTCGTTTTATATATGTCCCCATTCCGTGCGTGTCGTCCCTTATTATTATACTCATAATACGTGTCTAGCGAATTTAATTTACATTAGATGAGAAAAAAACAATAAACCGTCTTCTACATATATGAATATATATGTGTATACGTGTGTATACAAGTCGGCGATACGCCACGTCGAAATGTCGATGATAAAAATAAAAAATAATAATAATAAAAAGACAGTCGTTACCCTAGGAATCTTTTTTAACGACTCCGTAGTTATAGTATTCACTACGTGGCACACCCGTGAGCAACAATCCGGTCTCCGCGGGACATAATATTCTCATGTTTACCATCTCCGTCAACATGTCCAACGAGCAAACAACCCCCCCCCCCACGAGATATACAATGTTGTAATTGCGACATTTTACTTTAAAATACTTTATAGAATCGAATTAAAAATATGCAAATTATTATATACAATAATTGTTTTGCGAAATTTGAAGATTTTCGGTTTTTAAAAATAATATTATCATATAACAAAACTTTTTTATTAGATAACATTATTAAGAAGAAAATAAAAACAGAAAATGACAATCACAGATTTACAGAATTTTGTGTACTGTGAATTTGATATCCCCCAGAGACAGTGACGCAGTGAATACGACACGTCCTCTCGAAACTTAATATTTTTAGGTGAAACTGACTTTGCTGTTATCGTAGATACGCTAATTGACCGTAAATAAATTATACACAACCTTTTCCCTACCTTTTGAAGTGCCGATACGTTTTCATTATCGTCGTACAAAATACAGATAGGTGAAATTTGCCCGGTCGTATAAGGTCCCGCAGATTCTATTGTTGTGTTTTAAAAATGAGGCTATTGTGTACGGAATTTGTATGCGGATTTTAAAAAGAAAAATAAAACAAAATTATTCGTTTTATTTTCCCAACTTAATTTATTAAAGAAAATGCGATTCGGACGTTTTTACAGGAAAAAAAACAAACAAACAAGCAATCACGTATAAATGTAATACAAAACGTAACGCCGACAGCATATTATATATGTAAAACGTCTATAGCAGATGTAAAAATATATGACAGAAAATCAAGAGCAAAATATGTAATACGATTTAACAGTACAGATATAAGACAAAAACAAAAACAAAAACGTTTCGTTCGAGTTAAAATATATGCGACCGATATTGACGTGCGTAGTACCTTTATACATTTTCCATGAGCGAGCTCACGATATTGTTACTTCCCTTCGATGACATTTGGTTTATTCTATTTGTTCCTGTTTCCTGTTTTCGTAAGCGATCAAGTATCGTTGCGCAGCAATGGATGCTTTGACGATTCTAACGACGCGAACGATCGACGACAAATGGCACGATATTCATAATTTCGCAATTACCGTTATCGAAATACGTATTGTTTTAGGACGATACGCAGAAATCGGTGCTTTACACTCAGCACACGTACCTCCATTATGTATTCGTACTGTGGCCCTACTGGGTCAAACAAATGAGGATTTGAATACAGCATATATGATAAACATGTAATTATAGAAATCACGTTCAATATGCACTTAAATGTTATCACATTTATGGTTTATGTTACTCTTTTTTAAATTACCTATTCGTACACGCCTAGTATGTATACAATTTACATATCCGTTTCTAAACATAAATTGTCCGTTGCATCGAGAAATCTTAAACAATGGTGATTTATGCCATAGGTATTCAAATTAAATGCATCGTTAAAACGTGTCTCTTTAAAAAACGATAAAATGTCGTAGAGATACAAATAATTCGTCGACCTTAAATATCCTTCCTGTCCACAATTCGGCGTTATAAGAGGCGAAACCAGGTAAACAGTTGTAATTAGTTCTAAAACGATATTCGTTGCACATTTCTTATGTTATTAAGGTTTAATTTAATTTTAAATTTTTTTTAAATATATATTTATATACCTATAAACCATATTACCTAATAATTGGATTAAAAATGAGTGATTTTATAGGTTTAATATTTGATTTAATATTGCTTACATTAATTGTAATACGAGTTTTATTAATTCATTTTTAAAACTTCTTGTACAATATTCCTAAACGATGCATATAACATAATATTTTTATAACATTTCTTATAAAACATATTTAATATTTATAGTTTACGATTCCGCAAATATAAGTACGCTCAAACAATCAATATTTCATTTAAAACCGGTTGTTTTGATCTTTTACGTACCATTTTTGTCAACATGTTAACAAATCTTCATTAAAATCCATATTGTTTCTATCAAATAAAAAATTGTACGTTAATATCAACGTTAAAGTTAAACTTTAGGGTTAAAATAATGGTATATACTTAATTTTTATATAACTACAACTTGATCATCATAATTACTATATTATATAAAACAACATATATATATATATATATAATATATAAAGAAAACCATAAATAATTATAACACGCTACATAGCTACTATAAATTACCGGAACTTTTATCATCTCGCCACTCAAACCCCAAGGCTTTTACTTATATTCTTGATAACACTCCGAGAACGTTAAAAACAAAATTGTGTAACTTTCTATAAAACTCTTAATATACAAAATATATATTCCTTTTGCTACATTGAGTACTTTCCTATTCCTATACTAGAACTCTCTCTACGTAAATATTATGTATTATTCAAATGTTATTCCAAATATTATTTTTATGTACTTTATATTAATTAATAATAATTATAATGAAATTTCTATTTTCAATTTTATTTACCATTTGAAATCATGAAATATAACAAAACACTATCAAACATAATATTATAATCTATATTTTTCAATTACATTTATTTATTTTTATAATATTTTTTGACGATTATTATTGATAAATGATAAATAGTAAAAATATTCTATAAAGCAATGTACAAAGTTAGACATTTTGAACAAATTATAAAAATATATTCTCATATATAAAATATATCTGTAAATTATCACTGAAATAACAATTATACATACCTTAAACCAATAAATAATAATGAAGAACTCTTCTAATTACATTATGTTGAGAACACAATCCGTTTTTTTTAGTTTTAAATGTATAATTTTATTAAAAATCGTATTATATTCAAAAAATAGACGATTACAACGTGGTTAATATCAAATAAACAAAACCATGACATCTCTAGATTTGAGAATTTTTAATTGCCATTATAATTATAAAAAAGTACAAAAAATTATAATTTCATCTTTCTCTATCTTGGGATATTATTTCTTTGAATTTTTACGCAAATCTCCCGAATAATTATAATTTTTATTTAATGTATTTTTGTTTTAATTTGCTTTAAACCTATTTATAATATAACATTTAATGGTTTAAAAGATGATATTCGGGTATAAGTCTGCTAATCGTGTATAATACACAGTAAATATAATTAAAGTTAATTTATACATTTAAATATAATATATTAAGACAGTCATCCAAGTGTATGCAGATGTAAACTAGGTTGTTGACGATTACTTTAGATTCTACAATACCTATTTCAATTTTATTTCAACGTTAAAAACTGACCATAATATTTATATTTCAGTTATTCGTACGATATTCTTCTATTTTTTTTGTTTTTGTTTTTATATATTTCAGCAGAATAATAATATAAATATCCATTAGTTATACTCACAATGAATAGACGAGACATTAACATGCCAGTGTGTTCTTTTGTTGGCTTTTACAATTTCATAGAATATCCAGAATTGTAATTTAAAACTACATTTGAATAGACGCCAACTACTGAGTGTTTTGTTATAATAAAGTCGAACAACACATTGATGCGTTTGTATCAAATCGATGGCTGCGTGAAATATAGATAATGTTTATTTTAATAAAGTGAACAATACCGTATTTTTGTTTTTGATCAGCAATGAAAACGCATACTTCTGAAAACTTCACAATACTTTGGTCAATCATAAATCAATAAAGACACTTTCATTGCATTATTATTTATTTGTGTTGAAAAAATATATAAGAACAATATACTACAATACATGAAGTACACGTTTAAAATATAATTTAATTTGGCAGTAAGAAAATACTTAATGATAATAGTGGAGTATAATTATAAATGAAGTTATTTATAATAATCGTATAATATACTAATTTTCATAAGCATGTTCATTAAAAAAGTGATAAGAAATTAAACGATACATAAATATATATAACATACATTACGTAAAATTAATTTTATATCATGGAAATAAATAATTACAATCGTAAGATATTGTTTGTCAACCACCAGTTTTACAGAAAACCACGTTTGTGCATTTTAGTTTAATGTTAAGCGTTTTTGAGTGTAAATCAATAATGGATTATTTTCGATGTCCTTTAGATCGCAATTTTTCCCTGCGTATTCAAAATTCAACACATTTTACCATAGTTTTACATAATTCAAATAAGGTGTTTTATTACATCTAAATGCAAAATCTAATAACGTTAAAACTTCAACCACAAGAAAATTTAGACTTAATTATTTTCCATAAATACGACAAAAACATGTTTGAATTTTTTTATATTAGTTATTTATAGATACGAGACATATCAATCATACAATAATAAAAAATATGTAATTTGATAACAAATCATTACATATAAGCACAGTCGTAAACCAACTAGTAATGAGTTATTTTATATTATATATTAATACATATCTTATAAAATATAAATAAAAATGAAATAATTTTAAAATAGATAATTTTTAATAAAAAAAAAAAAAAATAAACGTGTACATATTATAAAAAACGCCTACACTTAATATCAATAAAGTATATTTGCGTAACATGAAATCGCTCGATATTTCAAAAGACAGAAGAAAATCGTACAAAAATGATTTGATTAATGATAAACCATCGTAGAAATAACATGAGAATAAAGAAATATAATATCATATATTTTGCGGTACTATATTATTATGATAAGATTTAAGAATATCAAAGTAAGACATAAAACATTAAATATCCATTTAAAGTGAAACATGTAAATTACCAATATAAACCATTTAATCAAAAATATGAAATATTTTTAATCACATTTCAATTTCAAACACAGAAATGTAAAGGACTTAAAGTTGACCAATCGAAATAATTTATGTTGTAAGTTGTAACAGCGTTAATTATATGTATAGTTACTTATTTGAATATCAATATTCAGAATCAAAGAAAAACACTTAAGTGTGTAGCTCATAAATATTTGTGGAGGACAGATATAAGTTTAAATATGAAACTTACTGCGTAAATTCATTCAAAGAAAACAGCTATAAAACTTACAGCTTACAGCGCCTAAACTATAAACTGAAAAACGAACGCTAATCGAAATTTATGGCAGTCCAAGTTTAAAATAAACTAATAATATGGAAAATAACGTCAAATACAAATATCGTCCATTGTAATGTTTCGCAAACGGGTTATATGTATACGTATTCACGACGCAATTCTAAAACAAAAGGGTTGAGCAACTTTGTGGGTCGTACTCGTCTCATGGGTATAACTACTCTAAAATAACGCCAACGTCCCGTAAACGCGTTTTAATATAACCGTCTTTAATAGTGCAATTCTATAGTAAGACTATAGTGATTCGAAAAAGTAATAAGATATTTAAGGTCACCTATTCAGGAACTTATCGTTTTATTCTGCGCGATATTTTCATGCGAATCGCACACGTTTTAAAAAAATTTGTTTTTAAATTAACTTATATAATTACACAATTACATTATGATGTATTAATGTTTTTTGTAGTTCGATTTAATTTAAAATTTAAGCTCGATACACATATAACATGTATTATCAATAGTATATCATATTATGTTGCACCTAAGCCTCTTATTTAGGAAACTCACAAGATAGGAAAAAGATTTTAAAAACCAATCCAGTCGAAAAATATAAAACATAACATTCTTTTTTTTTTGTATTGAAATTACTTTTTAAAGTTCAGTACTTAGTTCAAAAAGCATCAACTTGAAAAACAATTTTAATTTAAAAACTATAATTATAATAGAAAGTACATTATTATGCCATAGTAAATAATTGATAATCTAGTTTACATTAACTTAATTCACTTGGAAACATTGGCCATTTCGTTGATTGGTTAAGCAAAAAAATTTATAAAATAATAATCACGCACATAAAAAAAAAACAAGAGTTCAAAAAATGAATAATTAATCCACGCAAATGGCTGCTATATATACTGATAAACTATATACAATCAACATAATATGTTATTCATTCGTATTTATATTATATATTGTAATTATATGTGTGTGTGTGTGTGTACATCGCGTAGCTTATCAATAGTAGTCAATTTCACGGTATTTGTCGAATGTCGCGTGGGATATCGGCAATGAGCGAGCGCGTACGAGGAAACAGTAAATCTCTAGTAAAATCTCTTTTACGAAAATCGCAATGTACGCGGACGGCCGTGTTGTGGAACCGGAGAAAACATACTGATTTACTGCAGAACGTTACCGGCTTCCGCGGCAGTGCGAATTCATTATGAGTACGTTTTGGACGATCTAGGGTTCAACGGGGAAACGATCCGTAAACGCCAACGTATTCTTAACGACGTAATGATGCGTACCGCAAGGGTTCGGTGAAAGCACATACATCGTTCGAATTAAATTTGCATTTTTACGGTGACCGACAACCCGAATGCGATGATAAATTACGAGAGCGAAACTGTATTTCCAGTATGAATTTCGCGGTTTCGTGCGGGGTTGGTTCGACACGTAGCGAATGAATACCTAAAACCGCCGCCAAACAAACAAAAACACTGGCGGAGCGATAAACAACAAGACGATTCGATAACCCCACCACCCACACCCCCACCCCCCCCGCGACAAAAACGAAATCGCATTACTCATTTATCCGCACCCCACACCACTATTATAACATACCATCCTCGAAAATCGTGAGAGACGCAGAATGCCTAAGAAACGAGATCTTAATGAAACAAACATATATTTTACCCTATATATCTGCCTTATTTCCATGATCTGACACTGTGATAATAGCGCAGCGGACAAACGATCGTCATTTTTTACGACAACTTAACGATATGGCTGAAGCTACACAGCATACACACACACTGTTTTGTGTAACCGCTGCAATGTGTTTAGCACCATAAAACAAATGGGGCTGGCCAAGTCCGGCCGGAATTCACGATGGGTTTGATTAACGACGTATGGCAACTCCCCGGGCACTGTTGTTAACGCAAAACGTTCGTTTCCTCCCGAGTCTCGACAGTGGCGACGGTGAGGGTATCACACTTACGGACGACGACGCAAGTTCGGAGTTCGTATATAAAACGAAGTGGTAAGGCGGTCCGTCCAAACCATCGGAGAATGAAACACAAACCCAATTACGCGGTTAGACAGTGAAATAAAGTCAAAAGCCAAAACGAGTGCATTTTACTTGTAGAAAGTGGGAAACTACAGTATGGCGAGGGAGAAAAATAAGAAAAATCGTATAATACAGCGTTATCAACCGACAAAAATAAATGACTTCACTTTATCAGAAGTAATGAAAAACACACAAATACATGATTCATATTTATATCATCACGTCTTTGTGCCATTTAAATGTGTATTATTGTGTTATGTATAATAAATAGCACTCCCCACCTATAAACATTACAAACATACGCACATTTCGTCGATAAATAAAACATCCAGCATCTGCTGGATGCAGCATTTAATCTGATTTTTTATACCTCTTGGTTAAGTCTACACACATTTTTGAATATTTACTCATCTCCATTTAAATCAACTTACCACCACACATTTCTTTTTCTTTTCCAATAAATTTTCAACAAAAAAAATCGGGATAGTTTCATAATTAAATTTTAAAAGAAATTTTCACGTTCAAATTCAGATTTCTCTAGAAATAAAAATGTAATTTTGAATTAGCCCGAAATTTCATAAGCTTTTTAGAAATATGTATTAGACATTTTCCAGAGTTAAAGATGAGTTTTTTGATACATATATACATATTTAGTATGTAATAATGGCATACATTTATATCACGATATGATTTATCAGATTTAAATTGAAAAATTTTCCAAAGGAGATCAGTTAGATGGTCTCCTTTTCTCTCAAAATTTTTGCAAATTTTTTTTGTATATAATTTAACAACCATTAGTAATAAGCACGATTATAAATGTCGAGTATTTTTGTAAAACGTAATTGAGGCTATTGATTTATTTTTCGTCTTCAGAAATTCAACATATGAATCATAATAAAATGTCAAAGATACGCAAATCCCCTTGCACCTCATCATATTGAAAAAGTTTTAACGCACCATTGGTTCGTACGATTAGATGACACATATCACACGAAACCGAACGAATGGATCGGATCTGTGATATAATGTTAAGTGTTATATTATACGGTCGAATTCGTAACGGAACATTTCCAAGCCGAAATTATACTGTGATAATAAGTCATATTGTTACGGTATGATTATAATATCCACCGAACCGAATCGTTTTCAACGACAAGTTAAACTATCCAATCAACATTTCAAATAGATTTCCCCATGTTCGTATTTAAAAATCGTATAAATAATACATTTAGATTTACAATAACACAAATTTTAATTTCTAAATATGCTCGTATAATTTTTCTTATAACATTTTTCGCTGTATACCATCACATTTAGAAAATTTTTTCCGACTAAATTTAATAATATAACCATTGATTTAAAATTTAAAAAAATAATGTATTATATTCGAACCATCGTAAAGATGAGCAAAACGAGACGTACATATTCAAAATTCAAATCTTCATATTGTATCAGTACATTTTTTTAAAGTTGTATTGCCATAAAAGACAATCTTTATTAACTTCGAATAATATAATATTAACTAATATTAATTTGAATTCCTGCCATAAATTATTCTTAATTACATCAAAATTTACCACTTATAAGTAATAAATTCAAATTGACTAAAAATCCAAAAAAATCATGGAATTATCAATATTATTTATAATGTATTTATAAATGAAGTCATATAGTTATTTAGTACAATAATAATTTTCTTTTAATACATATATATAATTCAAGTACTGTACTATTATATATCGATCGTACGAAAAATAACGTCTTAAATATTAAACGCTCGTCGTACTTTTATGCACGGAAGTATAAAATGAGAACGGGAGATGATCGACGTCAAAAAACGTGTGTCGGAGGTGCAAAAAAGTAGCTTTATGTCGACCATAATACAATGAACGCGCAGAGTTAATAATATTAAAAAAACTGCGTATTATATATATTTTATATATTTACATATTATACATACAACAATAATATAATTTATCATATGTCAAATGTATACAATGTACGAGGAAATCAGTCGAAGCTCCCATCTGCGTCGCCGAAACAGTTGGCGATATGACAAAATATAATATGCCTAATTTACATTCACGGCACGCGAAACGTGTTTTATATGGGTTTGCAAGTGAACGAAGACGAAAAACTACGCCCCTCAGAAATCCATTAGCCTTACATGAAGAATTAATAATGTTCTAAATGCCGAGGGTGATATAATAGTATAGTATAAGAAATGCGCGAGAAATTAAATATTTTACCGGCTAAAAGGATACGTTTTCTCTCTGTGTTACAATAACATCATAAATTTCAGTATGTGCGTATGAACAGCTGATATTGTTTGATACAAGCGCTAGTCACACGCAATAACATACACACTTTATAGAGTACTGATGAATATATACGTGTGTAGTGGGAAATCAATAATATCGTGCGCATGAATTTCGACGTATTGTTATTGTTCAAAACTACTATATTTTTAACTTTATAGATACACCGAGGATTTAAAACAATTAAGCGCTTACAGTACACGAAAAATCGAAAATGTCAAGTCATGCAATATCAGTTTTGTTATTGGAACAGCTCTAACGAGGTCTCCGGCTATTTCAATATATATTATATTATATTATCAATTGCGGTTAGTGTGTCTATCCTACATACTATATGATAATGAATTCATTAGCGATCCATACAATAGGCATTCGAATACAGTTAAAAATTCATAGTGGACACTATAGAGATGGTGAAAACATAATATTACTGTATAAAATACAGTAACGGTCATTTGTGTACGCGAAAATCGTGTTCGTACCACTAACAGGTGTATGTAAAATATTAATACTATTTATAGCGTAATTAATTTTAACAGATTATAATGGAAAAATAACGTGTTTTAAAACGACGTAAATTATTATTTTCCATTCAAATCTTAATGTTTAAATATGTACACGTTATTAGACTGGTTCCTTTAATTATTCAAGCATTCCAGTCATCTCCGTCGATACAGCGTTTGAGCAAAAAATACGATCATAAGTAATACAATACATTAAAATCAAAAAAAAAAAAAAAACAGTGTCAACACTGTAATATTAAAACAAAAATCATTATATAAACGTATATTTTGACGCGTAAAAAACATATTATCGAAATGATACGTAGAAAGCGCGCTCTGTACCCGGTCGTCGGTGGTGATAATATTTTCCACACATCAGATAGATGGTGTGCCATATCGAACTACCCGAAGGAAACAAAATAATGTACATAGAATTTATTTAACGAGATTTTCTCGAGTTGATGCGACCGTAACACGCAGTTATTTAGCGAGTAGTGAAGAAAATCGATTTTCGCAAACGTCTGATCTGCCAGTATTGACGTTTAAAATAAACACTCAATATAGTTACAACAACACATTGCTTCTCGACGATTTACTATTTGAAAGTAACGGGTACTAATATAAACTCCATTACCATCTCACTATGTTATATGAATAAATCCACATGGGACCTCCAACGTAAATACGTGAAATATGTCAAATGTATACGAATTATATCGACATTTAGAAACAACAGTATAACAGATATAAGTACATTAGGTGGGATGTAGTTAATCTATTTTCAATATTTAAAAAAAGTTGTACTTGAAAAGTTAAATACGATTCCTGTACATGAAAAAAATAAGTCATTCACTCGATATTATACAATAAAACAACGCGGAAAGATAAAGCAATGTACGTCGTGTAATGTTAAACCGAAACAATTGATTTTAATATCAACTATAAAAAAAATTATGTAAATTAGGAAAAGGAGTAAATAACAATTTTACGTTAAAAAAAATAAATCAGTGATTTTCTGTCCATTTTTGTCACAAATACATCATTAGTGTTTATACAGGATTGTCTTATGGTGTAAGATTACAATAAATTTGAACAACGAAATATTTATAATACTTTTTTTAATTTTTACTCTTTGATACACAATCTGTAATCATGATTTTTTTTACAATAGACATATGTACGAACGAATGAAACAGATTCAACTTGTTAAATACAGATAAAAAAGCCAGCCAACAGTAACACTTTCAAAAAATTGATAATTAATAACAGGTGGAAATTATTAATACTTATCATTAAGGATTTACTAAGTCTCTACATCACCGACGAGTTATGCATTTAACCGGATTTCCGGGAACATTATTTGTGTTCAGTTTCCTAATGAAGGAATTAGCTAAGTGAGATCAAAATCGTCTATAAAGGGTCGACTTAGATTTAGAAATAGTATTTACTTGCGAAAGGAGTGTAGAGAATAATTGGAAATGTAGAGAAGTTCTGCTGTTAATAAACGGAGTGTTGTTGATTGGATTGATTGGATTTTTGTAAGTTTAAGGATTTGTCGGCTCGCCAAATTTGGATACCAAAACATCATATAGACATTAGCAGTATTTTCTATAATATTAATTTGTTTTAATGGTCGATCTTTGAGTTTTTTTTCTAAAGAAAGTAGAGGGTTTTATGTCACTGATTAAGCAGCAATCGCAATACTGTAATTGATGAGTGCCGTTAAGCCATTTGTCTAAAAATAGACTTAAATATCGATCAATATTATGACACCAATAAAATTATAGAGTTAATTAGAACTCCTAGAAAAGGAATATCTTTAGAAAGTAGTAAAAATTACGTAAAATGATTTTAAGTGTTAACTTTGACTATACACTTAGAGTACCAAGTGGAAATAAATTGAAATTATTTTGTAGGTTATTAAAGGCTATTACTGGATCACTATGGAAATTAATCTGCTTATTCTGCCACAGATGTGTTTGGGATAGTTGGTTTGGTCAGATAAGAAAATATTCAATGAAACTGGATTAACTTTAAATATTTTTGCAATTTGCGAATACTTTTGACGTTAAAATCATTAAGTGTTACGCAAAATTTGATGCTATACTGCTGCTCAATGCGTTTCATTATAACAAAAAAATTTAAATACGGCATTGACAAGTATACAGGATAAAATATTGACCTACTGTCACAAATTGAAATTATTTAAAATGAACAAAAATCGTTACACACTATCATGGTTATCTGAAAATAAATTTGCCACATTTTATTGGTCTGGCCCCCGTGATTTTCTCGAAAAAATGATGAGGTTCGATAATTTTTAAACAGACCTCATATTTCGTTATCTCCTTCATACTATTTGCTTCTTAAACTATGTCTCAAAAATAGATATTTCGCTACACGAGTATTGCTTTGATATATCTTCCCGATTTTCATCGGAGTCTTTCAAGGAGAAATACTATCTTCAATTTTATTGAATATTTTCTTAGTTGACCAACCAACTATCCTGATTATTCTGTCGCAGAACAAGTAGATAAACTTCTATAATAAACCAATAAAAGCCTCTAACAACCTTCAAATACGATTTCATCTATTATAATATTTTTTTTTACCAGTGATCAGGAACGGATTGGTGTAACGAGAAAACGAGAAATTTGTAAGTTTATATGAGTTATTATAATACATTTCATTTATATACCAAAATAGTTATGAAAATGAGCTTTTCTCAATAGTTTTTCTTGAAAATCATACGTAACATACTATCCCGTCTCCGCTCCACTAGTACTTTCACTGCGTACACCCACGGAGTGCTCGCAACGCACAGCTGTAGCCGAATTGCCTATTCGGAGCACCGTGACATCTGCGACCGAGTAATGAATAATTTTAATAACTCCATCGATGTGTTATTTATGTTATTTATTTATTTAAATTATCAAAAAAAAAAAAAAAAATGCCATACTACTTTAAAACTATTGTCAATAAAATTTTTTGAACAAAGTATACATAATATGGTGAATTCGATACGAATTATGGGTGGGAAATTGTATCATATTAACCAATATAAATATTCGTTAACCGGAGCAAAACTATTTTCCAGCCCGTCCTTGCTATAGCGATATGTTTTAATTTAACTATATTATAATTGACATTCAATTTAATATTTTAAATGATTATTTTGTAAATAACTATAAACATGACATGAGAATTCTAGTTCTAATACTACATTTATAATATCTTTCTTGACAAATGTGACCATTCTGATTTCAGTCATTTTTAACATTGTTTAATAATATAATTTTGTCACTTTTAATTTTCTAAAATTACATTATTGTATAAACATCAACAAAAACTTTGAAAAATTGTTTTTAAAACCAATTCGTCAATGCATTAAAATGTACTCTTCTTAATAAATAAAATATGTGTTTGTCTTCAAAAGTAATATAGTATTAAATACTTAAAAAGCAATTTAAAAGTTTTCGAAATTGATAATATTTAAATTTGACATAAATGAACGGTGGAAATTTCTTAATAAATAATGTATACTGGAAAACCGAGCCTCACCTGGTTTACGTAGAAACAAAATACTTATTTTTTCTAAGTTCTCAAATATAAACTTTAAACAATTACCGAATCGAAATTTTCTGATAATGAACGTTTAAACTATTCTTCCTAATTTTTAGACCAAATCGTTTTCTCTTCCCAAAGAAGAAAAGATTAGTTTTCATTAAAATCCTGTGAGCTGTTTTCAAAATAAAATAAAATACATACTCATAAATGCAATGGTTACACTCTAAATAGTAAAGGGTTTTCCTTAATCGCACTCTATACTTAACAGTTTGAGCAAATATTAAAACAGAAAATCTTCAAAAAAGATGAAGTTTTGTGCGATTGCGTATATAGGTAATCATTTTTATATATTGCTTAAATTTCGGAGGAATGCATAAATTGATCACATTGCAAACATGAATCAATTAAAAATTATATACATTTTTTAAAAAATTCTTGGCATTTTTATGCGTACATACTAACATAATTACGAACGTTCCACGTTACGGTTTTCGAGTAATGCTAAACGATTAGGGTCCACAATCGCATTGGATGTCACACGAACGAATAATTAATTATATGACATATATATGTAGGTTATTAATTACATATATATGTAGGTTGTTAAAAAATTGTTATAATTTTTTTATGTAATCTATTAATTATGTTTAAATTATATTTATTTTTAAGAACGATAATCATGTATTACATTAAGTTTGGTATTATAATTATATGTATATATTTGTTAAAGAAATACGTTCAAGCCTACAAAAATCTAGTCAAAAAATGCAATTTAAACCTAAACGAACAAATAATGTAGTTAATTATTGTAGTATGGAATATCAAAATTTATTATTATCAGAAACATTCACTAAAATATTAAATAATTATATAAATAATATTTAAATCACACTGAATACTAATAATAATTTAATTTAACAAAAATGTTGTAAAATAAAACAATTTTCAAATAATAATCATAACAGTTTAATTAACACGTAACTTGAACTGGGTCCCGAACTTGGCCCACCCATCTAACTTTTTTTAAGTAAAATTATTGCCAAAAGTTAGAAAATAGTTATCAAATAACAGCAAATTTATTCCCAAAGTTAACAAATCATTATTATATTTTTTACGATTATTTTTCATTTGGGTGAGCCAAGTTCAGACTGCCCACCCACTTCGTCCGATTAAATATATCATAACCAATACTAAACTTAGTAAATAGTTAGCAACTAATAGTAAATTTGTAATCAAATTGATTAAATCAATGTTTGCAAATCAATATTGTAATTCAAATTCAAGTTTTATTCTACTGTGAAATTATATAAGCTATAAAGCAATACAAATTAATTGTGTCAGAATTGTCTTCTACGAGACAATGGATTGATAACATTTGTTAAGAAACATAATCATCAATATATGTTGTCGTCGTTTATTTAGAGAACCCATTATACCATTAGTGATGGATCTAGAGTTCATGTAAGAGAGGAGGGCTATTTTCAAATTTGTTTATTAAGTACTTCAAAAGAGTAACAGTATTAATTTTCGCTTATATTTTTCCATTTATCAAAACTATATAAATATACTTATAACTATCATTTAAATTGTAATATGTGATGTCAAACGCTATATTTAGCCGGTTCAATTTAGAGGTGAAAGAATACATGAAAAACACAACCCAAAGAGAAGGGCGATCATCCAATCGCTCCCCCTCAAATCCGCTACTGCACACCATTAATGGGTGGCATTAATTAGCATAATAATTAATGCACTATTGGGAATGCACATTGAATTTTACAATGGCTTTAGGTGCAGATAGTCTTCCAATTTTCAATTGTATTATTCTAAGTACATATAAAATATTAAAAAGAGTTTAAAACATGAAAGTTGAAAATGTTAAATCTTTTTATAAAAATAACTAAATTTTAATCATGGAAAATAATATATTTAATTATTGTAAATATATAGAATATAAAAAAATACAAGTTTTAGGAATAGTGCAAAAAAAAATTAAAATTAAAATCTTATCAAATATTTATATTCATTAATATATAATATAATGAACTCTTTAAAGTACTAAACAAATAAGTAATAATATTTTGGTAAAATAAATATAGAAAACAAAATAAATTAATAATAATTATAATTAATATTATACATTTATGTAAATAAATAAATGAGGATTAGATTTGATATTTTCCAAATTCTAATTTTTTTAATTCTATGTTCTAAGTCATTATGTTTTTCCCATTGGCCATGTATTCATCTTATATAAATGTAATTTATTACTCCTACTAATATATATCTGAAGAATAAGAATAATATTTGAATTATCAATCATCTTAATATTATTTATAACTAATAAATACATTTTTATTAAATAAAATTATATATAATTATATAAAATATATTATATATTATTCATTTTTTATAATTTACTATACTCAATAAAATTTATCTTTTTATTAAGTTAAATTAATAACATTTGATTTTGATTCCTATATAATTTTTTTTATATGTTTTAAAATATCAAATATAAAGTATTAACTAGGGCCCGGATTTAAATGTCGTAAAAACGATAAAAAATACATTAACAAATAGCCAAATATACCCTAAAAATTTCCATTTAACCAAAATAATGTCCTTAAAAATGAGCCAAATTTTAAAAATTTTTAATTTTAATAAAAAAATAACAATTTATATTAATACATGTTTTAATATATTAGGGAGTTTAAAAATTCTAAAATTAATAAATGATGACTAAAATATTTTAAAAAATGGGTTGATGATAGTTTTTTAACTTTTAACATCATTGTACTCGGACTGTATTATTTATTCTAAACACGCCAAAATATAAAAATAGATTTTAAAAATAACATTACACCAATATATATTAAATAATATTAATAACATAACATAGCTGTCCATCTAAAACTTAATTCAAGTAAGATATAATTTCATCACTTCTATTTTATTACTTATAATTATTATTATTATTCTTATATTAATTTTTTGGTTTGACTCTATTTTCTTTTTTTTAATAATCATAATTTTCTGTATGTATTCTTGTTCATTTTTATATTTTACTCTTGTTGTTATACTTTATTTTTTAACTTTATGACTGACGATGACTTTTAGTCAAAACCAGTAGTGAATACACACATTTTATACAAATTTATTTATTTAATTTGTATATATAATACTCATTGGTTTTATTTTTTATTATTTATATATAACACATTATTATTTATTTCCATTAACAAAGAGTGTTAATTTATAAGTGTTTCATATTTTCTTTTTGATTTATCTTATTTTTCTTTTCTTTATTGAATTATTCTGTTAACATTGTTCATTTCAAAAATTGGAAAATTGAATTCAGAACACGTTTTTGCTGTTGTTGAAATCTATAAGAAACATGGAAATTTTTACGGACGGATTTCAAAATTTTTTTCGTGTATATAATATGAGAGTATTAAAATATGCATCGAACAATTTTCACTCCTCAAATTTCTCTCATAAGTTATAATGTTATTTATTTTCAACAAGTTGTGCATGTATATCTTTATTATTATTCTAAAAGCCATAATAATCGCCTAACAGTTACAATATTGTATATAATTATACATAATTGGTAAATTAATTATTCACGTATCGTTGTATTTAACTATACTTTACATTTTATACTTTAAAATGATTATAATTGTCGAGCATCAAAACTAGGAAATTTCGATTTGAAACAAAATTGAATAGGTACAAAAAAACAAGCAGATGAACGAACAAATGAAATAATTTCGAAACGGATGATATTTCATATTGTGTACGTGATGGAAATAAATAACGAACAACTGCGACTTTCATCGGAAGATAAAATAAAAATGTTTTCTCTGTGTCGGTGTTAAAATGTGTAATCGATCAGATTGCGTCTCATCATAATATTATATTTCATTTAGATTCTAGAACACCCATCCGGGACAAAGCGTCAGGTGAGGGGGTTTAACCGATTTTTTGAATTGATTAATCGAATACACTTCGTCGATATCGTGATAGAAACGTAAAATATAATATTTCAAAACATCAACAAAATATATTAAACCATAATAATTAGCGTTAAACAGTTCTACTCGGGTTATACTAAATTCAGTGTGGATAAAAAAATAACACACGCTGTATACCGATATCGAATCCGACGTATACGAACACATTTCGCGTTTTACCTACGCTAAGTTTACATACGTAAATTACATACAATACGCGCGTAATACAGTTTAATAATATTCAATACGGTATTTATATATTTCACTGTCGTTTTAAGCCAAAAGTTGGAAAACACCAATGTTTTTACTGAATTTGTGCATAACTATATTCGTATCTCGTTCTAAAAATAAACTGATGATCAAAAATTCGTTTTCTTATTGTATAGGAAATTCAACAAACTACGCATTATATAATTTATAATAATTCTATATAGACATAAACGTATAACTAACAAGACATAATTGATAAAATATCTAGTGGTGTATTGTAATATTTCTGTTGATTTTACGAACAATCGCATGTAAAAGAGTTGAAAATAATACGAATATATTTGAAAAAATATTTGAAACATTATTAACACTTACGGTTGTAAAATAGTTGTAATTTCCGAGTGGTAAACAAAATTCCTATTGTTACTGAACAAAACGAACCTTATATTGAAACCGGCTAGGACCTACTTTGGCTTAATGTATTTTTCGTAAACGTATATACTTTTCTCTGCTTCGAATCTAATGGTTAGTAAGCAATTCTGCTAACACAAAAACAAAAACAAAAAGCGTCTGAAAAAAATGTCTTAAAAAAAACCATATATTTTACTTGTTGACGTTTTACGGACTTTTGGCGTAAAAGGGGATTTTCAGTACGCATTAACTTTAATAGTATTATAAACTGGAGATTGTATATAGATATGTAATCGTTTTGCAGGTAACAGCGAATCAATCATTCGGCGGTGGCAACGGCGACTGCGGTGGACGCAAGTCGCAGAAAAGATTTTCAAAAGTTACACACCGCACGCGGTTATCCTCTGGGAATCAATTATGCCGGTCGGCGGGAGAGTGGCCGGCAAAGGTGTCGGCGTGTACAACTCAGGCGGATCTAGCGACGGTAAATCCGAATTCAAACCTATATATTGTGTGCACATACGAGCACGTTGACAGCGTGCAATTTCACATGCCGTAACAATCGAATTATGTCCGTCGTAAACGTTTTAAATCGATTTATTCGAATCACGTCGGGAAATTTTCGAATAATTACTATAATGTACGTACGCGTAAAAAGCGTGTAAGGTGAAAAGTAAAGTCGTTGAACAATTTTAAACTATTCATTTTTAAGTCCTAACTGAAGACTGAATGTATATTATTTCCATTATAGAGTTCTTCGGTCAATATTTTTTTTTCTTTTTGAGCGATAAACATACCGGAAAAATCGTTTTGAAATTCAACACGGTCGATTTTCTTAGAGTTCAAAATCCGATTTGGAAAACTTTAAAAAAATTAACAAATGTGTCGAGAAAAATTGTAACATATTTGTTTTTAATAAAATCTTAACAGTTTTTGTACAGATCGTGTTTCGTTCAGAATCATTTTTTCGAATGGTTGATTTACATTGCTTTTAACGGTAAACTACTATAAGCAATGTTATCTCGTATCGGGTTGAAACTAAAAGAACCAAGTAACCAAAATTGAACATTTTAACACACGCGAATTACAATAAAAAACGCTACGATTTTTCATCGTGTAGGATTATACACTCGTAATTTTGCCACTGCCTTTATCACGTTACTAATATGTTCGTTTAACATTAATACGCTGTCACTGAAAATGGCAAAATTGAAACATCATTATTTCATGAACTACTATTATTCACATCTACACATCGTGCACAACATGACAACGAGTAGGTGCTATTGCGAATTTCCGGATAACAATTGATTTTCAATTATTCAATACTCTACGAGCGAGTGACTCGTGAATATTCAAATTTCCGGCGAATAATCCCAAAGGGAAAATAATTCACCAACCGTTTAATCTCGGCGGTTAGTAAACGCCAAAAAATCCTATCGATTGGAAAAAATACGTCATTTTCGTTTTCCCGTGTTAAAGTCATAAATTTTTATTTCCTTGTGGTGTTTTTCGTCTAATAAATCTTATATTACGATTATAATACCCAAATCAATAATGTAAAATGGGCATACGTACCAAAATGCAATAAAATTCTCGTATACCTAATTAATTATCAATGATTCGATTGTATTTATGAATGACAAAGTTTTAACAATACAAAGGTTCACGACACGTACGTTGCAGCGAAAACTCTAACTGTCATCTTAAAATATAATTACAATATAATGAAATCATTTGTTTAACAAATTTATCATCTAATAGGGAATAATAATAATAATAATAATAATAATAGTAATAATTTATTGGTTTAATCGAGTTTCCTAGAGTAGTATTATTATTATTCTAAATTTGGAAGCAAAGATAAATTATTGCAGTTAGTTCCTCTACTCTGAGAGGAACTAAGAAAAGTATTATTTTTTTACAGTGTTTCGAAATCCAAACTCCAAACACTTCAAAGAAATTTTAACATTCAAATTATAGATAGTACTTTTAAAAATAAATTAATGTTTTTATGCACGATGATCTACCAGAAATAAACGCATATAAAATTTATTGGAGCATTTTTTTACATAAAAAGTGTTCCCAAACACAAAAAAAAACATCATTGTACAACACGAATACATTATTCGCTTTGTTCAAAATCCAAAAATTATAGCCACGGTTTACTAATTATCCACAAGACCATATCGCACGTCAAATTATTATTCAGATATGAAACCGCACACTACGTTATTTCAGTATTGAACAAGTTACTTTCATGCAATTTTTTTACTACCTTCGAAATGTTATAAAACATTTTCATATATATATATGCATATTAAATATGCATTTTTTTACACAAAAGGTTATTTAAATTTAAATATAACCAGTGGCGTATATTCTACTTTTTCTAAGGAGGGGTTCCAAACTTATTTTTAGAATATTTCAAGAAATATTGGTATTTCATTATGTAGGCTACTAGATTAATCGGCAAACGTTGTTTACCCGTAAAGAATTTTCATGCTACAAGCATTGAAATGAAAGAAATTATTGCTTATTTTATGTATATAAAATATTTGTTTGTTTTATTTAAAAAAAAAAACGAATGAATACGAAAATTGTCCCAAAAATCAATTTCTGACTCCTGGTAAACCAAGAAGTCTCCCGGGTCATTTATAAAGTTACCACTGTAATTCTTCAAATCCAGATGAATATCGAAATAAAATTTCAAGTCAATCGGTTGAACGGTTCCATAGAAAATTAGTCACAAAGATAACGGCCACTTTGTTCTATTCTATAGATATTATTACTATCTGTAAGTGTCTACCTATATTGTACCTATATGCCTAAATAAATAATAATATATGCATTTTCGCACATGCATAATATATATTATATTATTGATGCCTGAATAACATTTATTTAATTCACATATATTTTAGACTTTAAATTAAAATCTTTTCTGAACATTTTCTAAGTAAAAAAATGGTAATACTCCCTAGCTTTTAATTCGGTTAATTCTTTTTTATGAATAATCAATGTAGGTACGCTGTGTGTTTGTGCAGATTGAAAAATAAATTTTATTTTGATAATGTACTAAAACGCAACAGATGACCAGAGGTAGTTCTTTTTATTCTGTCGTTAAGTCGTATATTTGTACAAACCCGTTTATAGTATTCGGATGGAACGCATTTATTGCATCCACGTTCATATTTTGTGAACGATTAGCGTACGCCGCACGTTTATTCCGAAAATTACGTTAACATAATTAAGGCTTATGTTTTTAAGCCATATTAACGTTTTACTGACAATTCAGATGTGTTTTTATTATTCTTATATTGAGTATGACCATGTTTTCTTTAGTCATTATGTGGATGCATCTTTGTATTTTATCATTATTCTTATGGTAAATCTGTAAAAAAATAAATAAGAAAAATATAAAACGCGACGATACGATTTTGAACGATGTTTAACCTAAATTGTTATAACAAATTAACCTATTATTCTAAATTGTCTTAATCATACAATCAATTGAATACGCAAAATGGTTACACTGGATAAAATTTGTCCCTTTGCTTATTTTCTTACTGAAATTAGTTATACACAAATGAAAAAAATACACGTATCATTTTATAGCGTAAAAGAAACGCGATGTTTAATTAACTGAAATAGTGCACATTTTTCGTTTCCCGAGCCGAACAAAATTTCAATCTGCCTCTGTGCAGTGCCAAGTCAAATACAAACACGTAGCATCTAAAATGTGTATCAATGCTCTTCGCACTTGCTACGAAAAAAACAATAGAACAAATGTCTCGAAATTTAAACAACAAAATAAAATATTAATTTATTAAATAACCATATTAAGACATAACTAAAGAATTCTAATTATTACGTATTTTCTTCCAGAACGAGTGCTAATATTTTTCGCAAAGATTCACACCGTACCCATAATTTATACCGCTTACTATATCACTAAAGATTCAAAAAAAAAACATAAAAACTCGTCGTTTTCACTATTTTAAAACTGTTTATACGCGTTAAGGACTTTAATCGCGATAAATGTATTAATTTAACGACGAAATATTATACTTACCTGTAAATGATGATCAACCTTTTTTTTTAATCCGACACGAATACATATTTTGTACAGTCCTGAAATGTTCTTGGCGTAAAATCTGCATCGCATTATTGTATAACGAAACAACATCGTAGACGATCGATGAGATTACACATAACTGTGTGTTCACGTTTGACGGTAAACAAACCATAAATGTCGTTTTGCAGGTCACGCGTCCGCCGGATTCAACGAGGAAGTCATATGGATCAGCATAGGCATGAGTATAGCCATCGTGATACTGATAACGATAGCGTTGTGCTATCTGGCGCGGCAGCGGTGCAAGAAGAGACAAGAAATAATCGTTCGCGCCTAACGCCGTGGAACGAAACCCGACTTTCATTTTTCGCACAAAACCAATACCACGTTCGCATGCTATTATTAACTTTCACGCACGTTTCCATTATCAATCGGTGGATGATCGTTCGCGAGTATAATAAACGCAATATAAACGCGGAACGCCGCCGTTCGTAGGGATCATACAATTATTGATCATTATGTAGTCGAGTGCGTCTGTCTCTCGGAGTTTTTCTTAATAATTTCCATAGTACGTATTCACTGTGGTTCGGACGACCGCTGTTGCGTCCGACCGAATTCACGTTTGACGATTCGCAAACGAGTCTCCGACGCGACATTTGTCACTGGTGCCGTTCGTCACCGAATTCTCCTGACGTCGAAAAGCCACCTCCTGTGTATAGTCAGCCACGAAATCCAAGAAAATCAACTAATGCACAATCTGACAGCATAGTCCGCCGTCCGATCGACCAAGACTTCTTTTCAAAAACAAAAAATTAAACTCGTTATATGACATGGTATCAAAATGTATAGTGTTCATTCAAACGGTCCCACCTGCAGACAGACTAGTCGCGTTTAAACGAAAGCGGAATTTTGAATGCTCGCAGACTTTTTACTATTTGTTTTGATTTTCGTTTGCGTGCTTTGTTCTACAAACATTTCCCCGACCGTTTTCATTGTTCGTAGAATTCGAGACTTTCATGATGTCGAAAAACGTTCTGGTGTACGGAACGGTGTACATTCTCAATCGAAACATTTAACACACACGTCTGAATTCGTAGAATCTCTAGTTCGTTGTATTTTCAAGCAAAACTTCACCATGAATTACGGAACATCCACAGACTTTGTTTCATATACCGTTCGTAAAATATAATATGTATACATACTCCGGATCAATCTACATAATAAATAAGCGAGTATTTCCTTCATAGTTGTTTAGTTTTTTCCCACCCCCACCAAAAAAAAATGATTTAAATAAGAAAAATTTATAAAAACTAAAAAAATTTTCCTTTAATATTTAAATTACAAGTATTTGTGTGTTTTAATGTTCTTATATAAAACATAGCCAAACACTGCCTTTCTTGTTTACCAAATAGACGCGAATAAAATTTTGAAAGGTTTATGACGATGCAGTTATTGAATCGGTCAACAATTTTTTTTTTTGTCATTCTGTTACGATGATAAATTATTTTTTTGTTAGAGAAAATATATACGTCAAATTGTTAGTAATTAAAATTTTATCATGGCAAATAATTTGATTGTTTTTCATAAATGAAAATTTTATTTTATTTATTTTTTAGCCTCTAAAGCTCAACCGATATTTAATTCATAAATCCAGGGTTGTATGTACATAATATATTTACGTATACAACATGAAGTTTCATAAGTCCCATGACACTATTATTATTCCAAGGCCAATCAATAATTAGAAATTAAATTTGTTCAACAAAATTATAATTTGATGACGCTATTTTCAAAAATTAATTTGTCTTCGGTCAAAAATAAAAAAAATAATTAGTTTTCAAAATATGACATATTTTATAAATTAATAATATATATATATACACGCATGTGTGTGTATCAGTTGGACCAAATATGAATTAAATTACAGTAAGTCAACGTTTCGATTTTATTTAAAACATTAAAATAATAAATAACTGTTTGTACAAAAGTGACATAAACGACCCTATTCGTTATATGAGTTTTCATCGATTTCAATGCTGTTATTTGCATAATATTTTATGAATCGGTTTACAATAACTTTTCTATTTACGTGGTCTTTTTAATTTCAATTAAATTAAAAATTACAATTAAATACGGTTATAATTTTTGAAACATATTATAAATGGTAAATATAACACTTAATAATTTTTGTACAATTATATGTATTGCACAGTGCAAGTATTCTACACTATTATACTTGATTTTCCAATAAGAATAATTTAATGTTTTATTATTTTAGAATAAATTCGATAGTTTTAATAAAATTCCTATTTCGTTTGATAATATGCGATGAGAATAACATCTTTTAATTCTAAAAACTATTTATATATATTCTTTATACAATTTTCAGTTACTAAATATAAAAATAATGAAAACTAGGTGTATTAAATAATAAACCAACATTGAATGATTGATATGCAAAAACAGCATTTTTTTTTTAATTAATGCGAGACTCGCTGTTTTAGATATTCCAAACATGTATTGATACATTTAACAATAACCAAACATCGACTTACTGAACAATGATGAAATCGTGTCGTTTAATCGAAAATTATTTGACAAATAAAACGTTTCAATTCACGTTTAAAAATAATTATGAAATAAGAATTTGACGACCGTCGAAAAAAAAAAAATATTACAGAAAATAATTTATATTTGCCTCGGAAATTTAATGACGGTGACTTCAAAAACATAATGTGTGTATACGAGTTTCGTTTATTTCGTCACTTTCGCGCAATGTTACATATAAAATGTACGCGGTACGTGTTAAAAGTATCGAACCTGTTCGATATTAATCAATACGCGTGAAAACAATACGTAACGTAGTGCGAGAGAGAACACGGCCGACGACAACGGATTAAACGTCCAACGTATTTGTTTGTAGCTTCGCTCGTGACACATATACAGGGTGTATCTGAAATGAGTTTCATCCGTTAGTTGGTTATATTCTGTAGGACGAAAAAATTAAGAAACTTTTTTCTGTTTTTTTTTTTAATCTCTCATATTTTGGACTTGACCCCTTTACTCGTTAAATTATATTCAAAACTAAAAATAAATCACGTAAATTTCTACCCTAAAATGATGTGTCACGTATAAAATAAACATTTAAATTTTTATCCTCCCTTTTCCCGAATATATGTTTTACAAATTATTATAAATTGTACAAAAAAATTAAAAAAAAAATTATATATATAAAAAACCCGAAACGAAATCAACAAAAAATTGGAACTTCCCTCCTGTTCTCGGCCCGATTTCCTGGACCCGCCGGCTGGAGTCTCGACCAGACCTGGATTGTCGTCCGGATCGTCCTCTTCGCGGATCGGTATCCTGGGCCCGTCGGCGCTCGGCTTCTCGGTCCCTCTCTACGAGTGTGAAGACCTGTCTGCCGCCGCCATATGACGCCATCTGGCCACGCCTGGCGATATTTCGACGAGAAATGATGTGACACATCATTTCAGGGTAGAATTTTGCAAGGTGAATCACGTTGTACGGGTTATTTTCGGTCGTGAATATTGTTTAACGAGCAAAACAGACCGAGTCCGGAATATTGGAGATAACCCTCCCCCCCCGGTAAAAAATTTTCGCCGATTTTTCGCCCTGCATAATGGTGAACAGCTAACGAGTGAAACTCATTTCACGCACGACCCGTGCGTATAATTGTTGGATACGATACCCCGCAGACGCGCGCGACGAGAAACGCGGCGAGATGGTTTTTTCGGAACCCAGCCGCGGCCGACGGGCGAAAGTGCCGCGGGAAAACAATCGCGTCGCGCGGCCGTCAGCCGTAACACACCACGACGGCACGCGTGCACAATCCGCGAGATGAATTGAATTTCGCCGTCGCCTGATCGTCGCATGTTTATTGTAATTATTCGTCCGCCGGTGCTATTCGTGCGACGGGTCTCGCAGCGCACCGCGAAACGTTCTATTCGCCCGTTGTTGTTTGGAAACCCGCGAAACCGTTTCCCGCGCCGAATATGCACCGGCTGTACACACCCGCGTTTTTTCAACGAAGTTATTGATCGCATACGTAACTGTATCGCAATGGAATTGCGTGGCCAAACGCACTGCGGAGACGATATTATTGTCCGTCGCGAAACGGATATCTGTGTACACGTTGCCGGATTTTTTTTTTTTGGAGGAGGAGGAGAGGAGGTCTGGAGGCCTCTACAAAACGGAGACGGAAAAATAAGATTTTTTTTCTTTTTTATATTCCAATTTAAAACACGGCACAACGAAAATTATCGCTTTTCAATAAGGATTAAAATCTCAATATTCGAATCGAAATATCACTAGTGTAGAGTTAAAAAATGTATAGTGACGAAATCTAGAACAGTACCGATATAATTATAATAAATTTACATCGTTTAAGTACCGTATGCATATGTTCGTTGTAATTTGAAAATAAATTTAATATAATTGGAGCATAATTAATTGTATATTTAGTTTATTATTCAACGCAGTAAATGTTTTCGACTTTACTTTTGAATAGAAAAAAAAAGAATATTTTAAAGTAAATTATAATATAATAGATACGTTATACATCAAAATGCACTTGCAATGCACTAACGTCAGTTACACGTAATTGAAAAATGGAGCCGCCATTAGAGATGGGCCCAGAGCATCCTCCACATTTCTAAATCCGGCACTGTCCGTACGGTTGATAACGTTTCGGGCTGATGAGAAAACGAAAAAAAAAAAAAAAAACGGAAAATGTGTACACTTATCACGCTCATAACACGACCGTATGAGATAACTGATGTCGTTCGCGAGGCGTTAGTGACGTCGTACAACACTCGTGTACAAATATTATACGACGGATTTGTAGACGGACGCGTGTTTACGCGTACTTACTCAGAGGAGACCGATGAGATTAATGTACTCTATTCGGTTTTTTTTTTTTTGTTTTTAGCGATCCATGTCGTGCGTGCGCGCGTGTTCGCCTACGAGAATAAAATAACATTGTGTATAACATGCTTACGTGTTAATCGTTTAGTACTAGTTAGTGTGTAATACCCGTGTAATTGTGTCCATCACATCACGTTATTATGTCGATAGAAATGTCACAACCAAAAATATAACATTATTGTTCTTCTGTACGCGTACTTTTTTTTTCATGTATATATAGTCATTATTATTATTCATGATGTGTATATGTTTAATCGGACCGAACACGGACACGAAAGCGACGGTCGGAAATTTGAATGACGTTTTTTTTTTGTTTGTTTTTGACACTCGACAACACAATCTGTTTGTACTCGTCTCTCCGATACGCGCAGATTATATATGTTTAACGATGATGTTACGAACCCAGATTTTTGATACCCGAACCGAACCTATTCAAATCATGACCAACCCGGACCGAACCGAACTATTCGATTTAAATGTCGAACGTCATAAAAAAAATCAAAAAATTCAAATTCACTTGAAACATCTAAGTACTCGTTTGATTTAAAAATTGACAAATGATTAATCATTAATTCGTCGAATAAATAATAGTATTTAAAATCAAATTGTTTTGGGCTATAACGAGAAATTGGGTACCGGAGAACGATTTCGGGGCGGATTTCATTTTCCTTGGTTCGACCATTCTCGTTTACGAGTTCGGTTCGGTTCGGAAATCGAACAGTTCGTAACATCATCAACATTTACCTGTGTTTGTTTGCGTGCAGTCTTGTCCTCTCCGCAATAATAATAAGCGTGTCGATACTTCAGCAGATATTTCGGATCGTGAACACGTGCTCTACACCGTGGACACTAATGGGAGCAAACGTCCACAACCGCAGAATGCAGAAAACTGGACCGTCAGCATGTATTACGTTATTTCAATTCAAAATAAATTATTGATAAAAAAAAAATTGCGTTTATCAAGGAGTACGGCTGTACCATAATAAATATCTCACCGGACAGGTATTGTTAACATTTTATAATACCGTGTCTGCCGACTGTCGGCGCGGAAATGCCCCAAATGATGAAACAACGACGAAGTTGACATTACATTCATTGTTTATCATTATTCAATGTTTATTTTTGTTGGTCATTGGCAATATTTGTCTGTAATCCGTGTTTTCTAGACACCGCTTCTAGACACGATTCAGGTCGTTTGCGTTCGTAGGGTGGGTTGGTACAGAGTGTATCGATATTATTGTTATGTTTCGCATCCAGGGGCGGACTAGTAGAGCGGGTAAATGGCCATACCCGCCCAGGCCCTCTAGAAATTTTGTACTTGGGTCTCGAACTATATTTTTTATTATGGCCTATTGGCCTGCACAAAATAATATAATACTTAATAGAAAAATTATTACGATGTTCTAAAAGATTTTTAATATTTGTTATCTTCCACATATCACGCCTTAATCGTTGCCAAATGCCGAAATAGCCGAAATCGAAGGAAATAATTCAAAAATAAAACAACGACTGGGACAGTGGCTATGAAAATTATTATGAAATCCATTTTGGGAATTACGTGATACACGTCATGGCATAGATAAATCGTATTCTTATCTGTTTTTTTGTTCATGCATTCTACATTTATTATCGTCTAAGACCAATTTATATAATTGTCCATTCTCATTATTCTCTAAATTCTTGTTTGTGTTTACTTTTGTAAAGTTTATTATTATTTATTACTCCGATTATTTCTTCGTGACTCGTTGGTGACGTTGCTGTGCTTATGAATGAACAATTTTTAGACAGATGAACACCTACGCAAAAGTATACTGGTAATAATATCATTTTTTAATCAGACTTTTAACAAATGTTCACACAGAAGTAACTCAGTACCTCAAAATCTTAATTATAGTTCAGCAGAATCTAGCGATAATTTGGAAACGATTTATTGTCAGTTTGGTAAAAAGTAGGATGCTGCAGTTGTCCACCACATTTGTTTAAATATTTATAAAAATACGATAAATTACATACATCAGCATTTTAGAACTTATACTTAACATATAAATACATTCTCACCCTCACATGCACTCAAGTGAACTATGAACGAGCATTTTCTAAATTAAAAATTATCAAAAACAGATTAAAGAACACAATGAAGGAAAATTTATTATAATCTTTAATGCTGATTAGCGTAGAATCTGATATGATTCCAAAGAAAGACATAATTATAGATACTTTTGGAAAAAGTTCTAGAACATTAAGTAACTTATTAATTATTTTAAATAATTTGGATATAGGATTTTGTAAAATTATAAACATTAACTTAATTTTTTTATATATGTATGTATACTAAAAGCTAATAATACTTTATTTTTGAAATAATTTCATTTTATTTTTATTAAAAATGTTTTAAATATTGTAATATTGAATTAATTCGTTTTATTTTATTACAGTGAACTAAATTAGATGATAAACATTTTTTTTAATTTTTACCAACTTCGAAAAAGGAGGAGGTTCTCAATTTGACCTGTGATTATATTATTTTTTTATATGATTGGCCACCGATTATTCCGAAACTACTGGACCGGACTGATTTAGGTGAATCTTTTTTTATATAAAAGAATATAATCTCCCTGCGATCCCACTGGAATTAGTAATGATTTTCCCAGTATTTGGCCAATAATTTAGTTTTTTGTAACTGTATTGTTTTGTTTTTTTACCGATTTAAATGGTATTTTTTTTTAATGAAAGCTATATTATATAATCATGTAAATTGAATTAAACCGTTACAATCAAAAACTTGTAAATAAAAAAAAAATAGAAAAAAATAAAACCGAAAAAATGCACTAAAAAGTGTGAAATAATCACAAAAATCTTGTCGAAGATTGTAATGCGTAATTGAAAATTAAATATACAGTATCTTTAATATTTGATCTGGGAGTGATATAAGTAAGATACAATATGTCAATTTGGAATCCGGCGCCGACTTCGACAAGATTTTTGTGATTTATTTCACACTTTTTAGTGCAAATAATTTCGAAGTCGGTTTTATTTTTTTCAAAAAATGTGTTTTATGCTATACATAATCAAGTTATTTATTTTGTTTAAGATTAAAAATCGCAACATCAAGCCACTTGTTTGTGTTGATTACGTTAGTTTAAGGCCTCCTTAAAACTTACCCGCCTGGCCTTCACGGTCTCAGTCCGGCCCTGGTGGTTAGTTAGTACTGATTTATTATTACATACATAATTTAAATATAAAATAATAACAATTTTTACTCGTTGTAAAGAGTTGATGAAATGTACGTTAGCAGTTCCCATAATTTATTATAATAAAGTACTTTTACACAGCCTGCGTAAAATGTTTTAAAAGACGGAAACATAATAACAGAGTACGAATCTGAATACTTCGGTGAACGGTTCGAACTGTATAACGTAATAACCAACATGAAAACAACATCCAATTACAAACGCGCTCTAAAGAAGACACGCATTCGCAGCGAATTCGCAACCGTAATGCAACGCGCGTCGTGCTGTATTCACTTTCCCCACAAAACGTCGAACGAGAACGTTTTCTTTTGGCCGGCCGCCCGTGGACCAGGGTGAGTATTCCACTGTTTCTGACGACTAGAAGAAACATTTGTCCGACTCCACGTAAGTCACTTCAGATAGGAGTCACGATTCGAACAAACCGAACGATATGCGTCCGGTCGTCGAAAGTCGGGCTCGTGCACAGGCTTCGCGCCCACAGGCAAAGGACCTGTCACGCGACATTACGGTGCACGCTTAATGGGTCCCCGTACTTCCCGTGGCAAGCGTGTGCAGACTCCCGGCACAACCGGAACACGGGAAGTTCATCGGAACGTGATTGCGGCGCGGAGGAGCAGGGCGTTGTACACCCGTTGTCAGAACCGTAAAGAATACTTTTACAATGTATTTGAGTAAATACAAAAAATATCGTTGAAAAAAGTGTTTTGAGTAATACTCAAATAATTATTTATCCAATTTATTTGAGTGTTTGAGTAATGAAATGATTTTCAAATACTTAAAAAAAAAAATATGTATAATTTATTCATAATTTTATTAATATAATATATATTATATATATAATATATATATAATATATATATAAATTATACATAATGTTTAACGACATATTTCGAACAAATTATGTTTTTAAAATGTTAAACCTATAATAACGATACTATATGACCAAATGATTGTTATATTTTAAAAACGTAATTTGTTCAAAATGCTAAGTAGCACCCCCTACAATAAATATCCTTTCAACGGAAGTACTGCTGGAGAGAGTTGTATTATATTTAATAAATACCTATCAAGAGAAATAAAAACTAATAAAAACATTTTTTATTATAATCATAAAAACTAAAATATTTATAATTATTTTTTCAAGTATAGCAAATGATTGCAAACAATCCAAGTTTTTTTGTTGGTTCTTAGTCCTTAAATCCCGATTTCATTATCTACCAATTTTGTACAATTTGCAGATGTAACTTTTTGATTTTTAATAAAATAACATAACATAAGTACAAAAGTATTTAAAATAAATTATTATTCAATGTTATAAAAAAAATATTTGAATACTACTCGAATAAAGAAAAGAAAAAAGTATTTGAATAAAGTATTCAATGCTTAAAAAAGTATTTGAATACCAATATTCAAATACTTTACAATTCTACCCGTTGTTTTTTAATCGCACAAGCAATAGGACGACCACTGGTGTTTATGCTTCATCGCAGAATCAAAGAAAATAAGCCCATAACACGATTCTCCGGAGTTCAAAACACACATTTCCTGAAGGAAAGGACTAATGATTTTATTTAAATATAATTATATACGTTATTTTATAATACATATATATATGTATACTTTATACGAGTAAAAAAACATACAGTTTATTTGAAATTATCCTATATTTTATCCACAACATAAAACTACGAAAAAAAAAGTACTTAATCATAATAATATTTCAATAACAATAATATTAAAAATGTCATGTAATGAGATCGTGAACGAACAATCCCTGGATTATACAAATGATATTTACAATAAAAAAAAAAAATAATAATAAAAATAATAATAATAATAATAATAATAATCATAATAATAATAATAATAATAATAATAATAATAAATCATAATGATACGATAATTAGATCCCTAGCAGTCTTGTCGTTGTGCTTATTAACCACCGAATAAGTCTAGTAGATTTATCGTAAGATTGTTCGATAGATTCGTTTTGCGTATCTCGACAAGACAACGAGACAAAATGGAAAAAAAAAAAAGGAAAACAATAATGATGTTAAAATTAAAATAATAAAGATTGGTAGACACCGTGGCCATCATAATGGTATACAAATAATGGGCGGGGCGCGGCAATGGTATTCGATGTCGATAATAGTAAAAATTATATATTAATAATGTACACGGAAGCGATAAAAAAATATGTAAATGCATAAATATAACTATATATATATATAAATAAATATATATATACACATAAATCTGTACTCTAAAACAACTTACATATGTACACAGATAAAAGGGAGAGAATTCGTTTAAAAACATAAAAAAAAAATCCATATAACACGTTCGTGAGTTATGTACAGAAAACATAAAAAAAAAAATTAAATAATAATAATAATAATCGTAGTTTAAAAACGTTGGTGATGATGATGTGTGTGGTGTGCGGTGGCAGTCGGTCCAAAACTGTTGACGATGGCACCATCGGGGGGACGTAAAGAGAACAATTCGAAAAACACTAAAAACGAAACGCAACGAACAAACAACAATGACGGTTCTAACGGCGGTGCGGCTGGCCAGACCCGACCGCCGTCCAGAACACGTCGCTTAAATGTAAACGGCGTCGGACACTTTGTTCGGATGCGCGTTATTGTTGTTGTTGTTGTTGTTGGGCGGCGACGAAATGCCCTCGGACCAGTCCGAGTTGGAGTTGGGCGACGACGAGGACCAGTGCCACGGCGAGTCGGGCGACGGCGTCGGAAAACTCTCGGGCGCCGCTTCCGAGGGCGGCGTCAGGTACTGCTGCGACTGGACCGGTTGCAACGACTGGGCGGGCGGCTGTTGCGCGCTACCATAAAAATGATGGAACTGGCTGAACGGGTCGACGGCCTGCATGGTGGCGTGCCGGAGCGCTTGCATATGGGTGGGCGACGTGGGCAGTGAAGGCCGCGTCTTGCCCGGGGACGGCGACATGACCACGCTGTGTGGCGGCGACGGTTCCTGGAACGACGGCTGCATGCCCAACAACTGTTGGTGTATAACCCTGTAATCGGACTGTTGCTGCTGCTGCTGTTGTTGTTGCTGTTGTTGTTGCTGCTGTTGTTGCTGTTGCTGTTGCTGTTGCTGTTGGTGCTGTTGATGGTGCATGGCCGCGCCATAATTGGCCATCGGTCGCTGGGACGTGGCGGGCAGTTGTGACAGACATTCCTCGTATGCGGGTGGCTGTTGCGGCAGTCCGCCGGTGCCGTACAGTCTGGACACGTCCAACGCCATCAGGTCCATGGTGTTGTTGGGACCGCCACCAGGGCCGCACGTCACGTCCAGCCCGAACGGTTTCTTGTTGCTGGGCGCGGCCGCGGTGGACGACATGGCCGCAGACGGCGGCAGAGGTGGCGGCGGTTTTTTCACGCTACTCTTCCGTTTCAGCGACATGTTCGAGTCCATCGAGTCGGCCGGGCTGGTCGGATTCGACGGCTTCGGCCTTTTCTTGCCTTTGGTCGACCCGTTGCCACCGCAGCCATTGCCGCCGATTCCACCGCCCGCGCTATTGTTCAGCTTCAGTCCCGGTATGTTCACGTTGGAGTGGGCGGACATCATGTGCTGCGAGTCTGTGAACAAACACACGCCACGGTCAATGTCCGTCCCAGTCGTCGTCGTCGTCGTCGTCGTCGTGTTCGTAGCCGACGTGTTCCTGGGCAGTGGCAACAACGGCCGCGAGACTCGGTTCCGCTGCGACTTACTCATGAAGCCGTTGTTGATCGGCACCATGGCCTGGGCGTTGGGGTGCGCCACGTGCGAGTCCAACAACCTCACGATGTCGTGGTGCAACCGTTCGCTAGCCATGTCCCGCGGTAACCGTTCCATGTGGTCGGCGATCTCTCGGTTCGCAAAGTTGTCCAAAAGCGCTTTGCACGCTTCGTAACTGCCTTCCCTGGCCGCCAAGAACAACGGCGTTTCGTCCTAAAACGCGCACATGTTATTATTACTTTTATTATTATTATTATAGTAATATTGCGATCGGACGCCGATATCGTTTTCGACATTACGCTCATTGATCACAACGAAACGTCCCTAAAGTGGACAATCGAAAAAAAAAAATTACAAAAAACGAGATATTTTTACCTTGTCGTCTTGGGCGTCTTTGTTTGCGTTGTTCGCCAGCAGGATGTTAACCGCATCCACGTTATTGACTGACGCGGCCCAATGCAAAGCGGTCTTTCCACTGTTATCCGGTATATTTATATCGGCATCGGCGTGAATCAGGTCCTCCACCATCCCTTCGATGGCCAGTCTGGCAGCTAGTATCAACGGTGTCGTCCCGTCGTGCATTCTCGCGTTTAAGTTTGTCGACCGGTTTCTCAGTAGAATCTGCAAATGAAAACAAACATCGTCGAAATTCGATTAAACATACAATGTGAACCGCGGCCGTTCTCAGTTTGTCAACGCACAATGTGTTTATTCTCAACTGCGATAAATCTCGGTCTACTTGACAACTGGTCAATTGTTAACAAGAAACTTACTTGGAAAGCACCCATGGCATCAGCGGCTACTGCGGCGTGTAACGGCGTGCGGCCAGTGTTGTCTTGGAAGTTAACGTCAGCGCCCATGTCCAATAAACGTTTGGCTGCGTCCGCCCGAGCATATCTCGCGGCCAAATGTAACGAAGTTTCTCCAGTTTTATCCAGTGTAGCGTTTAACTCGGCACCTTGTGAAACCAATTCCGATATCATATTGGTCGTCGCGTCCTGTCCGTCTTCGTCTTCATGGTCGATACTCGTGTCCAACCCTGCGCCACCTGCGACTGTCACGTCCATCAGTCTTGTCAAGCCACCAGGAAGTCTCTCGTTCACTTCGGTTTCCTATAGAAATCGAACAAACACGGTTGTTAACATTGAAATCACAAAAACGCTCATACAAAACTAACCCTGGACGGCGGCGTGTACATGACGGTTGCCTTATTGTCATTGGAGTTCAAGTTGCAATGACTCCAAACGTCATCGTAAGGATTATCCAAAGGCTGTGACGATATCGGAGCCGGCCTATGTCGTTTTGCAGGTGGCATATCACCTTCAGCGTCCTCGTCCGACCAAGCCCCTGCACCTCTTCCCATCGTCATCACACCACTGTTCATGTCCATACAGCTCAACGTCATGTTATTCTGCTTCATTGTCCGAAGCTCCTGTCCGTCGGGCACTCGTCTCTGGGTACCGGTTCTGCTGCTACTGTTACTGCCAGTGCGCAAGAATCCTTCCGGGAACCACGTTATACCAGCGGCCTTCTTGCGATGTGTTGAAATTAACACTCCGAGGCTAAGACCGACGACCAATATCAAGAACATTCCAGTCAACACCAGTGCCGTGCTGCTCCTAGGTTGTTCTGTTGGAATTTGACTTCCGGGACCAACACCTTCGGCTTTGTAGATGGGGAACGACGTTGAAAGAGCGTGACTGGCGGCCGAAGCGGCTAAAAATCCAGCAGCCTACAACAACGACAACGACAATACACATAATTAGCAAACATAATGACCTGTGGAAATGGTTTTTTTGTTTTTCGGGTAACTTACCCCTGTTGCGCTCGAGAAACATTCAACGTCTCTGGTTATCTCACATTTCCTATTATCGATTTCTAAATAAACTACAACAGCTCCCGGTGGATTTTCCGCGGGGTATATCATCTGTTTATTAGTCGAATCGTCTTGTTTCACTCGAACGGTAGCTCGTAACTCTCGACCAACCTACAAAAAATGTTATACGTTAACATTAAAAACAAAAAACGAAAATCACAAATAATAATTAAAATAGTTCTACACACGTCTCGCAAAAATGAAGTTAAATTAGACAACAGTTGATGATAGTCCATCCTAAGGACTAAACGCATGGCACCTTCCGCGATTTTTGGTGGTTCTCTTTCACAGTCCATGCCGTCCCAATTACATTCAGCATTGTTGCATCCATAATCACAATGTCCGTTGGCGTAATGACTTTGACAGTACGCGTCGTAAATTGGACTGAAAAATTTTTAAACAAAAAATTTTAAACGTATACAACAAATAAAAAAGAAAAGAAAAAAGAATAATAATATACATACTTGCAAGGCATCAGAGTTCTTTCACAATCCCTACCATCGTACAGACATTCAGGCGTGTTACATTCGACGTCACAATGTCCGTCGGCGAAAACTCGCCAACAGTTTTTGGTGGAAGTACAATTTCTCCAGGGGTTTAATCCGAGAGAACAATCACCACCGTCAAAGTCACAGGCGGCCGTGTTACATTCTTGATGGCACCTGTTGTCTTGAGACTTTGCCCCGCATCCATTAGTCACGCAAGCGGCTAGCTCTCGTTCCCAATCGTAATCTTTCTTCGTCATAACGCCTTTAGACGGGAACTTTCCCAGGCCGCCTTTGAACTTGGAGTCGTAAATATTACAATTCTTTCCGGACCAGTATTGCGGACAGAAACACGCGTAGTCCCCGAGTTTGTTTTGGCACGTACCGTCGTGTTCGCACGGATTGCTCTCGCATTCGTTGTAGCTATCGACTTCACAATGAATGCCAGCCGTGCCCGGCGGACATTCGCACTGATATCCACCGAGCTCTAGCGAATGGCACGTGCCGTCGCCCTGGCAGGGGCTGGAGTCACAATCAACGCCGAAGAACTCGCAATTTCTACCGGAAAACTCTTTCGGACACACGCACGTGTGGCCTCCTTCCACCTGTGAGCACACGCCACCGTTCTGGCACGGGCTGCTCTCACAGAAGTTCACCTTGGTTTCGCAATGTCTGCCCATGTAACCGGCGCGACAGTTGCAGTGGAAATTGTTAACCAACTGTACACAGTCCAACGTGCCGTACGGGTCGCAAGGATTCGACAAACACTCGTTTATGTCACCCTCACACCTGTGACCGACAAAACCCGCTGGGCAACGGCAGTCGAAACCCCCGACCCGATCGATGCAAGTGCCGTTGTTGTGACAAGCGTCCGATGTGCAGTCGTCAATGTTGATGTCGCAAATGATGCCCAACGTTCCCGGTGGGCACGAACAGCTGAAGCTGTTGACCAAGTCGCGGCAAGTGCCGCCGTTCTGACACGGGTTTGGATGGCAGTCGTCGACATTCAGTTCGCAGTTTTGTCCCTGGAAGCCGCGTGGACACTGGCACGAGTATCCCGCGACTAAATCTCTGCACGTGGCCCCGTTCTGGCAGGGCGCCGAATCGCATTCGTTGATCTCTTTCGTACAGTAACTACCGGAATAACCGTCCGCACAATGGCACCTGTGACTGTTGCCGATGTCTTCGCAGACGCCGCCGTTATGGCACAGGGCGTCACGTCGGACAGCTTTGCGCAAGGCCGCGTCATTGCAGGACACCATTTCCACGTCACACACCTTGCCAGTCCAACCGGGCTGGCAAACGCACTGGTACAGGTTCTGTATTTGTTTGCACGTGGCACCGTTTTCGCAGGGCTGCGGTATGCCGCCGCCTCCGCTGCACCAATCTACCAGTGACTCGCAGTTTTTGCCGGTGAAGCCGTACGCACAATGGCACGTGTAATACTTCCCGTGGTCGAGGCATGTGCCGCTGTTGTCGCACGGCGATGAATCGCATTCGTTTATTCTCGTCTGACAGTTCAATCCGGTGTACCTGCGAAAAAAGAACGAAATAAATCAAAAATCAGATCGCGTAACAAGTTTCCGCATTGTCGCGATCTCTTCCGGACACTGCGATCGACGGGCGGGGAAAGAAAAAAATAAAATTCGAAAATTCGAAACCCCCCAAAAAAAAAAAGAAAAAACCATGAGATCGTTTACCCGGCGGGACATATGCAGGTGTAGTTGTTTGTCCCGTCCACGCAAGTGGCGCCGTTCATACAGGACGAGTCGGTACAGTCCTGGTCGTTGGTCTGACAGTGCATGCCGGAAAACCCGATCGGACACGTGCAGGTGTACGAGTTGACGTACTGTTTGCAGTTGGCTCCGTTCAGACACGGTTGGGACAGACACTCGTCGACGTCCAGCTCGCAGTAACGGCCGGAGAAGCCGTCCGAACACATGCACGTGTAATCGCCGATGCCGTCCAGGCACGTGGCTCCGTTCTGGCAAGGCGCTGTGGAAACAAACGAGAGACACGTGGTCAGAGGGCGGAGGTGAGAGGAGGCTCAGACGGGGTCGGACACGAGGAGAAACCCGGCCGCGACCACGGGGAGGGGGGACGGGGGGCTTTATACTCACAGGAGGCGCATTCGTCCGTGTTCACCACGCAATCGCGGCCCTGGAATCCGGGGGCGCAGGCGCATTTGTACGAGCCGTCCGTGTTCTGGCAAGTGGCGCCGTTCCGGCAGGGCGCAGTCAACGCGCATTCGTCCACGTCCTCGTTGCACAGCCGTCCCTTCCAGCCGATCGAACATTCGCACGCAAAGTCCAGGAAGTTGCTGGACGGCGAACACTTGGCCCCGTTGCGACACCTGTTCGGCGTGCACGGGTCCAGTCGGCTCTGGCACTCGGTGCCGGTGAACGGCAACTGGCACACGCACTTGTACGCGTTCACCAGGTCGATGCACGAGCCGCCGTTTTTGCACGGGTTAATGGCGCAGTCGTCAACGTTCACGTCGCAGTTGTGCCCGGAGTACCCGGGCTTGCACTGGCACGTGTAACCGTTTATGCGGTCCGTGCACACTCCGCCGTGCTGGCACGGGTTCGAACCGCACTCGTCCACGTCCACCTCGCACCGTTTGCCGGCGTAACCGGGCCGGCAGTGGCATATGAACTGATTGAGGCCGTCCTCGCAACGCAACGCGTTCAGCGAACACGGGCTGCTGGCGCATTCGTCGATGTCCGACAGGCACCGGGGCCCGTAGTAACCGCGGGGACACTCGCAACGCCAGCCGGCGACCAGGTCCACGCAGCTGCCGCCGTTGGCGCACGGGCTGCTGGCGCATTCGTCCACGTTCATCTCGCAGTGCAAACCGGTGAAGCCGGGAAGACAGTCGCACGAATACCTGCGGGACGAGAAACGCGCGATGAAAACGCGGGTCGCGGCGACAAACGTCATGATCGGTTGTTGTGGCCGGCGGCCATTACTTGTTGATTCCGTCGATGCACTTGGCTCCGTTCCGGCAAGGGTTCGACACGCACTCGTTGATGTTCACCTCGCAATTCGTGCCGGACGTGCCGGCCCGGCAACGGCACTGGTATCCGTTAATCAAGTCCTCGCACGACCCGCCGTGCTGACAGGGCGCGGACGCGCACTCGTCCAACTGGTCTTGGCACAGCAGCCCCGTGTAGCCCGGATGACAGGAACACGTGAACGAGTTCTGGCCGTCGATGCACTCGCCGTGCTTGCACGGGTTCGACAAGCAATCGTTGATGTTGTGCTCGCAGTTGAAGCCCGTGAAGCCCGGCGAACACTCGCACTGGTAGCCGGCGATCGAGTCGTGACATATGCCGCCGTGCCGGCACGGCCCGCTCACGCAGTCGTCGATGTTGGTCTGGCACCGGGGCCCGGAGAACCCTGCCGGGCACGAGCACTTGTACCCGTTGATCATGTCCGTGCACACGCCGCCGTTCTCGCACGGGTCCGCTTCGCACTCGTCCACGTCGATTTCGCACTGCGTGCCGGCGAACCCTGAGAACGAATAGAACGGAACAGCGATAAAAACGACCGGGCCCGTCTTTATCTGTTGCCCGCGGTCCGCACGGTCGACGAGGCACCGGCTACGGAACAGTGTATCGCGGCGACGCGTACACACGTCATCGCGGGAATACGATTAAACATAAATAAATGACATAAATAACAGCAAACGAGTGTCGTTCCAGATTACGGATGCAGGTCACATCATATCATCTCATATCGTATAATATAAATATATATATAAATACGCACACGTGTGTGCGCACGGACGAGAGAGAGCGCGCGCGCATAACAGGTGTGCGAGGCGTGCGCGTACATGTGTGGGAAATGAATAATTCCAAGGAATCGACAGGATCCAGTTCCACGTTTGGTAATTAAATGTTGACAATCTGGTTTTTAATCGACCAGCAATAATATTAATTATCCGACGGACGGAACGTTGTCGCTCGACAGACCATCTGTCTCCGGGTTTGGGTCGTTGACAAGGACTATCGTTTCGCGCACGTTCGCGGATCACAGTCCCGTTTTGGTTAGAACAATATCGCGGATCGGACGACTGGCAAATTATCAACCGTGTTTCTTTACAATTCACGCGGCATTCAATCCGCGCCACGCGAGGAAAATTACTGAGCTGTCCGCCTGGTCGACAGACAACAGCGGTACATTTTATTTATTTATTTTTTATTATTTTTTTTTATTGATACGTTAAATACGTACGGCGTTATAAAACCGTTCACACGCAAAACAGCCAATGACATACGTGTAACGCGTATAGTGTTCATGGTTTTTTTCATGGTTTTTTTTTTAACGTGTTTAAATAGTGTCTAACATCATTTTGGATTAGAGCCAAAGTTAAAGACGAAATTATTCAATAAAAATATATTTAATTATCGTACGCTAAAAAAAACACACACACACACACATACATAATTCAAAGTTTTACTTTTGACCTCAAATCTAAAACAGAAAATAATCCCACGGTAAATGTGTCATAACACGCATAATGTGTACAAATCTGAATCGAACCGAACCGAAGTAAATTAATTCCATAATTATGACGTCATTGTTTTATATATCTATTTGATTAACACGAGTATGTTAAAACAGAATTGAATAAATCGACTGAAATCTTATTTCTCTTTTTTTTCTTTTTTAATATTGAAATCGGTTATACTGCCCGCGTGCCTCCGCGTTAATGCCGTGGAGCTTTCGTGGAACGAAATCGTTTCGTTTATTCAAACGAACAAACGTCCACTTTTTTGGGTGGAAGTCGGGTGGGACAATCCTTCACAGGGCCTTACAAATAAATACATATCATTACAAACATATACGGAATGAACGCTCAACGGCGTCCACGCGCCGACTGAAAACCCGTAGACACTCGAATTATTTTCCATGTAGCACGTAACTATACAGTAGTAACAAGATATTGTTTTTAATCACTAAAAACTTACGAATTTAACTATTTACACGATGTTGAGCTGTTAACGTTTCACAGAAATCAAAAATACGTAATAGTTCGTTCGTTTGCAACACGCTGCAATTAGATTCGACGGCGAAAAGAAATTCATTTCGTAAGATTTTCCGGTTCTTTTTTTCCTTATTATTAATTGTTAATAATTATGAGTTATGACGCACATTTGTGCATTTTTGTTTCGTATTTCACGTAAAAAATAAAGTATTATAATTTATAATAACGCTGAAACCACGTGCAATGAAAACATAGTATTATGTCGTAGACTTTTTTTTCTCTTTTCCGTCTCGTTTACGTCACAGTAACAAAAAAAAAAAAGAAAAAAATGATTTAAAGAGGAAACCGTCTTTGCTACCGAACCAAATGTGATGCCATCTGTTCGTTTAATGGGTTCAATTGCAAACTGGGTTATTTATTTTTTTTTTTAATGGCGATATATAAAACGTGTTCGAAAATATAAGGATGTAATCCTTCCACACGTCCAGCTAAACATAAAACAATGTGGGAACAAAACGCTCCGCCGGTTCCGCGATTCGTCCCGTCGGGTCTGTTTCATTCAGCGTCCGCGTGCATTTCAGTCATGGACCGTGACCGCCGAAACGAGCGTTGTGACGCGAACGACAGCAACAGCGTACCTGTAAACGCACGGACGGAAAATCACCGCCGAGGACGATTCGCACTGAATACCGTCTCCGGGATCGTCGTCGTCTGCGGACACGAACGTTCACGTCGGCGTCTCCCCCGTATCACATCCAATAGACGACGTTGAGAAACGATTGCACGGACTATATCTCCAAGTCGGAGTACTCAGTTAGGCAACGCACACGAGAGTGTGTACAACCGTAGTGAAACAATAGCTGGAGTATCGTTATATAATAATAATAATAATAATAATATGAGAGGTACGTCGGCGTTGGCGAAAAACGCGAGTAAACCCGTGTAATATCTGCTCGGGACCTCATAGTAACAACACACGCGTGCACATATATATATAAGATATACACACACAATATAATGTCACGTACGCTATCGGTACACGACATTATATTATACACGATCGTGCCGAACGCACGGCGAAACATTTGTCGTACACGCCGGAGTCCCCCGGCGCGGAGCACGTCGGCCGGTGCCAAGTACATTTATAACGCCGCGGTCGCGGGCCCACGGTCGGCCGTCTCCTCCGGGTCCCCGCGGCGAAGACATAAAACGCGCACTCGACATTTCGCACCGCTTTCCATTTATTTATATCGTATACACACACATATATATATACGCGCGTATAGGAGGTGTTTGTTCTTCGGCTCGTGCGTACCTCCGACGATATACGTTGCGAAACGGGACGACGTGTAAACGCGCGCACGCCTGTGCGCGCGTTCGAAATTTATGAACGCTTTGCGACGGAGACACTCGCCGCGAGAACGAGATGATAATATTATTGTGCAGAATTTGTGTTTCGCGTTCGTTTCGATATATCTGCGAACGAGCCCGACCGACCGTGCGCGCAGGTTATGTAAACGCGTCGGTGCGTACGTCGTCTCATCGGCCGACCCCGCGGCGACCGCCGAGCACTCCGCGGCGTGTCAATCACCACGCACACGGTCGGCCGCGCGCGCGTTATAAAAGGTAACACGCAACCGTTGTCGTCCTCGTGTCTGTCGATTTATTCGCCCGTTGATTTGTAGAACTTACTTATTGACTAACCTGGAAATATATACGTATGTACACGAGCCGAGCGGACGACGGGAACGGACGGCGGGGCGAGGGGACGGTACGGAATCCGGTTGGATTGGTCATAATGGTGGTATTATTATTATTATTATTATTTTTTTTTTCCTATCTCGTACATCGTTTTCTTTCCGTCGCCGCCGCCGTTACGACCCTTTTAGGAATTGTATCCACCCGGGCTCCCGGGACCGGACCGGTATGACTTTCCACCGGGACGACTTACGATCGTCGCATACGTAGACGGCGAGAAGAACGGTCGCCGCGCATAAACATAACGTACCTACTTACTTTTTTTCAAACATATAGCTACGTAGAGCCAATATACACACTTCTGCCGGACGCGGCGGCTAATCGTTAGCGCCGCGCGCGTTGTTATAAACTCAATAACAAATATATTCCGTGCGGCGGACTACGCGCAACGGCACCGCGCCGCCGGTCACATGATAACTTCTCTGATCACACACTCCGTCTGTTAGTGGGATCGGACGTCGATAAAAAATAATAATGTAACATAGAAACGGTCGTAACGGATAACGAACGTCCGTGAATGATTCGTGAATGTTGTCGTGCTTTACCGCGTAACGCGGCGCGCGGCGGCGACGTGAACGTCGTAATCACGGGCAATTATCGAAAACCGACAAATCGAACGAAACGGGCTGAACGCGTGCAAACGATATACTCCGCGGATGACGACGATCGGGTCCAGTGTTTTTTACACGCGATGCCCGTTAGCGCGACTGAAATTTCGATACGGACGGACAGCATCTGTAGACGAGGAGGATCCGTTGTCCGTTCGTCCAAACTTGTTTACAACGGGCCCGACGGAACGAAGAGAGCTGGTCCCGAACACTTGTTTACGACCCGGCCACATAACCGGCTGCAGGTGCGAACGGTGTAATAATTTAACGTGGCAGAGTGTCTATCGTGTATGGGTTTTTTCATCGCTCAGGCCAAGGCGGACACACACCGATCGGATATCGGTCGACGACCGCGCGCGTCTCGTCGTAGATATTTACGAAAAAAAAAAACCTTAAAGAACGTCCGAATAGAAAACTTGCCACGTGGACGTTTAATATCGTAGATACGTGATCCGCGAACGTCCGTCGGGCCAAACATACCGGCGCGCGTTCTCGGAGTCCCGAATTTCGCGTCCCGTAGAAATCCGTTAACGGTTTCTGGTCGGGTCATTCGGGGTCCCGCGCGTTCGACAATCGTAGTATTCGTTGCAGCAACACACACACGCGCGCGACGCGTTATATTCAATAAACGGTAACGAGCGCGTTCGTTAGTCGAGCGCGCGCGCGCGCGCGCGCCCGGTACGACGTGATTCCGCAGCGGCGTGGGCGTGACGACGGACGATGGTCTCGTACACGACGAACAACAAAAGCGATAATAGATTAGGGTCGACGCGAAACCGCGGAGAGAAGAAGTGAACGTAGGAGAATAAATGATAATAAAATAACTACGTACGGCCGATGTGAGTACGTAACAACCGACAAACAAACGCACGGAGATGATTTTACCCGCAACAATGGTGCATTGTGCGCGCGCGCCTGTTGTGTGCGCGTGCGCGCGTGCGTATGGTAGAGATAAGTGTTTCCACGCGATACATTCCGCGCGAGCGTCGTGTGGTTTTGGATCGTCGGTGTAATAAATGTATTTTTAAAAAATCGCGAGCAAACGAAAACGAGCAACGCAAGTAAGGCGTACGCGCGTCGAGCAGACATTTCGGGCTCGGGGACTGTCCGTACGTTCACGATCGAGGCGGATCGAGGAGACACCGATGTCGTCGACTAGTGTTACGACGGGCGTCACGCGAATTTCTGACGGGCCACCGGCCGAAAGGCGGCCGGTTGTTCCCCAGCCACCGCCCCCCGCCTGCGTTTTGTTTCGCCCCGTTCATCGCCGGCCGTAAGTCGCTCCGGGGGAGACGAACAATGTACACGCGCGCGTGCAATGTACGAGCCGAAGACGACCGGCGGATAACGTTGTCCACGTTAATGAGGCGCAGCCGGTATTACGCCAATAAAGGAGAACTTTACTAGCCATTAGCGATTGCGATCTGCGCGCGAAGACGACGACGACGACGACGACTGGGTCGCGGCCGCGTACGAGACGTCCGTTGTAAAGGCCTGGAGCGCCGTCCGCAGCTCTTATCAGCGCGCCTGTTCAATTCAAAACGCGCGCTCGCACAATGTACAATGGACCGTAAATCTTAAACAAATACTCGACAACGACCGCCGTCGCCGCCGCAGACCCGTGTCGGCCCCGTGCGACGTACACAAGCTATTGATTTTGTAACGTGCTCGGTTTCTCTCTCTCTCTCTCTACTTTTTCTCTCGAAATAATAATAATAATAATAATAACGTTCGATTGTCCACTCGTCTCGACGGCGCGGACAACACCGCACTAAATCTGTTCGGCTAAATAATTACACGTCCCGGACAGCTATATCGCGCTTTTGCCGCGTCCCGCCCGTTGTCCGGACAACTTTGCGGCGTGTATTGAAAAAGGAGAAACATAGAAGAACCCCCTCTACGCTCCCCTTCCCGCCACCGAACCCCCGACCGCGATACGATCCGAGTGTACGTATGTTTTCTTCTTGTCCCGCGACGGTCAGGCGCGTGTGCTTAAAAAATACGAAACGACGACGCTGCAAGCACGGTGGGGCGAACGACCGTTCGGATGTGTTTATCGGGCCGGCGAGATCTGCGCCGGGCATGTATATACAAGATCACGCGAGATCCGAGAGATAAAGAGAGAGAGAGCCGCGAAGCTTTTGTGTGCGTACCGGTTGTTCTGGTCGCAGCCGACAAACGCGCGCGCCGCGGCAATAAGATATACGCACGACCCGTGTGACGGACGTCGCTACTCGGCCGAAACGAGGAATAATAATAATGATAATAATAATAATAATAATGATAATAATGATAATGATAATAATGATAATAATAATATTCTCCGTTGCGGCTACAACTCGCGATACAGTCGCTCGCGGATAATTTATATCGCGCCGAAGACCGCGTTTCCGACATTGTACGCGACCGACAAATATTATGACGTCGCGCACGACCTACGCGGGTCGTCCAATCGATCGAACCGACACGCTTACACGATTATTTTGGCGAACTCGGCTGTTAACACGTGTTCTAACACGGTGCCCGCGGTTCTACACAACAGTGCAGCAACGAGAGTACAACGGTTCCGATTTGATGGGAATTCCGACGACTTATTAAACAGTTTTGCGGTCGGGTAATTGCACGTAACCACGTTATGCTCGCGAGGAGGTAATAAGCAATGGCAACGACGTATTTCCTCGAGCCGGCGGATTAAATAAAAAATTGTTTTCGACGCGTACACGTATGTATAACGTCTAATTATTTCTTGAGCCCGACGCGTTTTACAGTGATAATTACAACGTAAAACGCGACGACCACTACGGTTATAGGCACAACAACACGGCTGGAATTACTGAACAACAAGTCGGCAGGCGGGTACGAGTTGGTTTACACGCGTAATGTGACCGAGATATTTTCTAATAACCGTAAACCGTCAAATTCCGAAATTAGCTATAACATACATTATATACATATAAGATGTACTATTATGGTATATTATACACCCGTCGATTGTTCCCATGCGGTATTGTTGTTAAATCCATATCAATCGTCCGGTAAAAGCCATTGTGCAAAAATATAGATAAATAGATATTGTCGTTTTTCAACCGTTATATTATATGTAAATCGGGAATGTGAATCTCGTTTTGTTGTGTTGACCGTTTGGAATTGCGCGCTATGGAGAAAAAATAATTCTGTGAAATCATGTTTGCATAGATTATCCCCCCGCAAGACGGTCTGAAATTCAAATAATAAAAAAACTGCCACCTAATCGTAAGTACAAAAAAAAAAAAAAATAAGAAAAAACCTATAAAATCGTGTGATCATCCGTCGCTGGTACTATTATTGTTCCAACGCGGAGGTCGGTTTCACGCTTCGCAAAGCGAATTATTACGCACGGCAGCGTGCGGACAGCATTCGATTATAACGCCATGAAATCCGCTAAAGACAATACGTGTACGTCGGCAAATCTTTTATCGACAACGCGCGACTTCGGGCGATAACGATTTTCAAAACGTTCGTGTCGTGTCGTTGGAAACCGCCGACGGATGATCAAAGCGCACGAACGAACAATCGCGGCCGTTCGCGGTGGTGGTGGTGGGGGGGGACACACGAACATCTATATGAATATGTATATGTATATGTGCGCGGTCTCGAAGACTTTCGCAACGGACGGACGATTTTTTTTTTTTTTAAATTTTTTTTTACCTGGCATGCACACGCATCGAAACGTTCCGGGATCGTCCAGGCAGGACCCTTCGTTTTTGCACGGATGCGAATCGCACTCGTTCACGTTCGTCTCGCACCGAGGCCCGGTGAACCCCTGCGGGCAATTGCACGCGAACGATCCGGGCGTGTTGACGCACACCCCGTCGTGTTCGCACGGCGATCCTGAAAAACAGTGAGACAAACATATACTGGTAAAGGCCTCGCCGTCCATTGACCGTGCTCGGTTTAGCGGACGGACGGACGGACGGACGAGGGGGGGATGGGGGGGGGCACGCGACGCGACAACGTGCGAAAGCTAACCGTCCGTCTCTGGCCGTCGCCGGAGAGTGTTACGTAACGTGATGTTTCGTAACGATGAAAAATCGCTCGCCGAACCCCGTCGAAAATCTATACATTACGATTTTTAATCGACTCGTTAACAGAGGCGTGCGCGCCTTGACAATTTAAAAAGATGACTACGTCTTAATTACAGCGTTTCACCGGAGCGTAATCCATCCGCCGAGCGCCGTGTATACCTACGCGTAACATTATCCGGTCCTCTGCTACTCCCAATAACCACCTCTTTCCACGTCCTCTCGCCGTTACCGACGGACGGACACGCGCAGACCCCCCCCCCCACCCCTCGGTCAATCGCCGACGGCCTCTCTCTGTCCCTCGCACCTATACACGTCGTCGCGGCGCATTTGCACACTCGGTCTTCCTGTTTCCGGGCGTCGGCACGGCGGCCACGGAGGAACGTCGTGAAAAACACGGATCGTGTACTGTGTACCGAGATGAGTATCGGGGCGACGACGTCCGCGCACGGTCGCCGGGGCATGTCGTCGGGTCTGACCGGCGAAAACCGTGTTCGCCGTCTCTCCGTGTACACGTACCCTGCGGCACGCTGCACGCGTGTCCGGCCGTACAACGTACACGCGCGGTGTGCCCGCAGATGCGACCGGTGTCAACCGCGTCAACCGTATAAAGCTGGAAATCGTCGGCGTTACGCGATAGCCGTACACGTAACAATTTTAATTACCGATCTCTTATCCGAGATAATCTTTCCCCCGTTATCCCCCACAATCGAGTAACACGCACGCCATGGGAACAGGAAGCCGGTCGGCCATTGTTCGGCGGTCCGGATAACGTGACGTGTGTGTGTGTGTGCGGTGTGTGTGTGGTGTGTGTGTGTACGTGCGAGTGAGAAAGAGAGAGAAAAAGAGCAAAATAGCCCTGCGAAGACGGTGTGGATTACAAATAATAAGACGAGAAGTAGTAGTCAGAGGAAAAAGAAGAGGTTACACCCTCCCGCCGAGGATACGCGGCGCGGCGTGTGGTTTTATGTCGTGGAAACGCGATAGTGTGGGAACCCGTTGTGTTGTGATTTCGGCGGTGGATTCGTCGTGTTGTATATTATTATACGTGGTTTAATTTCATTTCACATTTGGCCGTACCTTGTTCGCATTCGTTGATGTCCTCGGAACAGTCGACTCCTTTGTAACCGGACGCACACGAACACGTGTACGAGCCGTTTATCGGACTTGTGTCGCATATAGCGTCGGCGTGACACGGGTTGGACGTGCACGCGTCATCCAGATGGCACAGGAGACCTGCGGGCAAACGACGATTTCTCGTGATTAGACAAGACGCGGAAAACGACACGAGTCGTTCTCTATATATATTTTATTGGTAAACGGGGAACGGTGCCGGCAACTGCCATCCGTCATCGTACGCCGAGTACGTCACGAACGGACGTACGTATCGTTATTATCACGGGTGCCCTTCCCCTCTCCACCCCCGCGACCAGAATGATCTTGATGTGACCGCCCGCGGGTTTTTTACGTTCTTAAACTTTCCATAATTTTAATAGTAGTGGGATAGATACGTGGCGCCCATGATCAATATCATCGGAGTCGTATATTATTCTATCTCACCGGTCTTGCCGTGCGTGCACTGGCAATGGAAGCTGCCAACCCGGTCGATGCACGTGGCGCCGTTGAAACAGGCGGCCCCGGCACAGTCGTCGATGTTCACCGAACAATCCTGTCCCGTCCAACCGTTCACGCAAATGCAATTGTACGATCCCAGCGAGTTCGTGCACGTCGCCCCGTTGTGACAGACGCTCGGTCGCATGGCACACTCGTCCACGTCCATCTCGCACGAATCGCCCGTCCATTGGGACGGGCACGAACACGTGTAACTGTTCACGCCGTCCACGCAAGTGCCGCCATTGAGACACGCGTGCGGTATGCAGTCGTCGATGTTCTCTTCGCAGTTTTTGCCTCGAAAACCTACGGGGAAAAAAAAAGAAAAAAACGATGAGAACAGTAAACAAAAACGCGTCTCGCGCCAAACGTAATCACAAATCAATCCCCCGCTTATCACTACACCGAAACGAGAAACAACCCGTGTAATCCCCAACGGACTCCGGTTCCCGGGTTCGAGAACGACGCGCGCGACGGACACGCTCTAGAACAACAACGAGAGGCGCGACATTGTTATTGTATGGCAATAATGATATCGGTATCGACTCGATCGGAAACTCGGCGCGATCGTATTGATCACGATGTCGTCTTGTCGGCCCGCGTACCCATACAACACTGGTGTATGTGGTGGACGCGCGCAAAACAGGTGTGATGAACGCCACACGACGCGAGTTCCGAAACTGTGAGGCGCGGCTCCCTTGGGGGCGCAAGCACTTAGCAGGGGAGGCGCGAGGTAAATATCGATATTTTTGGATCGACGATAAATTCCGTCGAAACGTTTATCTGATGAAAACCCAGCGTTATCGGCGTCGTCCGAATATTCTCGAACCGTAATGATCAATATATTATATATAAAAAAAAAAAAAAAAATATATATATTGTCCGGCAACAGCAGTAGTAGTAAAAAAGGTTTGAATATTCAAATAATACAAGATTTCAGTTAATTCATTCGTGGGAGGCGCAGTTATTATTTTTATTTTTAGAGGTGGCGTGAACCGAAAACGTTTTGGGAACCGCTGCTATACGGCATAAGGCGATGTACTTAAACGGGCGTAGATATACCGGAAAATCGTGCATTCATTTTTTTTTTCTTGTTTCACACGCGCTTTGGATCTCGTCCGCTAGCGCGGACGTACACTATACGGTCGACGCAAAAATACGAATAATAACACATTGATAGTATAACGGAGAAGCGGGAAGAAGAAACAGACGTGCGACCGCGTGGCGATGGTGAGACGACGATCCGTTAGACGGGTGTCGGATCGAGAGTATTTAAAAAAAGAAAAAAATACGAATATAAATAGATACGTCGCGTAGGTATATATTATGCGCGCGCGACTCGCAGATATATTATTCTCCGGTCACGATTATCGCAATAAAAAATAAAAAATAAAAAAATAATAAAAAACTCCGCGGCGGCGAGTCGAATCGAATATTATATGTGCGTACGCGGCGCTCGTGTGAGCGCATGCGTACGTGTGTAACGTACTGCTGCCAGAGCGATCCGTTAGTGGCCGACACCGGACGAGCGGGACAAAAGGGGGCGGCATAATATACGTATACACACATATATACATACGTACGCGAACGGAGAACGGCTTAATAACGTCGTCGACAGATATGAGATGATATGCGAACGAAACCGTGAACGCGCGCGTATAATATATAGATATTATAATGTTGTGGCGCGAGAGACGACGCGCTGCTGAAACGCGTACGCGCGTCCGTGTATATTGATATTGATATTGATATAGATATAAGTACGACCGTCAACGCTCCGGACGGACGCGACCGACGTGGCGCGTGATCGATTGCGACGGAGCAAGAAAAGCGACTACATTACGTATATCTATATATATCATATATTATCGTGATTATTATTATTATTATTAAAACCCGATCGACTTGAGCGCGGCGTGCCAGTTAAACAAACAAGCCGACGACGACGACGACGACGACTTTGCGCGGCCGCCATTATTTTTATACCGCGGTCGGCCCGAACCCATCATTAATTCTCGTCCGATAGTCAAAACACCGGGCCGACGACACCGTGACGAATGGACTCCGCGGGGTCGGTCGGCACATTTTACCGTGGGGTAGACGGGTGGTACGCAGCGACGACGACGACGACGACTTTCTTTTGTGCGCGATGAAAATAAATTGTCTTCTTTCTTTTCTTCTCCGGCAATATCCCGTGTGTGCGTGTGTGTATATGTATATAATGACGACCGGCGTATTGCGTGTGTGTGTGTGTTTGTGTCCCGGTCGGTCCATCTGGGAAATGTTTTGAAAAACACCCACGCGGCCGATTTTCGGTCGTTCCCCACACGCTCGCTCTGTCCGCACTATGTAATTTGACAAGTCAATTTTTTAACTTGCGCGGTAGGTAATATTTACGCGACCGTCTTCGGGGTCAACCGAGTCCGCCGTCTTCTCCTCTTTCACTAGCACGTCCCGTCAAATGTGCACAGGTATTAAAAACCGGTCCACGGCTACTGCGGGCGCGCGATGCTCGAATATTCAAACGCCGATTTATATTTATTTATTTATTTTTTTTTTTTAAACGTTATGTTTATTTTTCAACGTTTATCTCGGACACCGCGAGAAGTGTGGGTTCGAAAAAAAAAAAAAATTATATTAAAATTCATAAAAAAAAAAAATCCCGTTCCAATGACCTTCCGAAAATGTCGTCAATATTGATTCCCATGAAGTGTCGCCGGAGATAGCCAGTCTTTCCCACGAAACCGTTCGCCGCCGCGGAGATAACGTAACCACACACAACTTCCGACAAATATCTACATTGTTGGCGATTAAAAATTAAACACGACCGGCCGGCCGGAAGCCATTCGGATAAAAAAAAAAATATGTTATTATAACGAATCTTTTTTTTTTTTAAATTTATTTCCCTCCCGTCGGTCTCACGCGAAATTCGCGTGAAGGTACCAAACGACACGACGACACGTTTCGACCGTAGACACGTTTCGACCGTGGCGCACGGCAACCGACGTCGTAGTCACCACGTATCACACAACAGTATCCCACGTGTACGCGCGCGCAGTTATGTTTTCGTCCGTTCTCGGGCGTATCCTGTCCGTAACATCGACCATAGGCACGGTGCGTGTTATTTACATTGTCCTCGCGCCGGACACAACACGATACTGCGCGCGCCCGACAGGAGAAGAAGGTGACCCGCAGAGGGGTCATCGGGCGGGCGGGCGCACGCGCTTGCGTCCTATCTACGGTAAAACGTCATAGGAGAAGAACCCCCGTGGACCGTGGACGGTAAATATCATTTATAACGTCCGGGTCGTTTTCGTTTAAGACAACCCCCCCGACCGACCGCCGCCCGCCGCCCGCCCGACGGACCCGTGGTGGCGCGGACGCGTTACAATATCGTTGTGGTTTTATTACACCGGTCGTACATGTATATAAAATATATATATAATACGCGCGTGTTATTTATAACGTTTACGGGGATGTGTTGTGTACCTGACTTGCACTTGCACTCGTAATTGAGATCGTTGATCTGCATACACCTGCCGTTGTTCGTGCACGGCGACGGGTCGCACGGGACGTACACCATCTCGCAGTTTTTCCCCGTGTAACCGGGCTCGCAGATACACCTGAAACCGGAAATACGAGTGTCAAAGTTGCGTTCAATACGTGCATTACGCGCGCGGCAAATGATAATTCATTTCGCGCGCGCACTTCGATTTATCGCTCTGCGGTCCGCCTTATTACATACTTATTATCCTTCTATCCGATCGTCGGCGACATTAAATAACGCGTACGTTATCGTTGCGGTATCATTGTCGTGTAAACCCGTGTACTGGTACAACACGGTTATAGGCGATTTTTATTTTTATTCATTTTTATTTTTTTTTTGTTATTAAACAATAATATTCATTTTAATTAACTACGGTTTTACAATATAAAACGACAAAAACGATTTTTATATACGTATTATGCAGATCGCACGTTTCTTCTAACGTACTAATAATAATATGAATAGGGTTCTTGGTACAATTTTCAAATCAGATTAAAAGATAATATAATTCACATAATAATTAAGGCAACAACAATAGACCATAAAACGAGAAATTCTTATTAACGAGTAGATATTATGTGGAATTACGAGCAATTAATAGTAAAATATTAATATAGAGTAGATTGTAGTACGTAACCTCCTGTATAACGTTAATTTTTTTTTTTTCTCTAACGCCTTCACAAATGCAATATTTCGAATTCGTTCTTTTTACGCTCTTACAGGCGGGTTCATTGTTGGTAAACGATGTTTTTTTTACGTATTATATGATAAACAACATGGACCCAAGACAATGGGCCAATTGTGTATAGCCGCCGTGAATTGTGGTTTCTTGCTAAAATCGTGTGAACCCAAAAACAAAATGGTGCAAAAACAAAAACAAAAATTATCGCTTTTGCACACGAACTACAGTTGTACGGTATTGTGTAAAAATTAGGCGCGGGCGGCTATTTCTTATCTTTTCATTTGACAAATAAAGTAAACAAATTTTATTTTTTTTAATCACACAAAAGCGTACAAGACCAATAATATTGTCCCACGACTAGACGTGATGTCTTATTGTCTTTTGCTTTTTTTTTTTTTTTTTGGTATTTTCCTATATTTTTATGACGGTATAAACGTTCACTTCTGACCCAATTATTCGGCAAAACCTAAGAAAAATACAGGTCGACAAAAAAAAAACGATCTGTGCAAACGACGAAAACGAACTCAAGAATTTCGAAACAACCATATTATGTGGGTGGGTGTAAGTGCGTGTACACCGGAGTATTGGTGAACTCGGTGAACCGGAACGCGTGCGTATAAGAGATTAAATGATGGCCGTGGTCTAGACAAGATCGCGTGCTCTATCGTTTTTATTATATTATTATTATAATAATAATTATTATTATTATTATATTGGCCAGAGCGTTAAACGTTCGGATTTCCTGCGGGCGATTTGCATAAGCACGTCACTACCACGTAGCAGACACTGTTATAATATTGTACGTACAATATGCTACTTTAAACGCGGTAAAATATGATGTTTTCCGTCGTGTACCCGTGTGTAATATGTATGAACGTGTGTGTGTGTGTGTGTACTGTTTTCAAAACGGGGAAGAAGAAAATAATAATAATAACAACAACAACAAAAAATTAAAAAAAAACTAGCTCGCGTGAATCATTATGCAGTTATACAGTCGAGAACGCCTACGGAAAAGAAATAATTACACGTCCGTGGACGATTTAAAAATTATGGACCTTCGGTTTGCGTGCGTCGAATTTTTTTTTATATATATTTACGATATACCCGTACGCACACACTCTAGCCCAATACAAACGTACATGCACGCACGTGTATGATGCTATATAGATGGACGCCAGTGTTTTCGTATCTATACGTTTTTTCTTCCAGTTTCGATTTGAATATTCCGGACTCGAATGCACACGATACATAATACGTTATAGGAATGTTCATAATAATCCGGTTTATATGTCCGCGAGAGGTTTTCGACTCTAATTAACGTGTTGTCCACGGAAATACATTATGTGCCGCGTAGACGAGCGCGACGGATGTTACCGTATTTGCCTTGTGTCGTTATGTTATCGGTCCACCACGTAGTAATTTTCTACCGTGATACACCACTACGACAATGCCGATAAATTATTGCCGCGAGAAAATCATCGTATACAGCATTATTTTATTCCCAACATTTTTATAGCCAACTGCCTTTTATTACCGAATTTCACTCAGCTGTTCGAAATATCACGCGCACACGTGTGCACCGCACGCAACAACGCCACGCGGTGATAAACAAAAAGACATTTCCAGAAACAATGATGGCGCGTAACATTATAATAATAACTTACGCGTATGATCCGTGCGTGTTGACGCATTGTCCGTGTACACAGGGTTCGGTGGTCGAACATTCCTCGATGTCTTCGGAGCACGTGGTGCCCGTGAACCCTGGGGCACACGTGCACTCGTACGAATCGTCTCTGGAAGTGCATCCGGCTCCGTTCTTGCACGGTCCCGAAGCACAATGATCTTCTAACTCACAATTAGGTCCTGCGATACAAACCAAAAAAAAAAAACACGTTAAACTCACGTAATCTTTATAATATATACCTAGACCAGTAGTTCTTAGCGTGGACGGTACAGCCTCCTAGGGAACACTTCGGCCACCCGGAGTGGGGAGCGTTAGCGATCAGTTATCTTGATAAAAGGACGCTGAACCGAAAAAGGTTAAGAACCACTATACTAGGTCCTAGACGATTTTCTTTTTGTGAGGGCGGAAGGAGGGGATTTGTCTTTTTATGTAAAAATATTAACCGTTTCGTTTCGTGTGAAATTCACAGTTATTGAAATACAAAGCCGAGCAATTATGCCGCGAACTAGTCGATGTACATTGTGCAACGATAATTATTGTTCGACGAGCGAGATTAATTCCTGCGGAATCTCAAATGTCGCATCGACAAAATAATGCACGCCGGTACATTGTGCTCGGCGGGGCAGATAAATAACACGGCCGCAAAACAATTATTATTACGGACGGTTCGAGATGGGAAATGCGTTGAAAAAGACGGGAAGTCGGTATAATGTGTTCTCGGAGACGTTGCGTAATAATTGAGACCGGGTATACCTAGACGATGTACGATGTACATATTATATAACTGTGTAGGTCCGAAAACAAAAGCTTTACACGACGCTAGAACGCGGTTTGCACTTTGTGAATCATACGTCGGAGAACAAATACACGTGTATATTATGACGATATGCATATGTTAATTTTTTGTATTTTTTTTACATTTGAGAGAAAGTCGGCAAGCATTATTATTATTATACCGCAACACTGTTAATACGTTTCGGAAGACGATGTGCCGGGGGGGGCTCACGTGAACGATCGTAATTCATTAAACACATTTCGTTGGGTCAGTTGGGTTATATTTACGTGCGCCGTACGGTGTCCGATTGTTTCGCGCGAATTAAACGACAATCGACCTCACTACGGTTAGGTACGGGTACACACATGCATCGTCGAAAACGTTTTCGCGGCGAGTATATTATGATAACGTACACGAGCACACGATCGCAGGAATCGATCGGGCCGGAGAAACTCCGTCCAAAGATCGAGCGTATAAATAATTGTGCGATTCAGCGAAAAACAAGACAAAAAGAAAAAGAAAAAAAACTCGGAGATCGAGAAGAACGAGACCGACAACAATATAACACGGCGGCGGCGGAGGCGTAACGACGTTGTATACAAGTGCAATTTGTTAGCTCGTCGCCACGCAATATAAAAACGTTGCACACGACATTCTACCGCCGGCCACAGTGCGAGTTATCGGTGAAATAAAAAAATAACAAAAAAGAAAAAAAAAAGCCGTGTACACGGAATGCTTTCTTGCCCTGCCGTGCGTCATCTCGTACTTATTATTTCCATCGGTTTTCCTCCTATTCTACGAGTCGCCTATGCCCGTCCGACGATAGTACGCGCACGGGAACCGACCACCGTCGGAAACGTCTCGTCGCCGACCCACGCGGGTCTTTCAAATACCTGTAAATCCGGGCGCGCAGTTGCACCGGTGCTCCTTGATGTCGTGCAGCCAACACGTGCCGCCGTTCTGGCACGGTTTCGAGTCGCACGCGTTCGATATGGGTATCTCGCACAGAGACGCCGTGAATCCCAGCGGACACTTGCACGAGAAACCGGGCTGAGAGTGCGGCGTGTGCTGAGTGACGGCGCAGGTCCCGCCGTTCTGGCACCGCGGGACCGGGCCCGTGTGACACGGGTTCTTCCACTGGCAGTACGGTCCGACGAACAGTCCGGTACAACTGGAAACGAAATCGGCAAACGTTAATCGCGTGGACACTGGCGTCCCGTCAAAGACGTTTGGGGGAGGCGGTGGAACACGACGCGTCGTTATAATATACTCGTGTGTGCGTGCGTGCGCGTTGTATCCTCTTCTATCGCTCGCCGGCGCGTGCGCGCGCGAGTAATATATATTTATATATCGGCCGCCCGGAGCACGTTCTTACGTGTGCGCGTGTGTGTGTACAAGGAGCGGTCACGAGATGCCGAGATAAATAAAATATTATACGCGGCGGCGCGAGGCGAGGCGAAGACCACTGGAAATATTGTTTAGAACAAAAAAAACCAGATCGTATCTCCGGCCATAATATTCGGATTCGGTCGACCGGTTCCACGGCCGCCGCGAACCTTACCGCACGTACCTACCCGTGTATAATAATATATATATACACACGCGCGCGCGCGCGGCGGCGAATCACCTGCAGGCGACTAACGCATTCTCTCTCTCTCTCACTCTACTTTTTTCTCTTATTATTATTATTACATATATATATATATATTTTTTTTTTTTCTTTATTCTTATTATTATTATAATCGCGACGCATCGTTATGGGTTCGTGAGGGTTTGCACAACTATTCACGCACGCACACAACCCTCACGCGCACTGCACACGGGTACGCGTCCAGACGTTTATAATAATATTTCACGTTTTTCATACACACGCGCGTACGGTATTATTATTAAACGTACAACGCACACTGCACCGCGTCTCGTTCCGGGTCAGAGTCGGATTTCGAAACCATTAAGTATATAAGTGTACGGACACGTCCGACACACGCAGAGACAGAGAGCGAGTGAGAGAATGAGAGAGCGGTGGGGGGGGGGAGGGGAAATATAGATGACGTGCGGACGGCAAAAATCGTAACGGCAATATTTATGGGATCGAAAGAGAGAGAGAAAAAAAAATATGCGATAATAGAAAAAAAATACGTCTCGACGGCATTCGAGTTTGTAATATATCATAATTCATAATAAATATTATATATAACGACGACGACGACGACGATGATACGCGTGTACACGATATACGTATACGATGAACGTGAGGAAAACAGATTCATTTTTAACCGCCGCCGTTTCCTCTGTGGGTATTATAATAATAATAATAATAATAATCGTTGTAACACACAAAATCCACACGGAACGCGCCGTCGTCTCGCGTCCATTAGCCTTGCTTCGGGCGGTCGTAGGTAATTTTTCTCTCCGTTTCGTTCTCGTTTTGTCGTCAAAAAACCGGAGCCTGCGGGTCGGATAACCGTAGTGGCTCGCGCGTTAATGGATTGTTTCATCGACCGTGAAGGAAAATATAGAAGAGAGACGGGCCGAATGAAACACAGCCTAATGATCCCGAGCTTAATATTTTAACAACAACAACAAACGATACACGTATTATATAGGATTTTTTTTTATCATCATCCTCCTCCTCCTACCGCGCGTGCGCGCGCGCGTCCCGGCAGAGAAAAATTATTGTGAGTCGGTTTCGAACTCGTTTCGACAACGGCCGGAGACTTAAACGCGCACTCATCGTCGGCAATCGGCGGCGCGCGATATCAAAACACAATCTTCTGTATTTTATCTGTACGTATAGGGTTCTTTTTTTTTTCAAATCGCGCCTCTCCCGTGCACCACCTGCCCGTGATACGCGTCGACGGCGACGGCGAAGCGCGGATTAAAAATTACTAGAAACAGGGCTCCGTTTAAAAATAGAAACATATCGAACGATCCGTTAACAAATAATGATGATAATAAAACGGTGATATCACACGTTCGCGCGTTATGCCGCCTGCCGATTTCGCGCGGTACGGTTTTTTTTTTTAAACGTAATTATCGGAGTGCGCGCGACAACGACTGATTGTTTAACGGATCCGACGGTCGGCCATGACCGGCTGAGTATGAATTACCACAAAACCACAACGCGAGCCGGGGCCGAACGAAGTGTCGTCCGACGTGAGTTTGCGTTCTCCCGATAATCAATTCCGACGGGTCTTTGTGCGCGAGCGTATTACATTACGCGCGCGCGCGCACGGACGCACATCACCGGACGTCGTCTGAATACGAAATCGCGTACGCGCCACGCGATAAACGCGATGTACGACGACTTAGAGCGTGTGTGTACAACGCCAATTTGTTGGACACGGACGGCAGAGCACCCATTACACACAGTACGTTATACGTTACACACGAGGACATTAAATCAGCCAACACGGGCCGACGTCGCGAATCCCATAGAGCTCCGCAGCGAGCAATAATATTATGCAAAATACGCACCCGCACGATACGCGCATTATATTTTATACGGTTTCGAAAACCGGAATCGGTTCTCTCTCGTTCTCGCCGCTCACACGCGCACACACACACCATACAACACACTCGCCCCGCGCGCGTATTATCATCGACAGGGTGTCATACATAATAGTCGTTACTCGTTTAGCAATCGCAGTACACGCTACACACACGTCGGAAATGCATTGCGATCGTGCAATGTTTCGCATATGTTTAAACGGTCGGTTATTTTTTTTTTTTCATAAATATTCACCATATCCATCACGCACGAACGAGTTGGTTGCTTTCTTCGCGCGTCAAATAAACAACGACTCTATTACGGATTTACGGCCGTCGGATACGTCGTGAATTCGAATAAATACGCGTCGCCAATCCGCCCGACCGTCGGCTTTCAAAGCGATGATAACGGCCACCGACCGCCCCGAGTACATCCACGGTATCAAAAATAACCGTCGTGCGTGCGGACCCGTCGCCGTCACGGTTCGCGAGCGAGACAACACGATCGAAAAACGGCCGGGAAATTTCTATCGTCATTACGTCGACCGTTTTCGGCTTGGCCATATGTCCCTCCCGTCGTTACGTTCATAAACACGCAACGCAAAACTAACCGTCGTTATGTCCGTGGCCGGACACGGAATGAAAAGACGCTGGGTCAAAGTACCCGACGACGACGACGAGAGACCTTCGGGCTCCCGGTATCGTTCAACCATTATTATTGTTATTATTAGCGTTCTTCGGCCATGGGCGAAATATGCCGTCGCGTTATTCGTTCACGTCGAATCCATTCCGTTGTTGTCACACCGCGGGCGCACGCGGGTGTACTTGATATCGCGGGTCGTATCGCCGCGTCCCCGGAACGGTTAGGCCGAAACGGCGGCGAGTAAAACACAACGGCGCGCCAGATAGACATCTCCGTGGCCGTCGTGCCGGCTCATTAGGCAGACGACAATCAGCCGCCGCAGCCGCCGAGCGCGTAATTGCGTTTACACGGCCAATTAATTAATTAACGGTCGTCGGGGTTACGGGCGCGAAAACGGACAGTAGGAACGGGGGTACGCGGCGCGCGACGTCAGACCCCCGCCGGGGGCACTTGTGGTTTTGTCACGGTCCTCTCGGCCGCGGCGGCGACGGCGGCGACGGCACGTCGTGACAAAATGCTCTCTCACGTGACAGATGCTCGCCGGCCGATAACGAACGCTGCAAACGTATATCTAAGTCGTGTGCGTGAATATACGTTTCCGGAGTTCGCCGCGGTATTACGTACGCGGCGGTAACCGACGGTCGTGAGCCGAACGAGCCGCGCGGACGGACGATGATAACGGAGAGAACGCGCGCCCGAACGGTCCGTTATCGTCGTCGTCGTCGTCACAGACCGCGGCTAACCGTTCGTTTTCGTAATCGTCTCCGGGACGAGTCGTCGCGTCCGACACGACGACCGCAACGCGCTGTCCGCGGCTTGTCTTCCAAACGTAATCGAAAACAACGTTTACGTACTAGAATTTCGCTGGCGGTCGAGAAATCGTCTCGCTCGGGGATCGTCGGGGGGGTAGGTACTCGCGACGAGACTTCAAAAACCGTTCGATTAGAAAATCGACACAACGTATATCACTGTTTTCCGAGCAACGGAAAGAATTCAATCAAAACAAACGAATATTATCATTACATGCTTTTCGGTTTATGGTCCACTTTTTTAATGACTTTAACCTCGATCTATGGCATCTACGTACCTATAACCATTACATTACAACACCTTTTTAATTTAAAAAGATCTATGGCAATAATCAAAATATCAATCAACGATTAGAACTAACCGTGTATTACATACGTAACGTACCCACCACTCCATCGACAATCATTGTGATGTTATGCATTGTTTTTTTTTTTCTCTTGGGTGGGAAGGGGAATTGTCGAAAACGTAATTAAAATGACGGGAGGACGTGAAAAATATACGAAATTGAAAAAAGCGCTTAGAATAAACTCTCGAATGCACCCACCAATGCACCGGCGGCCATGCCCGAAACCGTGAATGAGGTTTTTCGTCATTGTCGCGCACGTGGTGTGTAGTATAGTATTCGTGGGATCGAATTCTGTTGATATGTAAAGATATAGTACAGACGGGTTCAGTACACGACGGCGGATTTCGTGCGTACAATTACAATATATATATATATATATACATATTTTATATAAAAGACCCTTGTCGTTCGATCGATATCAAAACCTGCTGCAGGGACGAGATTTGTGTAAAGAAGCGAAATGCGTTTTACAAACATCTGTCATTTTCTACCGCCGCACACAACCACCCCGCAGACGTCGTTCATATATATATATATATATATTCGTTCGGTTTTTAAAGATATTGAACATTATTTTTACTGTTTCCATTCAGTATTTTTATACCTTCGAATTTAAACGATCCACTTGGTAACCGACTGTTATCCGTTATTCATAATGTATGTCCTTAACTACGTACATGTATTTCTTAATCATTTTTCAATCTGATAAATTATACCTACGCGTACAATAAACGTTCGTTTTACTTTTTCATCGGATTATGTGTGGTTTTTTTTTTTTTTTTTAATGATAATTAACCGATTTTTAGATGACTCAATACCGATTGTATAAAAACGACGTTTTTATCTACAAACAATATTAATGTATTCCCGTTAAAATAGAACGATCTAGAATAATTTGTTTACACTGGTCAATCGCAACAGCGCTAAAAATTTGTAAGCATTATTCTCAAAGTATATATTAAGTCCATCCACACCTTTATATACACGCGATGTATGTATGTATACATAATACCAATTCAGAAGGGTATCATCGTTTCGTAATCGCTCGGACGATTGAAATTCCGGGACAATTGCTCAGTGCGTTGTTTTCTTATTATCGTGCTGCTGCCGGTTGAAAGAAAGAAAAATGGAATGCGAGATGATAATTATTGTCTGCGGACGGTGGTTAATGGATATTGAGGAAGAGGGGAAAAATCGGGTTTTTTTTTTTTTTTATTTCAAAACGATCTCCGACAAAGACCGGAGTCATGTTGGCCCGAAGGCAAACGCTCGACATCTGAAAATGTGCAGAAAACTATGAGTAACCGGTATGCATTTTTTTTTTCATCTCGGTGACAAACAATGGATCGTCTAAAATACGAATAATAATCCCGCAGCAAAATGTGTGTATGTATAACATAATATACATTATATTTATATTATATGTACTTGCATAGGTACACAATAAGTTTATTAATTATATTATTATTATTATTATTATTATTATTATTATTATTATTATTATTATTATAACGAAGCCTTCTCCTCACATAGACTATGCAAAATCGCGCATTGATATACGATATTCGAAAATGCGTGTACCGAAGTGTTGGAAAAAAATCATGAACGAAAGAACAGAAACGTTACAAAGGAATAATGCCGGCGGGAGACGATAAAAAAAAACCGAAAGGTACGTCGTATTTATTCGACTAGAAGATATCGGATTCGAAAGGACAACCTTCGTTTTATATTCAGGTATACATCGTTGGTAACGCGAGAAGATGAAAACCCGTTGTCACCCAACACCATCGGCAACACGATAATTACAAAACTGTAATATTGGTTCGATCAACAAGTGGCGACACTGGCTAAAAGTTTATGTAATTACTACATGATTTTCATTTTGAAACTGGATTTCTTATTATCATGATTTTTTTCCACACATAAACACAATCTGTAAAACATATTTCTTCATAAATACCCTTAGCGTCTTTGCACTGCAAATAACTGCAATAAGTCAAATGATATGTGCTAGCTATGTCGTAAACAATCAAAAACTTATTTATATATATAAGCAAAATAATAAAATATTGAGCTTAGTTCAAAATCATATAAATTATTATAATTGAATTGCACGTGTTTAATAAACACGTATATAAAAAACGAACAACGATAGTCAACTATTAAAAACGATTCATACATAATTTACAAATTAAATACTTTAAAAAATAATAATCGTAATAATAACAAAATAATGCTAAGATAACAAAATGCATATAATACCCCATTGTAATATTCTGTACACATATTAATATTCATTGATGTTTATTTTATTTTTTATTTTTTAACCATTATCGCGTTTGTGTTGTATTTCATCGTTTTGTACAATATGCGTTTTTTTTTGTCGATGAATCGTTAAAATCCCCAAGCTACAATATCATAAAATCGTGTACTACTACGTTAACGAATCGAAGAAATATGTTTACTAAGCAGAGTTTCATAAACCTAGCCAACACCCAAAACAAAGACGTGCGAAGTCCCGATGATAACATACTTAGATATAGATTTGAAATGAAGAAAGAACCGCAGCAATTCTGTAGTATTACTTTCTCTTTTTCTTTTTTTTTCTTTAGCCCACGACATACAGATATACAGAATAATATAAAGGATCGCCGGCAAATCAACGAATCGTGATGATCGATATGGATCATGGGTCTGGACTATTCGTAATAGTGTCATTACATACGAGAACGGTACGCAAAGTGGTCGGCCGAATGTTGTAGATCGGCCATTTCGCGCGTCGCTTGGTGACCGTCTTCAATTTCCGTTAAAATGCTAAACAGCTGCAGCCGTTTCGGCGGCTCACCCCTCGGATCCCCGAAAACCTCCCGTCGAGAATTTTTACTCAAGGGTTGTACGAATTGTACGTATGCGCGCGCGCGCGCGCACTCGTAGAGAAAAAGGGTGAAGATCATAGACCGGTTACTTTTCTACGTCAGCCCCCTTCAGAGTTTCCGGACCTGATGATCATGAACTGGATCGGCGGCGTGGCGGCGATGGCGATCGATCGGACATGGCAATGATGACGCAACAGAATTCCAATGTCAAGACGATCACAATGTAAACACGGTGTGTTGGACGATCGCGTCTTCTACACTCGACGGTGAAAAAAAAAACGGTCACGGTTCGAGTGTTATACGGGCAGTGAAATAGAATAATATATATTATACATCCTATCGAATCGGTATAAACGCGTCGTGTGTAGTAGAACAACGTTCCGCGGAGGTTAGAAGACGGACAGTGTACATCATAATATTCTTGGACGTGTATAGTAGCCTATACACAATGGAACGTCTACTTGGACGTGAAAGCAGCAGTTATCGTTTCTGACGGATTAGATATTGTAATAATAATAATAATAATAATAATAATAACAATAATAATAGAACGGACTTTTGAAATACGAGTCATTGTTTTCTCAGTGACTTTATTATTTAACTCTTCCCATGTAATATAATATATACATATTCCTAAAACATTTAAACGATCACACATGTGCTGAACACATGCAGTCGTTTACTAAAAGAAAAAAGGGTAAAAAAAATATCCGCCGTGTGAATGTATACTTGTACCAAATGCGGATGACAAATCAACACGGACGTCCACCCGAAACAGTCCGAAGTCGTATGATCGTTTAAAGAATAATATTTTGTGCCAAAATCTCAGACACGGCAATCAATGTTCATTCCTACCCACACGATACAACGACGTCCCGCGGTTCGGAGAACACAGTATAAATAAAACGACACGAGTTGATAAAAATCGGTTATTTCGTGGATGACCGTGTTATTTTTTTTTTTTTTTACCTTAGGACGCAATTACGTATTCATAAACATTATGAATTTATGAATGTCGTACCGAAATTCCGCGCGATTTATTATCCCGTCGGAGTGACTTACCGGTGCAGGTGACAAAACAAGATAATTTTTATTTCCATCCGAAACTTATATCATAAAAAACCGGTTCGTGTCCCGACGGGTTGTTGCCGGGTTATAAACGTTAGAGGCGCGCGCGCAACAGTCGATTTCAATAAACTTGTAATGACGACAACCGAATGATTAATGCCTCTAGAGTCTGGATGGCCCCGGGGGACGATGAATATAAAATATATACAAAAAGGATATTTTCGTTAATATCAATGCTTTCAAGCGCCACCACCAAAGCGGCCACACACAAACGAAATAATAATGATAAAAAGCAGTAAAAATCGTGGCCATACGCGTTACGGACAAAAGACCGCAGTAGTTGTAAGTCGATGATGGGAATTAATGACTTGTGGAACAATCCAATATGATTAAACCCCTTCGGTTTTGTTCATCCAAAATTACTCAAACGATTTACACGAATCGTCTATACAAACTCAGTTACCCCGTCTCTAGCAACAACAACAACGAGTCTTTGAAAATTTACTTTTAATCCGAAACTCTACCAGAAAGAATTATTATTATTATTATTATTTGTAACACGTTTCAACATATCAAATTAGTTCAACTGCTAACAGTAAAATAATTATTTACTAAAAATAAATGAAACAACGGCATGAACAAATATTATTTAAACAAACAATAACGAAAAGTAAAACGTACCTATGAAACTAAAATAGTATTTGAACAATAAGTATGCATCAAAGCAAAATTAAATAATTTATGAGAATTGTAAATATCGCATAAATTGTCAATGCATTAATAACGTCAACTGAAATAGCAATCTTAGTACATAAACTGGACTATAACATTCTACACTGGGATATAATATATAACGCTTGTTAGAAAATAATATTTGTATCTTAGATAAAAATCCATTATCAAATACTTTTTTTCATTAAATTTGTATTTTATTTTAATAAAAACAATTTACTAAAATATTGCAAATGAGTAATTGAATTAAAACTTACCCGATAGAAAATAAAGACAACAATCGAGACAAAATAATAAATATGTTCTATAAATTTTGTAATAAACATACAAACAAATCAAGTGACACAGCTTAGAGTAAAAAAATGTACTATTGAAACAGTATTCTAAAATCAATATTAATGTTAATCGTTTAATAATAAATGCCTATCGGTTACTTCTAATAATTATTTGTTCAAAAACTGAGTATTTCTAATATTTCCATCATTGTTTATTTGTATTATACGTAATATAATATTTATGCTGTTAAATATCAATGCACATTATTATTTTTTTATTCGGCGCGTCCCTTTGGAATTCGGATCATAAAATCCGTTTAGTAAAGAAAAGAAAAACAATGGGCCCGCGTCTGCATTGTCTTTCCCACTACTCGGTTTCAGTACACTACGCTTGACACAACATAATTTAGAGGATCGGTGTTTTGCATAAATCAATAGTTGCTGACCGAGGCGGTCTAATGGAAATCATAGAACGTGACGATAAGTTAAACACAAAACGAACGAAACTAAAATCAACGCGCGTCCTACGCAAAAATCCTTTGTCCGGTGATATCCCCCCCCAAAAAATAAATAAAAACAAAAACTCTAAACGCGTCGTCGTGTGCATACGAAACGTTTTTGTACGTGCAGCTATTGGTGTACCCGGAGGTCGTTGAGGACACCACGAGTTGTGACCGTGCGTGGAATTCAAATTATACACTTTGCGTTCCATTCCCGTCCGCGGCCAACAATAACCTAGTGGACATTTACAAAAATAACGGCCGGACATTTTCAAAGGAATGTCAGCGTAAAGGACTTTATTTGCTTATTCTTTTTTAACCGGTCGGTTCGCCAAACACGCTTCCGAACGAAAAAATACCCCAGCAAGACCGGGGCCTTAAATCGTAACTACCTACGCGCGTCCACACGAAACCAGCTCGGTGAATTCGGTACGTTGTGGCATGTTGGCCTTCCAGCACGTTCGTCGTGTCGGCTGGTCGGAGACATAAAGAATAATAACTTGGGGGAAAAAAAAATAGAAAATAATAACAACGAGTACTCGTTTCCTTGTAATCTGGCGAGAGGTCATAAGCGCTCTTGTACGTTATGTGTCTCACTCCGGATTTATTACGACTATAACGTACATTTTTTTTTTTAAACGTGAAAAAACAACAAACCCCACTTATCATCCGGCCGAGAGTGTCGTTAGAAGTCACTTAACACAAGAGTCTTTCCCCTCCCCGTATATGCATACACACACACACATGTAATATAAATAATTATTCGTACGTGGTGTGTATGCCCAGATCGTCACGTGTCTCTCCGTGACGATTACACGCGTAGTGTTTTCGTATGGATACAAAATTTCGCCATCTGTTGAACCGACCGTGAGAAGAAGCTCGACGACAGACCTAGATGTGTCCGCACGTGGGGGAGGGACGTAACGTGTTAAATCAAACGGAATCACACATACAAGATCAATTAATAGTAACACGAAAAGTATGAAAAATAATCGACACGATTTTCATTTGTTTCGCGTCGCCTCGGATGGTTTTACACGTTTAAGTACGTATCGGCAGAGAATACTTGTTTCGAAAATATATTACTAATTCAAAGAAACCTAACGAATCGACGGGAAATTAACGGTTTCCGTTGGTAAACTGATAACTAACGACTTGATGAGCGTGTACCACAAATTCCGAATTTTCGACCGATTTCATAACACGGACATAAACGTAGTCACGGACTGGCGGAGATCGCTATCGCGGGACAGACAATACGTCTAACGATTCGACGTGCACTTACGGGCTGGGAAAGTTAAAACACACATTTCGGTACCGACGTCCTTTAGTAGTCCGAGTGCGGTATTTCCTAGCCATTACGAATAAGGCAAACAAAAGTTATCCGTAACACGTCACGTCCCGACGATTTTCACGGACAGATAAGACGGGGACGAGTAAGACGGCCGGGGCGACCACATAAAAAGACGCGCACAGAGACCCGTCCGGGTCTCCCCGCGCGGGGTAATGGCCACGCCGACCAAATTGCCGGGTCGGCTGTTCGGTTTTCGCCCGAAGCCAAAACCGCTCTTAAGTGGTTTCTATATTTCCCTCCCCCCCCCAGCCGCTTCTCGTTCTCTCCGCCGTCCGCTCCTTCCACTCGTTCGTCCGTCTTCATCTCGGCTGTCCGCTCCTCCTACTACGCTTTATTTTTAAGTGGCACGTTGCTCCTACGGACCCGGAGTAGGAGTAGGCGGTGCCAGGATGACAGGGCCTCTAACGGACGCACATACAATCATAATTCCTCTGGCGAAATGGACTACCTTCCGAAATTATAGGGGGCCGCCGAAATCTCTTGGTAATGGTTTTTTTTTTTTTTTTGTTCTACCAACGTTTATACAGTATCACTCTTCTACGATAATACGCGCGTACACCTGCCCGGAATCTGTTCTTTTTTTTTCTCCGCGTCGTGTTTCCACGCGGACGATCGACACCGCGCACGGCTCCGCGTGACATTACGTAGCGACCGTCGTCGAGGAAATACATTTATATATATATATATACATCGTGCACGCGCGTTTTTAGGACATGTCACCTAACTCACGACGTCCTGCAGCAACAGCCACACAATACCGGGCTTAATTACTGCCGAACACACACTCGGCTAACCGTGACCAGATGGTTTGTATTTTATGTAGGGCGTACGCTACGTTAAACTCTGCACCCTTTCGTCGGTAAAAAAAAAAAAAATTAAAAAACACAATAATAATAATAATAATAATAATAACAGTGGGAGGGGGACGACACCGCCGCGGTCGATACACCGAAAACTTCGCGCCGCGTCGCCACGTGACAATAAAAATAATATTACGACGCACACGACACGGTACCGGGGACGCCACGCCGATACTCTCGGGACGGGCCTCCGGTGGTGTGGGTTTCCGTGTGAATCGTAGGAAATCTCGGACCCCCGTTCGAGACGACCAAAAATAAAACCGAGAAATCGAGTATTCGACCGGATGATCGGTCCGTCGGTTCCGTGCAATGCTCGAATCGGCAAAAATTGAGTACAGCAGCTCGCTCAACGCCGAAATTATCGACCCTCCCAAGACGTGACCGATTAAAAACAAAAATCACGTTTTCAAGGTACACACACGCGTCAATTCCAATATAATCCAGGTAAGTGTGAATGTAAATTGACGTTCGCCCGATTTTCGATTGACGACGAATGTAAACCCAAACCGAACACATCGCGTTCGGCGAGCACACTAGACAACCGTTCACCGTACACGTCCGTGCGCTACTGCACTGGGCACGGAACAAGCGTGGACACAACGATACCGTCATACAAACCGATTATAAAAAATATTTTGATTTAAAAAAATATTCGACATTGTAAAAACGACAACCATTTTTAAATCGACATTTTAAGACGAATTATTTCGGGGCACAGTTTCTACCGTCCCGGTGGGAAAAAAAAGGGGGCTCCCTCCGTACCCCTGCGCACCCTCCTCCCGCCAACCCTCTCGCCTCAATCCGATTTACGGTTCGAGCGCCGGTTCTCTGGAAAAAGCGCACGCGGTCCTCTTCGCTTCCGTTGTAGATGAGGATTCGCCAGCGTAACCGTATAATTACACGAGTCATTACGTGTACGTTACGCGCGTACGGAGTGTTGGGGAGCGCGGGCCGTCGCGGCGACGTGCGCGCGCGTAAGATACGGCACGCGAAGGGGAGCGGGGAGGGGACACGTACGCCACGGTCGCGTTGAAGAGGACTGGTTTTTTCGTGAGGTTTTGCTCTGCAGCAGGCCTCCGCGGTCCGTACGACGTACGCGCGAATGATAATCCGCAGTTACACGTACGCGCGAACCACGCCGGCCGCGGAAATACGAATCGACGTGACTCTGTATACGGTTTTTTTACAATCGCTCTTGTAGAAAACGCGTATACACACACGTGACATAAATAATAATAATAATACAAAACTGGTTTCTCCGTAGGGTTTTTTTGAGTGCCAAATGACGTTCACGGTACGACGGCGAGGGCGGCGGCGATCGGGGTTTTTTTTTTATCGTCGAATTACCCCCGGGGAGTCGAACAGGAGGGGAACGGGCAGCGACTGCACGGATCAGAGAACTCGATTGTTCCGCCGAACAAACCCTCCGCGCGCGTAATCTATTCGCCTCCACGCCGCCGCGCCCCCACGCCCACACCCGCCGCCGCAGCGCCACTACCCTTCGCAACGCCGTATGTCAACCGATTTACGGAGAGGTCCGCCGTCCGGTGACTCGGCGCGTCACGTTTTGTCCGTTACGTAGCCGCCCGACGCAAAACTTTGTCTCGTGTACGCCGAAATAAATTACAAATCGATATTTAAGAGGATCGTTCGCGGTAGTTTTTTTGGTTTTTTTTGAAACTCGTACGCCAACAAACATTTTTTTTCTCCCCCACCGAACGTACGTTTTTCACACGGCCGGAAATAGATTACGTGAAATGGGAATTCCGTGGACTCGAAACGCGATCTCGACGATATTACGAAAACCGGTTTTATAGCGAAAAATTTAAATACTACGTTTGCTCAACCTCCGAAACGTTTTGTCGCGCCCGGACAAGAGGCAGTTTTTGACGGCACACATAGCGAAACGTCGAACAAACAATTTTTTTTCCCCCCCGCCCGGCGTTCGTTTTTACTATCAGTCGAGAGATCGCGACCGAAACCATACGAATGGCAACGCCGCGCCGCGGCACAGTCATTTCCGAGGAAGGCTCGCGGAACGCTGTGTGGCAGCGCGCATAGCTGCCTGCCGCTCTGCTGCTGCTGTTCACCTGACCAGGTACTATGGCCGACTGCTCTCCGTGGGAACCGCACGGACCGTGCCCTTTCTCTTCAAGAAAAAGCCCCGCAGCAAAATTAAAAATAATAATAACAACAACGACGACGACGACGACAACCACCACCACCACGTAACACAACACAAACGCCAAACACACGCCGATCGTTGCCATTCGGTTTTCATCTCGTTACCGTTCGTAATATTCGCCGGCTAATCGTGCACGTACGAAAGAAATATTTCGGGAAAACGTCCGTTTCGAATTTTCCCCGGGAACGCACCGCGCGTGTAAATACGCGCTTACGACAATACGACAATGCCGCGCACGCGGGGCCCCCACAAATGTGGTGAGTGGTGGGGGGGGGGGGGGTCAGTGAGTACAACGGTCCCGGGGGCACGGGAAAAAAAAACATATTGTTAATTTCAATCGGAAAAATAAAACGAGCCGTGCCACCCCAGTCACCATATCTCTTACACAACGTCGGTTACATTAAATAATTCGATTTCTTACCGCAATAATTTTTGTGTAACAATCCGTGTGTATATTAGTTTTTTTACATGGGACCGAGCCACTTGGCGTCGGTAGGCGGGTGGGGCGTGCGGAAGTTTGAAAATAATAATAATAATTTTCTTTTTTTTTTTTGGTTTAGGGTGACTAAGATGACTAAAGACAATTTATATAGAGGTGTAATAACAGCAAAACAAGCCAACACGTACCCAATATTTTAGACGCCTTTTGTGAAAATAAAAAATGAAATTTTAGGATTTATACGACGAGGGCCCGGATTTATTTACAGTACCGTAGTCGAACAATTCATGTGGTGGGTCCTACGTAGCCGTTATTTGAATACGAGTCGTTAACGAATCAACAAAAGGCACGAGCTGCAATTAAGGTCGCCCCTGCTGTTATAAGACGCCACTGTCCGGATTACACCGGATTGATTTCGATGACAATAAAACGTCGGGTCGAAGAACGTAGAAAAAAAAGCTTTTACGAATTATTATCATTATTATTATTATTATTATTATTTTGTTATTATGATTATTATTATATTATGTCTTGTGAGAGAATCTTTTAAATAAAATCTACCATGGCGGGTCTATATGCATATGAGTTTTTGTCATTACCGATTTGACTCGCACACAACACTACGCATCCTAAAATGTAAATCGTGTTGTTGTTGTTGGCGCTGTTATTAGTAGTAAAAATGTGACGTTTTTTTTTTTCTTTCTTTCTTTATTTTTTTGTTAGAGTTGCCTATTAGCTCCCACAATACACCGTGCATAATGTAATTTCCATCTCCCACGAAAGAATGCCAATCATAAAACTCCCGGAGTCGCCTCTGGTCGGGCCCGATGTCTGTCGGATGACGTCGTTTTTTTTATTTTTCTTTTCCGTCGCGACCGCTCGACACGCCACGACGCGCGATCGAATTTCGAGACGGTAAAACTTTTGAGAAGTTCCGTCGACCGACTAAACGCGTATCGGGTTTGGGGGGCCACAACAACACGTCATTTCGTTGCCCGTTTCGTCGACGGAGAACAATAATAATTATTTTTTTCCCATAACGTCATCGCTATGAAAACATTCGATTCAAACTCAAAAAAAGGCACACGCGCGAGATAATCGATTAAAATATCTCACTGGCCGGTTTATCCTTTTGTCCGAAGCCACGGGACATAGGAGGCCGGCAATGTAAACAACAACGAGAGCGCTCGACGTGTGTTTTACTGAGCGGCGCCCGTGACAAATTATATTATCTTTGGTCAACGATCTCCGCCGTAGACGACGATTAACCGACGATCACGTTTTTACGACCAAAAATCCAAGGTTGTGCTCGCCCGCGCCCGGCCGCGGCGATGATTTACCGATCCTCGGCAGGGCTTTGGACACGGTGTCCGCGGTATTATGTGCGTGCACTGTGTACGTTGTTGTGTACACATTTATACGTACATAATATACACAATGACGATAATTGTTAGATCCAGAAGGGAAGCGAACAACCGTCCGACAAAACGAGACCGCTTTGTTTAACCGTTTCATTTCTGGTTGGTGTCCGAACGGTGAATCAGAAAATCCCCGCACGGCAGGGCAAACATATCACGTCGCGTTTGAAACGCACACCCAAAGTTCACCTGGACCGTACGATTTTCTTTCTTTTTGGATACGGTATGCAACGAATTAAATCTCGACGCCAACCCCGTTTATAACGGGTAAAAACCATTCGATGGTAAATACGATAATCGTGTCTGAAGACACAATACTAAAGTTGATCTAATAACGGTTACGGTCGTTGGTTGGCGGAGAAGGTAGGTGTACAACCGGTGTGTTCTTCGGGCGAAATTATTACGTAGAGAATTATTATCATTCGATTTATTCGGTCTCACGAGAGTTAATGAAATTCTAAACGAACGTTGAATCGTCTCGAACGGATAATATTCAAAACTATTTCTTTCAATAATCACAGACCTATACGATAACATGTTTACGGTAAATTATATACACTTATTTCCAGACTTATTTTTTTACGTATGGACCGAACGCAATAGATAATCGTAATTTAATTTTAACTTTACCGAATCGTCAGACTTCAAATATTCAAATATTATTCAAATAAATCTTATAATTTCATACGGTTTTAAAATAACGAACAGTAACAATTATTTGTTAGATATCGAATTCTATTTCACGTGGAAATGTATTCAAACGTATATGAAAATAAAATTTACTAATTATATTTAACATTCACACTAATCAACGGGTAAGTCATATTCCAATACGATATTATTATAATAAAACAATAATAACAATAACCAGTAGTCAATGACTAAAACCTGACTCGATATTGTAACGTGTACACCAATAAACCATAATATTCAAACAAATTGATTTATCCACATAGGAACGCACGAGATGTTAAAAATACACGATAGCGCCATTATACTAATATACTTTTTTAATAATTAAAAGAAATGTATTTCTCTACTTTGTAACATAACGATGACCGTTGCGGACTACAGTTAAATAACAAAAAAAAATTAACAATGATCAGATCGTATTACAAAAACGTATCGCATGTTCTACACGTTTGCATACCATCCTAAACGACTCGAGCTAGTTATTTAATCGTAAAATATAAACAACACCGATTCGACGAACGGTAAACTAATAAAATGTTGATGGTGAAATAATCGAATGAAATCACGATGATCATGAACATCGATTGATTAGTATAATATACAACTGTTTCAGCCCCAGTCTACGATCGAAAGTGCTAAAATTTAAACGAGCTATTATTAGCATCAACATAAACTCAGTAAGAGGTATTCTTCTAAAAAAAAACGTATATATATATAATTTGTAATGTTTTTACAATCAATAATTAACCGTGAAATGATCTTCGTGTCAAACACAAAATTGACCAATCTCGTTTCGTTGGTGCACGGAGACACAACCCATTAAACAATGAAGTCTCGAAGGAAAACCACCGATTATTTTACGTGTCTATTTCTGTACTCACTTGCAAACGTATTCTCCGGTCCTCTTCATGAAACAAGTACCTCCGTGAAGACATGGGTTAGGCGAACATGACACGATCCCGGTGGATCCTAAAAAAAAAAAAAAGATAATATTATTAAAAGAAATTTCATACATCATTAGTGGTTTTTTGTTTTTTTCACACAACTATTATATGTATGTGTAAATATAACACACACACACACATACATTCTGAATTAACATATCTCTTTGAAAAATAGAAGGTATATTGCGTTTTGTTTGTTTTAGCGTTTAAAAAACGAAGACATTCCGAAAGGCACGCCTCTCTTTGCGGTCAAACAACACCTTCATTATTATTATTATTATTATTGTAAATATAAACCTATGTACACACACGGGTTTCAAACGTTTCTGTTTGTCCACCGACGTTTTCCCTGAAAAACGGACACAAACCTATTCGGTCGCGGGCAAACGGTCCAAGAGAAAAAGGATCGTAAAACTTTATAACGTCACGGACGCGTGAAAACACGTCGAGTGCGAGGGATGAGAATTTACGAGACGGGTCGTCGTGGAACGAATTCGTGTTACGTCTCGGGAAAGGGTTAAGAGAGGATAACGTGAGAAACCGTGTCCCGCCGGACATATATCTTTCCTTCCCCCCCCCCCTCCACAACCCCCTCCCGTGATATACTATCCACGCACACGCACGCGCGCACATATACAAATATACGCGTTTATATACAATATGTGTATTGTGGCGTGTACAGGTCGTAAATATGACAACCGGGGCTTTCTGACCCAAATCCGTCGAGAACGCGGTATTGTATGAGGACCGCGAACCCCAAACGGCGCGCGCTTTTAGTAGTACGCGAGCGCGAGATTCGGTGACGGGGGGGGGAAACGATTTTTTAAATAAAAACATAAAGAAAACATTCAATTGTGTCGCGTGATCCATTCGCGCGCCCGCGCCCGGCCGGCTACGCGATGATGAACTCATCCGGTCCAGGCCCGGGCCAGGAAGTATTCCATTAAGCGGTCGTTAATTCGCCAACGGCCAGGCGACCGACTGCCCATGATATCATCGAGGCGGCGGCGGCGGCGGCGGCGACGGCTTAATGGAATGAAATAAAAAAACTAGTTGCGATAATTTATATATTATATCGTGTGTACGTGTGCGTGCGCGTACGCACACGTAGACGAACGCAAAGACAAAGAATCGTGGCCCGGGTCTCGCGATTCAATTCACTCGGGTCCAAACAATGCGCCCAAGCACTATAATAATCATTACACACGATAGTAGAGTTGTTTTTTTCTTTTCTTTTCACCGTTATTAGTTTTATTGCGCTGTTGATGAACCGTCGTCATCACACACGCCGCAGTTTTATAGGCACACATAGTAGTGCTTTTATTAAAACGAGAAATTAAAAAATAGAAAATCAGAGTCCACACTCACACACACACACACACACACACGAATACAGAGCACGTTACGCGGTAGAGTATTGTTGTGTTGAATACACCGATGGCCGTCGTGCAACAGCCGACCGGATTGAATCGAACTCGTGTGTGTTAGTATATATTATGTGAGTTGTACGATGTGACCGCACAACACAATACGATATTATTATAATATAATATATATATATATATATTATACGTGTGTACACGCGCGCGCGCGCGCGTGTGTGTGCGTGTTATACACGACCGGGGGACGGCAACATGGCGGATGCAAGACGCGTGTGTACACGACGGCTACACGGAGACCACCGAAAACCTTGGCTGGTTACCTACTACTACCAACTACCTGTTGTTCGTCGACGACGACGACGACACCATTGAAGGCACGCACACACACACACGTGCTATCCGTCGACGACCAATATACGGATACCACACTAACGTACTCGTCCGTAACCCGCGGTCCGTCGCATGGCACCGTTAGCACGAAACGACGACCCGCGCGTGTTGCGCACGGTCCGTCCGTGTGTTTACGAAAACGACGAGCGCCGTTATCAATTTTTCGCGGGCACGGCCGCCGGTTCGTACAAATCGTGGACGACATTGAACGTCGCTTGGACTTAGGGCCGGGCGTACAAATGTTCGATTCCCGACTACGGGATCCCGAGCTCGGAAATCCGCGAGCCCGCCGCGCAGACCGTTTCCACCGTTTCCATCGGGTATCTCATCATGCCGGCGTACGCACGGTGACGCTTTCGTGAAAACGCGGCTGCGGACGACGGGCGCGAGTTGACTTGCTGTTGCACTATTGCCGGCGGTTACATATTTGGCGGGCACGCCCGTTTGAGAGTTCTCGGGGAATAGCCGATAGTGAATTTCAATCTCAAACGAGAGCACATCCAGACGAGTTCTTCGAATTTTTACGGGACGTCGACGAAATCGTTTGATGAGCCGCACAATGGCACACGGGAGAAAAAACCAATAACAAAAAACCGAAACACACGCATTATGTCTGGATACGGAAGAAGAGTTGGCGCCATAACGTCAAGGTAAGTCTCTGTGTCCCCGTGGTGGTTTGTCCGCACTATTGACGTCACACACGCAGGGATGTATATCTCGACGGGCGTTATTAAATTTTCGGACTCGGTAGGCGCGTGCGCAGTAAAAGGAAGAGCAGAAACACGTTCACGCGACACGGCGCTGGAAAATGCCGAACAGACCATTATTCTGGACGAACCGCGTTCGGGATAACACGTCATTCGGTTTTCTTTCGTTCGGGCCGTTCCGAACGCAAACTTTAAGAACGTGTTGCCGTGATTCCGGCGAAATCGCCCGCGTTCGGGGTTGTCCGAGTCGGCAAAACGAATTCGGACGTCGAACACGGAAACCGCACGGCGTGCGCGCAGCCTTATACACGATATGCACATATTATCACGGGGTGGACACTGATAAGAAATAACATGGGTAACATAGGACGGCGGCCAAATCAAAGCGGCCATGTTTTCGGAGGTGTGAATGTTATCACTTAAAAAAAAATAAAAAAATAGAAACTATAATATCAGTAGAATTGGGTAAACAAATAATAATATATAAATATAAATATAATAAACTAAAATCGCGTATGATGTAATTACAAAACCGTAGAAAACAGTTACCATAAGACACGTGAAATACGTCGTGATCTATCCAATCCACCTTGGTCGTGTCAACATATTATCGCTAAATAGTAAATAAACAAATATGACGAATTTTCCTCCGAAAACATGGCCGACTGAATTGACATTATCAACGAAGTGTCCACCCCGTGATATATTATCTCGTGTCGTTTTGGGGGGAAAAACGTTTTCAACATACCGCGTTTGTATCGTCCACAAACGCGACAACGACGGTTAATCAGTCACCCGCGGCCCGGGCAAGACCACGTTAATTACGATCTCGGCCATGAATTATAAATAATATGTATCGTATTGTATACAAGCCACGACGACTTCGAAAATCCCGAAACTATATATATATGAACACGTTTCCGCGCCGTTATCGCACGTCTAATCTGGCCCGGCGGCATTAACTCAAATTTGAAAAATCTATTCCTCGATCAATAATTGATCACATTATGAAATACGGTACGTTCGTCATACTCTCCTAGCCGGTTTTTTACGGTGCACCGAAATCAATTCGTATCGAACGTTTTTTTTTTTTTACGCTAACCCGTAGAAAGAAAGTCATCGTTATGTTAAAACCATTATCGAATAAACACCGGTGACAAATGAAAAGTCTTTGACAGAAGTACAGAACACACACGTCGAGATTATTTTTATTAAGTAAGGCAATTATAAATTAATTTACATCGGGTACAAACCCGTTTTGTCGTCTTCATTTTTCAACCAATTATTTCGAACATACATATATACACGAATAATTTAATCATTATGGAAATTATTATTTCGTTTCTGTTCGAAACGTTCGTACAATGAAAATATTATTTGTTTATTTATTTAATTCGACATGTATGACTGTACAACGGTACGATATTCGAATATTATTTAATAATACGTTTAATCAACACTAGGTGCCCGAAACTATCCACCGATAGACAATTTGACGGTGGTCAAAGTAAACGACTGATTTAGAAATCCGATTAATTAAATGCGTCGAATTTTAACATAACTAATAACTTCGATCTCGTGTGAATGAATAACGAAATCGTGTACTTTGTAACGTCCGTTCGCAACAGCCAGCGATCGATAAAATTCAAAATAAGTCGAATCCGTTCGTGAAAGTCTATACTAATATATATATCGTAAAAAAAATTTTAAAAAACTAAACGGTTTGTAAATCGTTTTAATACATAAATATATATATATATATAAAAAAAGTATAGAGATGTTGTATAAAATGTGTTTATTTACAAATTTGTTTGTTTACACAACTCTATATATTTTTATATTCATTGGCTTAATTTCATAAACGTTTTTTTTTTTTTTATTAACTAAGAATATTAATCTACGGTTTCTCATTATTCTCCGTGTTGTTTTATTATGGTTTATCAAAACGATACAGACGGGTGTGATTAATTATACACAACGATCGTAATCGGCCAAACTAAATATAATTCGGAAACGTCCGATTCGAACGTAAACAAACACCCGGTCGTTTAGACGCGATTCGAAATCCGTTCTCGACGACGTGCGGCGCAGCGGGCGTTCCGGCTGCAAAGCGAAATATACGATTTCCGATCGCGTTCACGAGACGCCCACGTGGGTCCAAAACGATCGTTTTTGTGCAGCAACACACTTGTCGGAAACTCGTCCGCCAAAAGCCGAAAACGTGGCGCGCCGGACGGGGACGGAAGGAAACGCCGTAGGAGATTCGTCAGAGCCACCGGAGCACCTCTCGGCGGCACACGACAAATGGACGAAAAGTCGTTTCCACGTCCATCCCGAACCCGGCGGCACGACTAAAGAAAAATCGCCGGTTAACGGACGGCCGACACGTTCGCTGCACGAATCGACGGACGGTTAGGTCAGGTTAGGGATCGTGATTTTCCAATCGGAACCGCCGCGATGACCGAAATTCGCTTTTATCGAATGGCCGCCCTATAACTGTAATAACTCCCCGGAGACCGGGATGGTACGCTCTGAAACGCGAAAAGCCGCCGAAAAACCTAGTCCGCGTTTTTTCGCGTACACGCCACTTGTTCGGCCGAAAAGCGCGTGCATGACGTTCTGTTCGGTCTGGAGTGTATATAAACAGCTGCGGTCCTATCGGCGGTTACGCCGTGCGCACCGGACGGATGAACGAAAACCGGAGCGCGCGCTCGCCCGCGACAGAGTGGGAAAGAGCGGGGGACATGAGCGAGAGCGTCGTCGCGCAGATGTTCCGGCGGCCCGACGGTAGGGGTTGTTGTTTTGTGTGCGCCCGCGCGCGCGGCGAGGGTTTTCGGGCGCCCCGAGCCGACCGTGACGACGACAATGTTCACCCGGCCCGCGCGACAGGGATGCCCAAAACGCGGGCGCGCCGAGGGGTCGAGGGAAAACCGTTACGACCTGCGGCCGGTGAACGCGAATTTCGTAATGCGGGCGCACGAAAACGGTGGGAGGGAGCGCGCGTCGTACATTACATTGTTGCCGTACGGGCGGCGGGCTAACCGAGCCGCGCGCGCTAACCTAACCGCTCGTCGCGAAAACGGCGCGATTTCGTGGCCGGCCGAGAGACGTCTGGTTCCCGGGATGGCCACAAGACGAGGCGGTACGTGGACGGCGGGGAAGGGGGTTATTTTACTATCGCGATAATTCACAAACGCCGACTACGATCGTAGCGAATAGTTGTGCGCCGAGGGTCGCGCGCGTGATAAACGAATTTGCGACGACGTTTGGGAACGCCTGAGGACATTGTTGTCGTTGTTATTAGTCTTTTCGGCTGTGGGTCCGGCCGTGTGATTAAAGGTACTGCACACGTCCGCGCTGTGCCGACGACAAGCGACGGGACAAGTAAAACCCGTACCGCACACGTGTGGTATGTACGTGCACACGCGCCGAGGCCGATGTCACACGGGCGACTTGTTGATCGGTAGTTTTGTAGATCGTCGTCCGCTATGACGAATCACAACGTCGGCGCGCGCGTCCGAACAACAACGACGACGACGACGACGACGACCAATTCGGTTCGGGTATCCGAAAGTTTCGGCAGGAAAGCCAGCGTTTAAATCTCTACGACGGAAACCCGCCGGGCCGAACACCCGACCCAACATGCGCGCGCGACCGGCAAATCCGAACGTCGCCCGAAAACCCGGAACGGTACGTCGGCCGTTCGCGAAAACACGCGCGCGAATCCGTGAGCTGACGAACCGAAAACGGCCGATCGTTTTTATTTACCTGATGCTGCGACGGGTGCCGCGGCCAGCGACCAGCACGCCAACAGAACGCACGTGCCCACCAGGGTCGTCCGGCCAGGGTTTTTTCTCGGCATGGCTACGGTTCGTCGGCAACGCAAAACACGACCGCCCGGACACAATTACAGTCGACAATCGACGCTTTACCAACGAACTGACGATAACGTGTCGTTTACCCGAACTCGATAGGGCACGTCATCACGATTGCCGTCTTCGCCAACGCGCTTTTCAATGCGATTCCCCCGGGCACCGACGTAAACTCCCGCGACCGACCGACGGGGTTGATAACTGTCGAACAAAAGCGCCGCGCGACTCGGATCGCGAACGGTCGCGACCGGTATTTCCGGATTCGCTCGCCGATCTGTCGCTGGCCGACGACGGGCGTCGGCGGACAAGACGAAATGAAAAAAAAATGAAAAAATTAAACGTCCATTAACGTTGACGGACACCGTTGCGGGTCGGACGACGGCGGCGGCGACGGCGACGCTGACGACGACGACGACGACGACGCGGTACGCGCGACGGATTATTCGAAACTGGCCGACGACGACGCGCACGGCCGGACCGCCATGTAAAATACCGATGCGGTATTCGTACGCCGCGGGACGGGCCGCGCGCGGGGCGGTGGGGCACGGGCGGACCAAAGGACGCGCGCGGAACCGGTGCGGACGGGACTCTTTTCTCGCCGGTCTCGACGCGGTGTCGGGCTCGGACCAAAGGACGCGCGCGGTCCGGACGGCCGGCGGTGAAAAATCGCGAGAAAATCCCGTGGGAAACGGACGGGAAACGCGGGGAAACGGACGGGACTGCTCTCGTCGGCGCCGCGGACTGGTTCCTTTCTTCCCCTGGGCGCCGCACGCCGCGCCGCCTGGCGGACGGCGCGTCCGACGACAACCACCTGCTCGTTTCGGATCCATTGGTGACCAAAATGGCGCGATTTGTTCTCGACGTCTCTCCGCCGCCGCCGCCGTCGCACGCGGTCTCCATTCCCCCGGCCACGTCACCGCGGCACGACAAAACACACACCGGAATCACAATCGTTTTCGTTATCACGGTGCCCACCCGACGACGCGCGTACTATTATTCGTATTTGAACGCGCGACAACGGCGGTCGTCGTAAATATTGTTGAAAACACGTGTAGACGCACCACAATAACGTCGTATTGTTACGTAACCGACGATCACGAATCCTCTACCGGCCGAATCCGTTCGTGCAAAATTGTCGACTTCGACGCGGATCACACAAAACGGTGTTATGTGCGATAACGTTTTATTATTCTTTGTCCCGACGATTTTATGAATATTTATCATAACCATAAGCCGCGCATAGAAAATGTACACACTACGTCTATAAAATATGCTCAGGTCCGGTTTATTTATTTTTTTTTTTTTTTACAGATTTATCGAGATGAATAATTAATTTGTCCGTTCTGTTATACGTTATACTACGTTCGATGCGTAGTTAATATAAAATCATTTAGTACAAAATATTTACTATACGTATATATACAATATATTTCAATCGCGACGATCTAATTTATGAAACCAATCCGTCACCTTACTGTTTTCGAGAGACTTAATCTCGTGTTTGTGTGATTGGAAAATTGATTTAACGTTCACAAAGGCTACTCGCACAAATGAATTATTATTTATTTATTTCTATTTTTTATCAACCGTTTCTTAGTGTAATTTCGCGTGCACAATTTATTCTACTGGAAATCTTAATCGATCCTAATCGTAGCTTACTATTTGTGTATAAAACAAATATCTATAAATTATATATGTATATTTTAAATGTTCTAAGAGCTCACATTTTTTCACTAGCAACATTAATACATTTTTAATGTGGTATTTTAATAGTCTCTTGTTTTTATCTATACGGAAAAATCGTTGCCGAATAGCCACGCGCCTACATATTAGCATATGCACGTATTCGCGAATTGGACTAACTGTACTGCATGAGCGCCTCGTGGGGGGGGGGGGGCAAGACGGGGCATTTGCCCCCTCTGGACTTCAAAATTTCAAATAACGTTTAAACGAATAAAATTTATTTTAAGTACTTTTTGGTGTTCAATTTGTATAAGCCCCCCCCCCAGATAAATTTCCTGCGGGCGCCCATGCTGTACTGTGAACGTATATAACTCACGATTTAGATGGTTCTTGACGGAAATCGAAGACTAAATATCGTACAACGTTTACAAACGAGTTATGTGCAAATATTATAGGCGCGTAATTTGCTATTTACAATGTTCTAAATAAAAGATTTTTTTTTTTTAAAAAAACACAATCTACGCGTAATACGTCCAACCCCTCCGGTGACAACGAAAATGTAATTAAAAAACCACCAGTCGTCTACCAGTTTGACGGCGGGGCGCGTAATAGATTGTTTTCAACATGTGCGTTAAAAATATTTATAACGCTGTAGTACCTCCCAGGGTATATTTTTGAAGTGTTAGCGAAGTTTACGTTATTAAAAAAAAAAAAATTCCCATGACACGCTAATATTTATACGCCTTTTGAAAAAGTCAATCGATCGTGTACGTACAGAGTGACGCGGCTTTAGAATTCGAGCGGGCCTGTCGATAAATACCGCAGGTATTATATGCTGGACGACTGTTGTGTAATTTTCAGGCGTCCCAGACACTCGTACACTTGAGTGTGCCTAGACATTTCCCGCTGTGTGAAAACTACACGTATCGCGCGAGACGAACCGAGAATCTTTGTACCACAATACGAATTCCGTGTGTCGACCGGTCGTAATAATATCTATCACACACACACACACACACACACACATATATATAAATCCACCATAAGACCCGTCCGTCGTCGCAGTTGAATTTGACCAGAAACTATTAATGTTCGACGTGAAGAGGTTAGGCACCGTGTCTAATCGTACATCAATGAATTATTTGAATAATACAAATTAATGACTTCAAAGTACCGCGCAATGGATACGCTCATAGCCGTAGCAAGGGTGAGGCGACTGAGGCATTTGAGTAAAAATATTGATCGACCTTGTTTTCAGATCACACTTAAAAACGTTAATTGTTATTAATATTGTTATTGATGACTTTGTCAAATCGAGAAAAGTACAATTATGATTGTGAAAAATTTTATATGCTTTTTGTACGACGCTCATTCATTTAATATTATTTAATTTTTTTTTTTAATTATATTTTTTTAATAATTACATATATACAATAATATATATTTTGTAAAAATAAATCTTAAATTAAATACATACATCTTTTTCTGAAAACCCAATAAATAACGGTTTAAAATTTTCAAAAAGGGTTAAAAAAATTTGCGGATAGGGGGGGGGGAGCGCATATATTCGAATTGCCTCAGGTGCCAGAAGAGCTTGCTCCTATTTTGGATACGCTGCCTAAATATTACGTTGACAATACGCTAAATATCCTTTATTTTCGTATGTGAAATTTGATCGCCTCTCTCTCTCTCTCTAGGCTCCTTATGACGCGTGTGTTGTCTTCGACCCAAAAGCCCGAAACAGGAAATGCGGGCGCACTGCAGAGAAATCCGATATTATTGCGTCTGTATGCACTCTAAGCCGCTACCCGACTACCAATGTCTCGCTATTTAAAAATATTTCTTATTTATTTGAAGACGGACGGAAAAATGATTGTCGCGTCGGATGATGTGTTGAATATTTCCTAAAATATTCTCGACGAACTTAACAAATTGTAAACGAGTATTCTGAATTTTGAATCGTCTACAAAAAAAAAAAAAAATTCAATATCGATTAATACAGTCATTATGAATAGATTTTAAGCGCATTCATTTGTTCGAGATAATGGAACAATGGTAATCAATTGTAATGCAGAATTATACGTTTCTCACCATTAACATTATAATCACCTTTAATGTTTAAAATATTTTGCTTTAACGATCAACATATGTTTAATTGCATTCAATTTGGACAGTTAGTGTAAAAGTATTAAAGGTTTCCTATTTTTTTTCTCGATAAGTCAATATCATAAAATACGAATGTTAATACGCATCTATTGGTAATAGGTATAATATGTGAATACTAGCGATGTTATTTAAAATACATACATTTCAAACAAAAACAATCAGAAACTCTATTATTATTTCAAATTAAATTCTATAAAAACGTGCACTTTATTCGCATATTATGACGTATGATTTAAAATTAAAAACAACGGTTACAATACAAATATAGAGATGAAATTCAATACACAATTTGTTTGAAAAAGTATGACTAAAAAAATACATTTTATATTGTCAGATCATTGCTTATTTTTACAGTTTAGCTAGTTGCTTTTTTCTCCGTATTCATTTTGAAAAAAAAAAAAACAAAAAATATTTTCAAAAAATTGCACGATCAGTCTGTTCTTTTTCCCAACTATATATACATACTATATTGTTTACTGTTTGCAGTGTATTTACTATTACACGAACAACGAAAATAAAATATATAATATATATTAAGATATGCGATGTAGCTATTGGTTTGAAATTTCGAATAATTGTAAATGCATCATCATTACTGTTTATTTTGTTATCTATTAAATAATAAATTTGAACAATAATCGGAAAACTAATTTTAAAAGAAAATTTTTAAATCGAACTTTAATTCAAAACGAAAATATGATATAGTAACATTGAAAATAAAAAAAACGTGTGTTTGAATAGTAAATGAACACAGCGGGTGTAAATGTATACAATTATAGACGAGATATATTTCACTTGATTACTCGAGTTGTGTCATTACTAATCCCTCATTATCAGTCATTAGTCATACGATACCGGAGATTCGTTTCTCCGATTCCATCGACAAGCGGATTTCCTCGCCGGTGGACAACGACCTGACTGCCTCCCCGCAGGACTACATCCTCAACTTTGTTCAAATGTAACCTGCCCGTTCTCGGCCAACTGAAATAGCGCGTGCAGTATTAAAACGACGTTTACTTTTTAGTGCGGTAGGTACATCGTTTTGATGAAGTATTATTACGTTTTGCGGTAGGTCCCCAGACACCGTGCGCAACGTATCCATACGCTCAGAGTACAGTCATAACTCTGATCACAATACGATCAATTGCCGTTTGCGTGTGTGGAAAAGAAAGAAGAAAAAAACGAAACGAAACATAATTACATCAAATGGAATATTATTATAATGGGAATGGTAAATTGCGCCTATACATCATATACACAGTACGCAGCAGTATGATCAACCGAGATAAATAATGGTAACGGTTTCATAGAAACCTGTACGCGTTTTAATTGCTGCACAATGCTCGTTTTTTAACGTGCTCGTTTTACACGCTCAATATGTATGCATATGCGTTTTTCACGTTATCGAAATATGTGTATATACTGTTATACCGTTTAGGAGGCGTCTGTCCGTACATATATATATGTATAAAAACAGTATACCAGGTTACAAATATATTATATTGTGATGGCCATCGCCACCAGCCGATTCCACCAAATCACTGAGTCACAATATTGACTTGAAAATACGTCATCGTCCGTTAATCGCGAATGTTTGACCGAACAATGCGGTTCTGTTATATCGTGTGCGCCTGCGATAACTACCGCCGAGTAATTTGTCATAGAAATATACACATGATGCGTACCTCGTCATAACAAAATATAATATTTAACTACCATTATTTTAATCACTTTTGACCGTCGTTTACGTTCAATACCTGCCATTTACGTTCCCGCGCATTACATCAATAATCATCAAATTAATTGCACGCGGTCGTTTTTCTCGAACAGTTATTTTCGTTAACGTTGGCGGAATGCTTATTATTTTGGCGTTCGAACGTTTCGGGCTCGCTTTATTCGAACGCATTCGATGATATACTTCGGCGTTTTAATACAATACACATATTGCTGCAGCTAATAATCAATACGCGTTGTAACGTTCCACATAGTTTTTATAGATTCGCAGATGACTGTAACGACATTTCAGGCTGATACCCTCGATACGATAACGGTTTTATTGATCAACATAATATAATATAAATACGTAGATTCAAAAGGACGATTAAAATTCATTGAACACCCCAACGACACGTTATATTCTCGCCAAAATCGATTTTGACTAATAATGACGATTACGTGTATAGACACGATGGGCGCCTTTAGAACACTTTTATAAACAATAATGCACGCGTAATTATTCGATATAAATATGTGTATACGTATATTATGTATGTCATCGGTCATCAGACATCGCGTATGCGTTTTCAACTGTATCGAATGTCGTACAACTGTTACAGCGAATATTTAGAAAAATGAACGCGCACGCGCGTGTGTATATTTAATATTGGTACATTCCGTGTTCGTTTTTGGTATAGGAATTTCGATCACAATTCCCGGATGATAATATCTTTAAATGGGTTTTCGTGCCTTATTCGAGTAAAATCGATCGTTTCTAATAAGTTGTTGTAGTGATGGCCGCCGTCGTTTTATGCCCTTGTCTTGGCTCGTTCTATAGTTTCAGATTTTCGTCAAAGATGAACACGGTATTAATGCCGAACGGGTAACTCTATTATTAAATACCTATTATAATAATACCTTTATTGTACGTTTGTTTACAGTTTTGCAACACGTTTGATTTATCTACGACATAAATCAATATTTGGACGAATTGAGAATCTTCATAAAGTCGATTTGCACACCACATTGTCTGTATTGAACATATTGGATTTATTACGATAATTATATAGACGGTTGTTTTATTTCATGCGTGTTTCAAAATGCACCGGCACAGTTTTTGACTACGATTCTCACATTATATATTTCTACGGCCAGTGAAATCATTAAAATATTAATCAACAAGTGTGAACGTTTAAGACGAATACACAAGACAATATGCCTATATCTTTCGAAAGAATCGTCATAAGTTTATGAAAATAATTTGTATACAATGGAAAACGATCGATTACGTTTCATCAATTAATCGTTGAATCAAATTCGGACGATGAAAATATCATATTAAACACACAACTCGGATTAAAATATCAATGTAAACCTTTTGATATCAATCGTTTCACACTGACCAAGTGGTACGAACGACTTTCGAATAACGGCTAAATTGTTGCGTCTCGTGCGTTATCCGCTACATAAAGAAATCACGCCGTATAGCTGAGCGTACGTAGGAAATCAATTGAACCGATCGAGTATATCCGATTAAACTTCAAATTTCAAATCAAATTTCCGAAGGATACAAATATCACGTGAAACCTCTCCGGACAATCTGTTTCGCGTGTTCCCCAATTCGTTGTTTGCACATAGTTATTCCGTTCGGTTATTCAACGTATTCAACGACACAAACACGGAGCGCGGCTACCAATTACGCGCGACTAATACAACGACGTATGTATTCTGTAACGTCGTGCGTTCTTGTTTTCCGGACAACGATTTGTATATCGTCCCCGGTAATCTAACGTTGATTTTCATCTTGTTAGGAGATCGGCCGACGCAAGATAACCGTCGGTGTATCATCTGACCGGCGAGATCTGATAAAAGTTCACAACAAACGGCGAACGGTGATTGACTTGCGCGGAGATGGATTCACAAACAAACGAACGAAACCGACCCCGACCCCGTCCGTCGACAAACTTTGGTTTGTTCGTCTTATGCGGACGTCGGATACCCGATACGCGTTTCTATATATTGATCCCGGTAAACGTAACTTTGTCGTTCGGCGTTTATCGTTTGCCGTCGATCAGACGCGATCGTGATTGACGCACGCACGCAGACAGAATGTTTTCGTGCGGGTAATGAGAACAATTGTCGGACGACTCGAGGAGCTTGTCGGTACAGTCGGATGAAAATGAGTCGAATCGCCATTAGAAACAACGTCATCGCACGCCGCACTAAAAAGGTCAATCGAATATACCGTTGCAAATGATTGTCGTTAATACAGTAAATTATAAATGTCGCATAAATATATTCGTATTGACTAAACCGTGATCGAGGACCGTAACTCGCCGGAAAGAACGATATTAAACCTACATATTATTTAGTCGTACATACTGTAATAACATCTAAAATAATTATTATTATTCACCAAAAGTATACGTCAACAACACATTATTTCGATAGACTCGCTGGTTCTTGAGGTACGCGTTTAAATCTATTCCGAAAACACTAACCGACTTTAATAAATTACGTCGAGAACCGCCAATTTGTTTTATTTTCTTGCGATTGCTTTTTTTGAAAAAAAAAAAAAAATACCGACACAAAAACGCGAGATTTGATGTTTTTGAAATACTACGGTATGTCAATTCATTCTTTTTTCAGTCGACTTATTAAAATAAATTAGGTTTAATCAAATTATTGGTACCTCGGTGTTTTGTGCAATCATATACGCGTAAATAAAACCGGCAATATTTTTCCGGAATTCCGTAGTCAGCGAATAATGCAGTAATGCTTATTCAATCCAACTCGCAATAATAACAAAAAATAAAAACCTAACCTTCGCCCCCCTCCCCCCACTCTTACTACGGCTCTGCAAATAAATATTAAATTCAAATACAGTAATTAATTACAACCCCATCTTTGGCTATTGTGAATTTTGTTTGAACAAATGACGATACGTCATAAAATGTTTTTAATCAATTATAAAATAAACAAACACTATTTATAACCTGCTGGCTATAATGTATAATAGAGGTACTTTGCACTGTCTCATAATCGTAAACAGAATTTGTATCAAAGTGTGCTATTATATAATATAAAAATTGATTGTGACGTAAATATTGGTGCCCAAATGGAGTCCAACATCAAAATTGTATAACGAGTCAGCAGACATTTATATAATTTTAGCGACTGACGGTGTGCCATTTTTTTTTTCGATACAATACAAATATAATCTACCCTGATTAATATAAGATGAATTAATATTATTCAAACCAAATAAAATTCGAGTATATACTTATCCGTTATAAGTTATAGTTTGAAAAAAACCATCATGACTAATATTCATCAAAATTTAAATTATTACTTTATAAACATCAAATTTCGAATAATGTTCTGTTGACGTTCATACAGTTATGTACCCGCTTCCATAGCTACGTTAGATCAGGTAGACTAGGCGTAACGTGTATGGTTCATAGAATGTTAAATATGTATATATGATGTATAGAGTAGATAAGAAATACTTTTACATTAAGAAAAAAACACCGAAGGCGTACGCATATTTCGTTTAATAATGAAGATCAACGGTATTTGCATATTAACTTATGATGAATTGGAAAATGTTTGGAGCACAATAATGAAAAATATAAAATGACAACGATAAATAACATTTAAAATATGCATTACCCACAGAGGTTTCATTTTACATATAATTACATATTATTATTACTTCTTACTTATCTATAAGTCATAGCCTATACGCACGACTTACAATGTCCATTTACAGATAAACATTATCGTAATATTGATATGATTAAATTGCTCTTGGTTTTATTTGATAAATTTAATTTAAACTCCACATGCACACACTATATAAGATAAATATTGATCTAAAAACGAATTATCGATGTGTTATACTCTTATAACATATATATAAAAAAAAAAAAAAAATGCGCATATGTTATCCAATAATTAATTTATATTTACGTTGTTACCTAGAGAACTATATTATTAAATATACGACATAAGATTATTTCTATACATTAATGATTAATAATCGTTAAAATTTAAAACCGGTCTCAATCGATTAATCATGTCTTGTTGAATAATAGTGGAGTATTACACAATAATATACGCGTGCAAAGTATACGTTACGATGTTGTGCAGTTTAAGTATGAAGATGCCAAAATAACGGCGTAGCAACGCTATAATGTTTCATTACCGATTTCAAACACGATGTTACGTGTTAAAATATGTATTGAGGAATTGTTATCACATTATATAATATTAGGATTATGGATTTCATTTGAATGTTCAATGTGTGTTTTCACTTGATTAGGTACTAAAAAAACTATATACCCATTTGAGTCGACCTATAATACATTTCTATACGAGCGTAATTATTAAACATACTTATTATACAATAAATATGTTCAGAGTGACTAAAACGTTTGCGCAAAATGGCCCATACGAATTAAGAGAGAAAACACTTTTGGCTTTAACGTATATACCGCAGTAAACTTGTGTACATCATTCGACAATTGAACAGCTGAGTGACAAAAAACGATAATATTCTTCAATACCAAACAAAAGATATCCGTTCGAAAAAAACCGTTTATTTCCTAAATTGTTATTTGAATAAAAAACTCGCATATACAATTTATGTGACGGAAGTACCTTACTTTAATTTCATAAATATGAGATCATCATAATCGTTCTTTTTTTTAAATATTAAACATTTAATGAGCTGGAATTTTATTTCGTATTTTTAGAATATTATCCTTTTTCCATTCAGCTGGTCAATTGCAATCTAATCGATACGCTAAGCTCATCACTTCAATACTAATAAATCATAACACAATATGATTTAAAAATTTATGAGTAAAACATAACTGGCTAATGATCATCATTAAACATAAAAATCTATGCTTTATACTCAAAACTGAATAAATTAACATAACACTTTTCATTTATGATTTGAAACTAAAAAAAAATTCGCGGGTCATTTGATGTTGCTCGAATGGATATTATTATTATTATTATTATTATTATTATTATTATTATTATTATTATTATTATTATTATTATTATTACTATTATTATTATTATTATTATTATTATTATTATTATTATTATTATTGATTATTTTCTCACACGCAGGCGTTTCAAATTAGTATTGACAAGCCGGAGTTTTTAATTTGTCTTTACACATGATGTCTTTACATACGTGTGTGAATATAAATCAGAAATATAAATTATAAGACGTACACGCGCTTTCAACAATATAAAAATATAAATTCGTTACACTAATACGTTATGCGCTTGAGCGTTTCAAGTCGTACGTCGAGATGAACAACCGCCAAGTCCCTGCGTGTACATAAGTACGGTATGCCTGCTGCACGGGACGTTTTTGTTTCGAGAAATAACGACCTCGTCTTTCTTTTCAGCGGCGCGCTGTCGATTTGTCTGAATATGTATTTGTTTTTTTTTGTTTTCGTTTTGTTTTAAACAACAATTCATGATTGTACTTGTCCCCGGCAGCGCCTCGATCGGATAGATGAAAGACGTGCTGCGTATTAATATTTATGAACCGTCCGGCAAAATGAACGCCCAGCAATGGCATGCGCTACTGCAGTTCACGTTTACACCGCGACACGGTACAAACATCATATGCTTTCGTCCATGTCCGTCACGTCCGCGTCATATGTGTACACGTAATACATCATATTTTAATTTTACGAATAACTATTCGGAATAACGGCTATGTTCAAAACGAATTCATTGTTTGTAAATGTTGATAGCGACCGAATATAATAATATTTATTTCGCAACCCCGTTGGTATCGTTGATGATCATTGGTACGCGGGTACAGCGTTACGTTTTTATCATTACAACACGCGTGTGTTTTAATGATTTTAATTTATAAAATGATAATAAAACATTAACCAGTCAAGAATGGACCAATTAAGCTCTTACTGGAGTATCCGCTGCTCTGCGCAAGCAGCAAACGATTTTTTAATATCGATTATTCAATACGAGACATTTATAATATATAATGTATTTGCTGTTTAAATTACGTTAAGAGCATAACCAGTTTTGCGTCCAATGCTCACATACATTTTTTATGTAAATCCGTGACGTGTACAGTATATATGACGATAATGATATAAACACTAACAAAAACATAAGATTGTGGTAAATTAAAAGTTTTAGAAATTAGAAATCAATAGTGTAAATCGAGTGATTTTATACTCGTCACATAGTTTCTATAATCAATAATCATTAAAACGTTGTCGTACAAATACACCAACTCTATTAAATGATTAAACGTAATTGCTGGGTTTTTTTTTACTATAAAAATACTTTTATTAATATAAAATTAATAAATTGATGGTGATTTAAAAAGAAAATAATTCAATATCGAATCATTTATATATAATAAGATACGCAGGAAAAAACGAGGAAATAATAGTGTGTTAGAAAAAAAAAAACTCTGGAAAGGGTAATTTATTCTTCACGGTTCTGTTATTGATCAAACTACATGTAACCAAATCAAACAAACGCACACAACCAATTGTCTATTAAAAAATTCAGTTCGCAGAATAGATTACTATGATTCTTTTAAATATTTAACACCAAATAAATAATAATTATGCCAAGTAGACGTGAAAAATCATCTGTTCTTACCGAGGAACTTATCAAACAAATAAATGAATTAAAAAAGAAAATTCAACTTTCTGGTAAGCATACATTGATAATTATTTTTTTTAAATGCATCAATAGCCGCATAAATAACCACATTGAAGATATTATATACTTTAAATAATACTTTTCCATTTATTGCAATTAATGAAGTACTTAAAATCTTTTACTAAACACAAAATAAATCGATTCACAAATCAATTGTTTTTATTTTATTAAAATATGATGCATAATATGGTTTATTGAAAATGTACATGTATCGAATTAATATTTTTTCTACACCATTATTCTACAAATAATAATAAAACCATCGAAACTAATGTTTAGAACAACAAATCTAAAATTACACGGGTACATGTGTGGTTAACCACTATAGCAGAGCGGTTCTTGTTTTCAAATTATGAATTAGATTGATGTTAAAGAAAACAAACACACAATGCCTTTTCGTTGTACTATTTTCTCAGCCAATTATGAAATATCGACTTCACTGATAAATCACGGACTTATCACTGTAATTTATTAACTTACTTTATCAAAATTGTTTTACATTTGTTTATGTTGAAATGTTCAGCGAGATTATAATGGTTAACGCATTTCTCGTGAGATTAAGCAATTCAAATGAGATAATTATCGTGTTATATATTTTGTACTGTTATACGATTGTTAAAACTAATGTGTGATATTAAATTTCAGAGGGTCAGAAAAAAGCGCAATACGAAGAATGCGAGGAAGAAAGAAAAAAAAACAACGAGAAAATTCAAATATTAAAACGCGACATCAAAGAAGTGTACCGGATCAAAAGACAAGAGTTCACGGTAAGTCTCACAAAAGGAATAAGATTAGGTTTTTATAGGAAAACAAAAACGCAAGTAAATTAATATATATATATATTAAGTGCATAGACGCGTTGCCAGATACGAGATCGCATGGAAAAATAGCAATTTTAAAGAGAAAACAATATCACGAAGCGTTAGACATTTTGGATATGAAATTGCTGGACGTGAAGAAAAAAACTGATCTAATTAGACACGACATTAAACAGGTACCAGCACAATAATAACTAGTCATAACCTAGATCGATTCTATGAGTTTATTTTTGGCGCGGTGTTCTGTAGAAAAGGATTAAGTTAAACGACTTGTTCGGGAGATGGAGTGACGTGCGGTCAAAGTTTAATTCTACCGCAAACAAGGATACAAATACGGCTAAAGTAATATACTAATATATGTGTTTATATATCGTCATTTCTACGTCCTAACTTCACTGTACTGAATTCTAAGACACTGTCGGCGCTTGAAAATCGATCTCATCAAATCGAAATGAGCCGAATGGAAGCGTCGCACGTGACACGAAAATATCGATCCATAAGGAATCGGCTTCTGGAGGATTCGGTAGTGTTCGATTCCACGCTGAACAAACTAGAGAAAACGATTAAGACGCAACAACGTGAAATTCAACGGCTAGAAGTAATTAATGTGTCCGTTTATTGTTAATCGTTACTTTCATTACAACTTTGAATTTACTAAGAAAATCAACGACGAGGCGATCAAGTCCAGAGATAAGACGCGACTAGTACTGCAGAAAAAAGAAACGAACGCGGCGAATATAGCGAAATTCCGTATGAAACAAGTAGAACAAATCCGGTAAGTCAAAACCTATGTGACGAGATCGAATTTAGATTATGATTGTTCGCGCCTTTGGTGTAGAGCTCAAGTAGAAGAAAGAAAAATGGAACTGGAAAAATTGGAACGAAAGATATTCCCTCCGGGTCAGAGAGGTGTTACGACACATCAAGATTCGATTCCTAGTTCGTCGGAGGAACACCGGTTGGGTGACAATGGATCGTCGGATAGTCAAGAAATTTCCGACACGACATACTTCAAATTAAAACAAGTCACCGGTAATAATTATTGATTGCATTAATGGTATATGAAATGGAAAAAGTAGGTTCAACAATGTTAAACACGATATTTTATACTTGAACTCGAACCTGATATCAGGTTCGATAGACAGTGAGGATGTACGAAAAAAATTCGTATCACAGAAAGAAACTAAAGACAGACTAACTACATTGAAAACTACCACTGAAAATCAAAAAAAGGATCTTCAACTCAAATGCCAACAGCTCAACGAAGAATTTGAACAATGTCGATTTTCCGACGCTCAAGACAAAGAACAGTACGTTAATTTCATATACAGAAATCTCTTTTCAACTCACGCTACTCCCTAATAAACTATTACGTGCTTAATATTAAATTATAATTAAATTATAACCAAATAATTGGATGAATAATATATCATAAAATCTGAAAATCACTTGTGTAGATTTTTTATGATACTGCGAATACTGTACTTGTTGTAAGTAACGAAACCTCAATGATATTATAAAAAAAGTTCGTAAATCACGAAATAAATATTTTTAAATCACATCTTTCGAAACTAATACATGACTAAACATCTAAGACCATAAACATTTTAAGAATATCCCTCCAGATATAAATTAATATAGAATAAAGATAACTGTAATCGATTACAAAACGGTGTTTTTGTCAACAAATGTATTAATTATGTTATATTGTGTACCGTTTATCGTTTAATCTTAATGATATTTACCAATACCCAAAGATATTAAGTTCTTTTAAGTATGCTCCAATGACTTTAATTGATGTCGAACGATCCTTTTCAATGTTTAAAAACATATTAACAAATAGACTTCATAGCTTCACGGAAAAAAGCTTAAAATGCACAGGGTTTTTCATTTTAATAATAAATAGAATTTACAAAAATACATTAACTTGTTCAGAAATTGCATTAAAAAAGTTTTTTGTTGTTCATAAGTAAATACCTAATAAATTATTTAATTTATTTTAAATTATTTTAATACTGCATACAGTCATAAACTAATAATAGTTATTATCGAATAAAAATTGTACATTTTTTTACCATATTATATAATTTAAAACATTTTTCCTTGCATATTTGTTGCATATTTTCACGATTTTTATTGCATAGCATACGGTATTTTTTGATACTTATTGGTGCTTAAAATATCCGTGGTCTAATAATAACCTATACAACGTATAAAGACGAACTGTATTATCCGAATATTTTGTCATAATACAGCTACATAGTGTACCGCACTGATTTGTTTACCATTCAGCAAATGTAAATGTCTAAGATGAATAATTTTCACAGAAATGACGAAGAAACGGAAAACCTAAAGTTGAAAATTGCCGAAGAGACAGACAGACTAGCACGTTTGCAAAATGATAGGTCGGAATTGTCGAGTCAAATTGACTTGACGCTATTTAGACTGTACGACATGTGCTTAGCGTTAAAGGAAGCGGACAGCGCCCCAGTACCAGACAAGTGTCCAAGCATCGACAAAGCCGACTGGCTGATATGTCTGTTACAAACCAAATACGAAAATGTAAAGAGGAGTTATGGAATGACGGACGAAGATCAGCGTAACATTAACGGAGTAATTAAAAACAGCGTGCGTGCACAGTTTTCGCCGGCACACGGAAACGCGTAAATTAAAAATACTCCGTATGGTTTTAGGGTGCGGCGGCATTGTGGTCACTGGATGACAACATCGTGGAAGCGGCCAACAAGGAGGAAGAGGAAAAGCCAGTCCCCAACAGATTGGTCATCAAGAAACAAGCGCAAATCATGGTCGACTCTAAAATTAAAAAAAAAGGCGCTAAAGCACCGAGAGGAACCGTGCAACGGATCTGACCGTCCTTCGGAGATCATCACAAACACACATTAAATTTATGAAAAAAAAAATCTTATGTATTGACTTTCGCCCATAACGTTTTCAATCAACAGTTATTGTGTTAATATTGAATAATATATACATAATTCGGTGGATATTGGGCGTATACTTAGGGCTACTGCAGATAAGTGTTTTGGGCAGATAAAATTAGTTATTTATTAATTGCCCCACCACACTTGCACATTCGTTTATTTTATTTAATATGACATTAACTCGTGATTTATATAAATATATTCGTATTTTAAAAGTAACGCAATATAATGAACAAAACTGCCATGATGCATGTTAATGAGGTTTCCATGAGCTGTATCAGTAAAATATGAACCAATCAGTAAAATTGATCTGTATGGTATTCATCTGTCGTCGTTATTATGAGAAAAAAGGAATTGAACTATTATAATGATATAAATTAGACGTTCGAGTCTCGCGATCACTAGGCGTTTTTCGGATCACTTGATAATTCCTTTTTTTCCCGTGTAATTATAATTGCAATTTGAAGACGAAAATAATAATAATATTATTAATATTGATAATAAACCCAAAACGAAAACAACGTAAAATCCGATAAAACTTCTTTATTATTTTTAACCGGTTTGAAAATACGTTTTGAATGTATAATTTATACCAGAAAAAAAATCTAAGATCCGATTTCTATCATGATTTAAAGACGCAATAGGACTGCAATGACACATCGACGTCGACAATTATCGCAGGACAGTTTACTGAAAACGATTTAAGATTCATTACTAAACATTTGTTATAAAATCTATTCAAATAAAATACATATATCCGATATTTAATTAAACGATTGAATAATACAAGTATATTCGTAAATAGATTCGTTTGGAGAAAATAATGATTCAGAAAAAAAAACAACGGACGATATCAATTGCAGTATAAATTAAAATATAAATACACGACGATCCAAAAAACAAAATCTCATCTAAAAGTCAAAATTATCAAAAAAAGCATTTAAGTATAAGAAATAATTAGACTCTGAACGATTGTTCTCTATACTCTGCGAAAATTATATTTATGGTCAATTTTTATTAGTAAATAATTCTAATATTAGAAGTAATGGTTTTATTAAAGATTATATATTAAATGAAAAGATATTTTTTTTTAAATAGCGCGACTAGAAGCATTTTATAGATTATTAAATTCAAAAAATATATTTAACCCTTTTTAATTGTGATATATCAAGGGATTGTAATAGTTTTTTATATTTCTGTAATAATTGATTGTCTAAAACCAACTATAGACATTTTCGAAAATTTTAATTTATAGATGTAATTAAAATAAAGTGTTCAGTTGTATTTTATTTCAATACACTACACAACAAATATAATGCTGTAATTCAATTTTTTTTTTTGAAAACGCTGTCGGCAAAACGTGAATATGTAAATTAGTAGTAAATCTCGTACTCCAATGTATTTTGCGTCTAAAACGATACGTTTTACTCAAAATGTTTTTAAACCTCATGTTACAGTAACATTTAAAAATTAAAATCAAGTAAAATCTGTTTTATAATTTATTAACCTGGATAAAGTGTTTGACAGCAATAATGATCAAAATCGTCACTCTAAAATGACGTAAATGAAAAATGTTTCACTCTTCACTAAAATATCTGAATCACTTTAACAATTGATCCAACAAAACACAAACATAAATACCGTACTTAGTTCGATATTTATTTGATGAATTTGACATTTTAATGTAACATTACCACGTCGAAATTTTGCCTCTGATCAATAATATATTACACAATACACACTTTATTTTTTATTAAATACAATTTTTTTTGTAAGTTTTCATTTCAATACATCAAATATTGTTCGTGTAATTTATTACACGGACAAAAAATTGAAACGAAACGTTAACACGGACATGTATTAATGAGTTAAAAATAATTTAAACGTAATGTGTTAAATTTTACGATTTCACGTCATTTTATTAGTCACCAGCGTGTTGCAAAGTATACTTGAGTATAATTTTTTAAAATAATTTTCGTAACATTGAGTACATTTTCAATGCCCGTTTTTATTCTCAAACAATTTGATAAAGTATTTTAAGTACAAATAGTTGTGTATGTCGTTTAATGTAATAAGTACAAAATTATTAGCACTGTTCATGAACTAACTGCAGTTGACCGGCAAAAAACGTTATCGCCGATTGATAAAAAAATCGTAGGTACGTTTTGGTTCGTATAGTTTATAAATTAATATTGAAAAATAAAAAAAAATATATATATATTAATCAATTAATGAATTAAGCCGTCTCCATAGCAAACGGAAAAATTGCGTCCGCAGTGGACGTTCCAAAATAATCATATTTTTTTTTTAAATGCCAAATTGTTATACATAGGTATTTTTTGAACAGTGTCTCAAAAACGTGTTGCAATGATCGCTACGGTCTACGGAGAAACCGCACTGTTGTTTGTTCACGACGCCCGTGCCTCCGTTCCACACACCGTTGCGTCCATCGTGACCGCGTCGTATTGAAAGCGCGCCGAACGCGCGAGGGTACTGGCAACGGGATTTAACGAGGATTGACGATTATCGAAAAGACAGTTCCCGTTCGTCGGACCCGACTGTGAAACATCGTGCCTCTGCTGGAACCACGCGACACGTGCCACACACTTCGTGCGGATGCGCCGGCCCGACGGCGACCCGTTTCCGCCGTTATATCATCGGATCATTCGAAATTAATATTAATTGTCGCGTCCCGACGGGTCCGCATCGTCGTCAGTGGTCTAAAACACGCGATCTGTCGAATCAACGACATCGGCTGTTATTGCCTATCAAAGGCAAAAAGTAAAAAAAAGTAAAAAGTAAAGGCAAAGTGTGAAAATACACACGAATTAGACGAACGCGTGAAAACCGAAATAGGTTAGTTATTAACGCGACCGGGATCGATCGAGGGGGTCTTTTTTTCGTTTTTGAAAGGCACGCACATTGAATACGAATATCAAGTATAGACGGGCGTTGTGACAAATGCCGTCACGTTTTGTTTTACTTTTCTGCATAAACGTCAAACACGAGTTGAAAATGTCCAAACAGTAATATTGCGTTCGTAGTGTTTTCGGTGTTTTTCAGTGTACGAACACTGCACATTATACGGTCGGTGAACGAGTAGGAAATCATTTTCAAAAGTGTTCAATTGTTTTAGACGACATGTCGATTACGACTAACGAAAAAATAATCGCGAAGAACCATTTTTTTTTTATCTTTCGCGATGATCTAGAAATGAAAATTTTTAAATGTTAACCCTGTTCGAAATGAGGAACTGGGCACAACGCTAAATTTTGGATTGTGCGTGGGACATTTAAAATGGTGTATACTATTCGCGCACGAATACCCCAAGGATTTTATCGCTTGTTCGTCGGTCGTTTAAATTACGATGTCGAGCAAAAATGACAAAAAGACTGAAAATTGAAATGCGCGATAGTCATTGAATCGAATTATATCAAGTGTGTATAAATAGGTTAACGCCCAACGATTAACGCAATATCTAACATATAACCTGAACGTATCCAAAAAAGTTGATTTTTTTTTTTACATTATATTTTTTAGGAACTCTGTTGAAAAATTAATGGTTTAACGCGAATTTCTGTAAATACTCTATTTTTCATTCGGGACAAAATATTTAAAGGAAAATTTAATCGTCGATGACGATTTTCAGTATAAAATTACATAAGTCTATTATTTGACGAAACAATAAAATAATATTCCTAATGAAATGTTCGAATGGTTTCATGCAATTTACATAAAATACACTGCGATCCCCGCCTTTGACCCCAGCAACATTTTAATCAGAATACCAAAACAGTGTAGAAATGATATATTACGAATTGAACAATAAAGTGGAATCTTAGCATAAGAAATGGAATAATAAACAATAATATTAATTAGGGCACATCATATTGGCTGCTTACAAATTATTTCAGAAATGAAATGAGAACAACGATCTACAATAGGGGCTAATACATATAAAACACTACCTATTTACCTGTATTTATGATGTAGTTGACGCGCGTTTAATTTTTGTAAGTTTTACAAAGTTTAATAAACTCTCGTTGGTAAGTCATAAAAACGCCCTAAATATGCAGTTCGAAATCCAAACGATCGTTTTGTGACGCCAAAAATATTCCGTTAAAAGATGGTTTTATCAGTTCAAAAGAATAAAACTCATTTAAGGTCTATAATAACTATTACATTATACTACGTTCACGACGAGTTCAACAACTACAGTTCAGGTATAAACCAATTAAGTTATTTAGATTGATATATTGATGTTGTTTGAAAGTATATGAAGAATATGTCGTTCATGTATACAAAAAAATACAAAACTAAAAAAATCTCGAACTTTCAAAACAAAAATCATGATTGGTAGTATAAGTTTTTCAAATTGTTTTTTTCAATTGGTATACTGTTTTACTTTGCAATTAGATTTTAGTCATCAAAATCAATTTTGAATTTGAATACTTCCATAATCAACAAATTTCTTTGGACAATTCGAATTTTGAAATTTCTATTTCGTTCGACTTAATTTTGATAATTGGGGTTTTTTTTCACATAATTTTTCTCTTAAATTGTGGCGATTATTTTTCTTTTTAAACGATATGAATTTTAGTGTTAGCTTTAAACAGCGATGGTGAAATCAGAATTCTATAAACCCGGTTTCGATATCGTGACAATATGAAATTTTCGAATTCGCTATTACGAAATACAATTCCAAAAGCAAGTATCATAGCTAAAACCTGATTTTGCATCGTTGAGATACACACAACACCGATTGAATAAAATACTATTACGAAACATTCGTTGCGGAAATCCGGTGTACTTGTTGTACAACTTCTGCAGTAGGAACGAACGCTTGAAAGTCTTTCGAACACGTTCAAATCGGCCACCTGCAAAACGCACATTTCGAATGCGAACGTAACGCCCGGGCGCCAAACCAACCGTACGTTTTTCGTCGAGTTCGCGTCAAAAACGCGAAAAACGTCGAACGAATTGCGTCAGCGCACGGTCTAAATAAAACGCTCCACAATATCATCAACGTCTACACTGGCTCGCGCGGCTCAACAACACGAACACTAGTGATGGGATTTTTTCGTTCATTTTAGTGGTGACTCGTTCCACCGTTCTTTTCGGTAATTTTTACTATCATTATCTACCGGGTATTGGTATACCAAACCGAAATTCCGATTCGTTCCTCCGCCGAATTTCAGACTATACAAATAAATTATATTGTCTGTGTCTGAACTCTCAACTCGTACAAATAGTGTGAATGAAAACACGAAACCCGGGCCTAATGATAGCAGGCCCAGGTTAATAATAAATAGATTATTACTACACGTTAACTTTGGTGTCGGACTACAGAGCTGGTAGTGTTTTATTAAAGTCGGTCTCAATTCGGTGTATTTCGGCGTTTACAGCGCGTGATACGAGTATGGAACGATTTGGTTTTAGACGTATTGCACCTAAAAGAACCGAGTAGGTGGAATCGTTCATGAACGACCCACCACTGACGCAGGCGCGGATCCAAGGGGGGGGCCAAGAGGCGATCGCCCCCCCCCCCACTGTAGACTCTTGTTAAATTTTTTTATTAGTATCGTTTTATAATTCTAACTCTTATCCATGATACTATAGAAAGACAATTTAAAATGAAGTTGTAGCTATGGGATTTTTCGGGTTTAACGTTTTTGATAATCAATAAAGACAAAATACCTCTTTTTATCAAATTACATATAATTGTTTTCATATATGTATTGCAGTTTAATTATTGAACGATACGTGAACCTTAAAAATTGATGGGTCACACACGATACAATATACCACTACAGTATGGCTCTTAAACATCTCGAACATCTCCGTAGAGGACAATAAATTGTTCCGATAGCAGCCGCAACCGCCACGCGATTCATACATCTGATAAAGATATAAAGACAGACTTTATTGTTTTATTTCGGTGTATCGCAAACGATTTTCAAGAAAACGTTTTGGAAAATACTTCATTACCCGATGCGACAAAATGAGGATTAAAGTTGTTTCGATTAAGATGCCCCCGTAAATAACCCCGACCAGTGGCCGTTGTCCGACAAAAACGACGTCGGAACGAGTTATATCTCCGAACAACGGGTAGAACGGGTCGGGGGGACGGCGGCTGGAAAGCGTACGACAAAAGACGAACGGTTCGAAACGGTCAACGAGTTCGCCGCGCGAATAGAAACACGTACCCGGAGTGGGGGGGGCGCATTTAGTAGTGAGGCATAGCAAAGGGTGCGTTTTCACGGGGGCGGCACACCGATCACGGACACTTGGAATTATGTTTTATGCGACGTAACATAAAAATTTCAATCGGTCGGTACGGTGGTAATAACATGAATTTGTTTAAAACTGTTTTGTCAAGATCGTTGTTGTACGTGACTTCTATTTGAAACGAGTATCCGCTACCAAGCAAGCAAGTGCTAAACAGCAGTCGAATATCATTTATATAGTGGTCGGGTATGACAAACGATGTCCACGTGAGAAACGCGGCCGATAAGTACCTCGGGGAAATACAAAATTATTTACAACTATACCGTGCTTGCGTTTATGTTCCATATCTCTTCTCTCCACAAATAAATGTCTGTGGGAAATAAAGTAATAACGGAATTCAGTATAATCAATAGTTGTAATGGTTTTCTGAATGGCTTGAAGAATTTAGATTCCTTAAGTCTACGTCGGGAAGCAATGAATACTGTTAATGTTTAAAGCCAACATTTGAGTTTATCGTTTGCCGAAGAAATGGTACAATTCCAAAAAATTGTTTTAGCGTTTCCACGCTTAGCAAATATTGTAATCATATTATTGTTCGACGGAATCAACACAAGTAAATTTTCAACACGCAGAAAACAAATATACTTTGTTGTTTGAACGTGGCTGGGCTGAAACACCAAATATAGCAAGATTATTGATAAAATAATTGATGTCGTTTTTATCTACTGCTGCTATTTGCTACGTATATTTCTTTTTGAAATTATTATTTTTTAGATTAAAATTATACGTTATTATTTTTTGTAAAACTTAATAGAAGCATTTTACGCTCTCGACGACTTATAGACTATTATATTCAACTCACATTCTCAATACTCAAAACAATTTTTGTCTAACAATATTTAGTAATATTATGATATAATGTGTATTATAATAAAATAATACTAATAATAATATATTAACAAACATAATAGATACTTGAAAACTGTTTATTTCATCAAAAACAAACGGATATTAAAATTATAATTAATTTGTCAAAAATAATATGAAATAACACGTTGGTATCGTTTAAAATATGTTTGAGCTGTAAAAAGTATTCGGAATACTTTTAAAAAGTATTTAAAAAGTATTACGAATACTACCCAAGTCTGTACGTATTATGGTAAAACGAAAACGCGTTTAGATGATTTCGAAAAAAACCAATTGGATAATGAATTTGAAATGTCCTTTTTAAAATTCAGTAAAATGGGATTATTATTTATTATTTTTTTGTTAAATATTATCGTTAAGCGCAAATCGTCAAGACGTTTACCATATTAATTTAATTTTTTAATCCTCCAAACCAGTTTGAAGATATCAATCCATTTGACATTCGCCACAGCATTCGACCTTTATGTATCGCTTTCAATAAACATTCGAATATTTGCAAATCGATTTTTTTCTGCGATTACGTTTTTAATTTCCACTTATCTAAATGTTATTCGTTCTTTTAGTATTTTTTAGCCCCTTCTCAGCGTTAAAGACGATTTCACAACAGTTTTTTTCTAATAATAAAAAATTGTATTACTTATAAAGAAAGAAAAAAAACTGGCAAACAGTTGTCCCGTGTGTAATAAAAATCACCAGGAAAGATTTTTTGTCTCGCATCCGTCGTACAAACGAAGACTAGACAAGTAAATAACATCACAAACACGTTTTTTTTTTTTTGGTTCTACCTATCAACTAATAATTTGGCCATATAACTGTGACGATTATATTCATCGACTATTTTCACATGTAATCGTTTTATAATAAACACACATTTATCGTTGACATATATTGTACTTCAATAATATTTTATACAACTCAAAAACAAAAATAATTATAAAACGTATAATTAGAAGTTAATTTATGTGAATAAAAAAATAACTTATGGAAGCGAGTAACGTTTTTTTTTTTTTTGTACATTAATTATCCAGTATATAATATAATCTCACATTTATATTATAGCGGTTAAGGGAATTATATTCCGTTGTGAACAAAGTTTTAATGATTTTTTTTTTATTCGTAAACACTTTTTTGCGTTGTTTTTTTAATATTATCTTTATGATTAAAATCCAGACACCATAAGATAGATTCTGATCGTTTTGAATTTGAATTCTGATTCGATTTCATGACACATCTACTACTTTAACCTTGTAACGTTTTAATCGTCATGGACCCAACTTTTTATGTAAATGTTTACTAATTTTGTGTTTTATATGGAATTTTAAAAATATATATAAATACTTTTTTTTTTAAATACAATTTAGCATAAAAAACATTCTACAAACACAGTATGTCAATATACTGTATTCTGTTCAATAGTTTTAAATTAAAATATTTTTAAGAAAATCAAATATACAAAAGTATAGATTACAAATAGTACATACAATATATTATAATAGATTAATATAATATATTATTATATTAATAATATATATAATATTATATAATATAATATATAATATTATATATTTTTTTATTCATTACTTTGTATTTATATAGATATTAAACAAAATAAAATTATACTTGAATATATTAAAATTAAAATTGTTCAAAAGAAAAAAAAATATTATTAATAGAATTTGTTCAAGAACTCACTAGTAGGTAGGGAAAATGTGAATAGATATAACGGCAACAAACTAACAGATTCAGATAGTACACCTGTAAGAACAATTAAAAGAAAACAAATTTATTATATAGTACTTACAAATTTTGTACAATTTTAAATTATACGATAAAAAATTATCATTATTAAAAAACATTAATAAATATACTAAAAAATACTTAAAATAATAAAAAATCTAACACTAAAAATCATTGATATCTCATTTAACTTGAAAAAAAATCACTTTTAATTTGGATTTTTTAATATGTTTTAATTATGTTTATATTAGTATACACTGTGGAACTGCACCTATATAATAATTGTATTTCTAAGTATAAGGTAAACTACCTGAAATTTTAGTACTGTCGTCAGTTCGTAAATTGATAAAAGACTTTTGAAACTTATAAAGTTATAATGAAGCATAGATATGAAATAATATTTTTCAACGTCATAGACTCGATGTTTTATCACAAGTTTTACAGAAATATCAACTAATATAAGTACGTACAGAAATGAAGAACTCTAAAATATTGAGCTTAGTTGGTAGGATTCAACCATTTAGGTATAAAATATATAAAAAAAAACTTGAATTCCTCTTCTGAAATGCCTTTTCTTAATTATATATTGAAGTACATACAATCACATTATTATATATATATATATATAAATATATATATATACATACTAAAAAAAAAAATTAATAGATTCATTCTAATATCATCAAAGCCTTTCAAACAAAATTATTTAAATATATGGTTGACAAAAAAAAAATATATATATATTGTTATAATAATAAATAAAAAAAATCATCACACTTGTGGTTAGGTACTTTTCGAAAATGTATCTTTCCTATTAATTATAAGCGATATAAATCAAAACATAGGTTTTAATTTGTTCATATAATAATATTAATATGTAATTATAAAACGTAATTTATACCAAAATATAAATCGGAAATGTAGACTTAATTAAAAATAAATACTTATACAAAAGAAGATAATAAATGCAATACACATTAAAGATAATATTACATTTGATATACTTCTTACTATATACGATTTGGATTACTAAATTAATATATGCGTTGAAAAATAATAATAGTAATAAAAATTATAGGAACATGCATCTTTATGCCGAAGGAAACGAAAAGAATGTTCAAATACAATTATAATTTCAGGTAGCTAAACCAAAGTGTAAAGCTTAAAACGTTATAATTAACAGTCATTTTAATGGCAGTGGTAGTTTATATAATTTAATTGTATATATAAAAAAACATTATTTATTTGAATATAAGACATTTTAAATAATCACTGTATTTGTACTTAAAACTGTCATATATAAAAATATTCCTCCGTAAAAAATATATAATTATTTTCTATAAATAATAATAATAATAATAATGAATGAGCTTATGTCAAAAAGTTAAACTCATTTTATGTAATTGTGTTTAGATTAAATTTGTAAAGAAAAATATCAAAATATTTATCATCAATCGAAATAATTTGATGATTTACTTAAGAATAATACTTATTAAAAATGGACGAGAGTCTGTCTTTTTCACGTTTCCAAGATGTTTGAAATATCAATGTTGTGGAAAATCAAATTCACAAAAGTAAATTCATAACAATAATAATAAAAAAACACTAAAAGAACCTTTTTTTCGAGATCTACAACACGTTTTAAAACCCATAGAATGTAAAAACAAAACACTAGCATGAAATTTTAGAATACCCATAAAATTAAAATTAAACGAAATTTTAATTTCCAAACATCACGACCTTTAAACACCACTTCCAGAAATAATTTTGGACACATGTATTTTTCAGTCTTTACGCCAAAAAAGAAAAAACAAAATTTTTTTCGAATAAAATTACAATGAATATTTGTATAGGTAAAAATTATACTAAATTTTCCTATTTGATACTAAAGAACCCATTGGTGTAGGCACAAACAATTGAATTACGTACCTAAATCATAAATAATTTTTCCTATTACCATAATTTATATTAAATATACGAGCTGACATTTGGACAATATATGATTATTAACCAATGTGCTATCACTCAATAATTTATTAAAAAAAAAAAAAAATAAAGATGAAAAGAATATTGTTGGATCGGTTAAGGACTGATAAAACGTAACATGGTAATTTCACCCTAAAAATTACCAAATAGCTAATATGCCGAATATCACTAGACTATATATATTTATATATATATATATATATATATGAACACAGTTTACGTTTAAAAATATTTTTATATATGTACATACAAGTCATTATTTTATTATTATTTTTACATCCCACTTGAATTACAACAAAATGTGATCACTTAACAAACCTTATGCGACCGTAAACATTCACTAACTTACGGAAGTATATTAATAAGTAGTAGGAAATTATTATAGGTGTTGTTAAATTTGTGAAAACTGCCATAAAACCAATATAACACAAATTCAAAAGAACAAACTATAATTAATTTGGGATAAAATATGTCAACAATGTCCCATAACTAAGCCAAGTCCAATATTATTACATAAAACGTGCTTTGTAAATAGGAATCATTTTTGTACAAACTGATTTACTGTCAATATTCCATCAAAAAATGATAATATTTGTTAAAATAGGAAATCAAGAATCAAATGAGGAACGTCAATGACAACAGTCGAAAACCAGTTTGGTAATAGAAACGGAAAAAACATTTTCTTTTTTCTTATTTTTACGGGAATTTAGAATTACACTTCATCGAACAATATTTTGTTTATTAATTTTGTACAACACACTAATCCCATCTAATTAAAAATTCTTCTGACCCATCTGGGTTAGTTCTTTTACACAATATAGTATATTCTTCACCATTAGCAATTCTATAACTAGCACCAAAATATGAATGCACAAGGGTCTTAAGATCAGATGATGAATCGATAACATTGTCGGGTGAACAAGGCCTATTTACCATATGACCATGGTTGGCAAAGAAATCCGAATACGATTTATACATCGGACGGCCATTAGAGTTGGTTTTAGACTGGCGTTTCGTTGGAGTCATACTGTTATTTTGTAAGCCATTTCGACGCAGCCTCTTGCGTTTCACTAAATACTGTCCATTACGATCAAGGCGTAAATCTTTTTCACTTAAACGTCTTTTGGTAGTACGAACTTGTGGTCGAGTAATTACGGGCGCTAAAGATAGTGGCAAAGTAATCGATGAAGCAGAACGAGCCTCACGTGGTAGTGATGATCTAACAATTGGCCGGCCGTTTAATAAACGATTGACACTAAGCCTCTGGCTACGGCGACTTTGTAAGTCCGCCGTACGTAATGAATCGGCATCATCTTCGTCGTCAAGGTCTTCATCGTCGTCTGGGTCATCTTCACTGCTCAGTTCTTCTTCAGTTGCAGATATGTATTTTTCTGGAGTGCTTTCAGTTGAACGTGATGGTGACCGACTTTCAGGAACTTTTTCTTTTTTTATTGATTTCTAAAATTTTAATTTAATTAAATCACGACAATAAATAAAAATACAAAATAGTATTATTTACTTTGACTTTATTGGTGACCACACTTGAACTTCGAGAACTCCGTTTATTTGTCTCTATTTGTTGTTGCCGGATCCGTCTTTCAATTACAGATCTTGGTGCTGGTACAATTGGACAGGCACTTTTTATACATACCTACAAGACACACAAACATTAAGCAATATAATAATATTAAAAAGTATTAAGGAGAGGAAAAGGAAAATTATATATTTTTTATAATAATTAATTATAAGAATTAATAACAATAATTCTAATGAAAAAGTCGTCAAAAAAAAAAAAAATTTATACATCGGTGAAAATAATCTATAGACAAATATATAATTTCATAAATAATAAATTTCGTTATCTAAAGTTAAAAACACTACTACTACATCCAAAATCAATAATTAGGCATTTAAAAAACAAAATGGTTTAAATTCTTATTATGTTTCAGATAGAATAATAAACATCATATTTCTCAGACAACCTTTTGACATGACATTATTTATTGTTTGATTATTTAAACCTACACATGTCGTTAAAACTTGAGAAAACGTAAACCAGCTTTTTTATATTTTATAAGTAATTATTGGATGCCACTTTTTAAAATACTTTAAAACTTAATCTTTAAATGGATGTAATTATTATTTTGTAATTGATATAATTAAACATATCACAATGGGCAGCAACACAAATTTTAAATTAAATATTCTAAACTTACATTATGTCCTATTGATGGTAGGCCTTTTGGTAACATAACAACATGCGAATCTTGATGTAAAAATTTTAATCCTTCCACTGAATACATTGACTCGGTAGATCGTTGATTTATTACAGGATCAGTCCTGAAAAATAATTTTTATTAGATTTGTTATTAAGGCATACATATTAACTTTTAATCCCCTACTAAATATTGGTAATTAAATATATTAATATAATATATTATAAAACCTAAGAGGTTCTTGTTTTGATTAATGGAACTATCATTATAATAGGTAGACTACCAAATGCGCAACAATACATGAATCACTACAGAAAGGGCACATATCCCATACTTTAAAAAAAATCATTTTATTGATTTAACTCATTAAAAATCTACAGTTTTACGATATTTTATAAAACTACTGTAAAAACGTATTTTCAATTTTTTTCAAAGATATTAGGTTTCGGTTTTTGTTCATAATTGTAAATAAAGATGGAAATTTCTCAAGACATAAATTCAACTAATTTTTAATTGTAGAATATTGAGTTATTTTTTATTTTATGATCAAGTTCTTACTTGTCTGTTGTATTACACACAAATACTAAAAATCCACGACAAACAGCATTTCCTTTTCTGATTTTTTTATATTTTTTATTTTGGCATTACACAATGTTTTGAGATCTGACACTTTCATAAAAAAGAATGTTTTGTAAAATATATTTCAATTTACATTTCATAAATAAACATGCATTAATTTCAACGATTTTTTTACACTGTCTAAATGTCGCCCGTACAACTGCGTACAAGCTAATATTTTAATAAGAAATTTAAATCCTGATAATCGAAGTACAATCGAGTTTGTAGTTCCATTAATCAATTATTATTAACCAGTCAATTTTTTAATTTTTATCAAAAACAATTATGACATAAAAAATTACCAATTTGTTTAAATCATATTAGATTTTAATAAAAAAAAAGTTACATTATATGATTTAGTTATTTATTTACTTCAAAAATATTTAGGGTATTCTTATAAGACCAATTGCACATAGTTGTACTTACTTTTTTGGAGGTGGTAATATTTTTAAATTAAGTTTATTACGCAATTGGTGGTGTAGACAATTTTCAATCATTGGAATTTGTGCAGGTAACGTGAAACGTGGGGGCTTTGGTGGCAACTTCAGTCGGAGTCCCCACATATTGGTGGGTTTTTTACCCTGGAATTCGAACCGGCTAGAAAACAAATAAAAACAATAGAATAAAATAAAACATTAATAAAAAACTTTGAGCCAAATAAAATACTAACTGGTTGGTGTCTTTGAGCAGAGCATTGACAACATATACTTTTCTGTCGTCAACAGAAATATTAAGAATCTATAAACAAACATAAAACTAACATTAAAGTAACATAATGAATGAAAAAATAAGATATTTTTAGTATATATTGCATAACAGTTTCCAAACAATTGGGTGAAAGTTATGTAAATGCATACAAATTCAGTGTGTATACTTATTTTGCTTTCGACTTAATACAATTTTACTGGTTGTGTTATTCATCTCTTTACGTTTAGTATCTTTAATGGATTACAAACATTCAATAGATTCTTTGGTTGATAATTTTTCTAAAAGTGGCTTGAGGAAACTTTGTTAGTTTTAACATTAATATATTTTATTATTTTATTTCAAAGGAGGGAAGAACATTTTTAAGAACAGTAAGCCACCCAAAAATGTTTCATAAAATTTAATATTATTAATTTAAACATTCTAATAAAAGATTACACCATTTGGTGTCACAGTCATATATTTAGCAAATAAGAATTAAATAAATAGCCGGCCCAAATTTAAGAATTTTTTTTTTTTAATGTTTTGCGTATATTAATTTATGTTCTTAAAATTTAAATTGTTATACAATAATAAAATTTATTAAACTTAATAAATTAAGTTCACAATTTTTGAACATAAAACTCTAAATACACCCATCCAAAAGTCTTCATTTGAAAACACGTACAGTATACAACAGTAAAATAATTACTATAGAATGTATGCAGCAAACTATATTTATAAATTTTTACTGCTATTTCAATCTCACAAATTCAGTAGTTATAAATACATTAAGTAATATAATGAATGATAAAAATATATATAACAAAGCTATTAAATTGAAATAAAATTCAATGTAATTAGTAAAAATAAAGAAAACTATTTTAATTATAAAAAAAAAAACACAATCTATTGATTTTTATAACTATTTAAGGCAAATTTGTTCAAAAAATACATACATTAGGAGGTAGATACATAGAAGTCCAATGATTATCTAGGTACGGAAGAATATTAAGGTCCACGTCATAATATTTCTGTGGTTTATAAGCAGTCATATTAAACAGGGCAAGATGAACTAAGTCTGACCATTCCATTTCAATTCGACGTACAAACTCAGTACCTTCATTGCACACTGAACACAAAAAAACGTAAAACCTAAAAAAAAAATTAATAGATAAGACTAAATTTTCAAATTTCAAAGTATTTAGCCTTATTTACATTCAACAACAGTATAAGTAAATTTATAAAAAAAATTTCTTACATTGTGAAACTTGAAATTGTTTAAACATTAAAGAAAATACATTTTGTTTAAAGTTTTATACAATTTTTAAACCAAAAATATAATATAAATTTTAAAAATGATAAAAACTTTTATAAAAGACAGTTGGACATAACATTTTTTTTAAATATTATCAAAAAACAATATGTCATTAGTTATTTCTTTAGCAATAAATCTTTAAAAAAGACGTGCTTACACATAATATGTTTACTCAAAATTATTCATATTCAATTCTGTAAACAAATATATTTGTTGGTTTTGTTAATAAACTTGCAGAAATCGGTTTTCTGTTTATAATTTCAATTACCTAAACACAATTTTTGAAATTGTATAATGTATGAGAGATCTTCATCGTATTTCAATAAAACTATAAAATATCTGCTTCTTGTACTATACTATACAGGTAGACGAAAACCCAAATACATTCAATATTTTATGAAATGGAAATTTGAATATTTTAAGTACCTATTATTTTAAAAGGTATCCATCCAATGCGTTCAAACTAAATTTAAATAACTTACTATGCAGTTAATTTACGAATTATGTTAGTTAAGAAAAGTGTAGTGTTTATAAATTCAATAATAAAATTATTAAGTAAAACAAATAAAATAATTTAACTTACCTGTCACCGAGATACAGAGGATATATTAATGAAGAAACACATTTTTCATGAAACCATTGTAAACATTTACTACATTGCAACATTTTTATAAACCAATCACCAGGACCTCCACAATAGCAATAGGTTCCTAAATTGTTGATGCGGTGGTGTATATCCCATTGTAGAGAATTCAACTAAAGAAATTAATTTTGAAATTAAAAATAATTGATACAAAAAAAAATACAACCAATTATATTGGAATAAATAATTATTTGAAAAACATACGTCATAAGGTAATTTAACGATTTTTGGAACAATTGTGCTCGATACAGAGTTCTGTATAACTTGCAGTCTATTAATTTGTTTTTCCTTACACAGAGAACACACCCAAATACAAATATCTGGAACTGTAACTTCGGGCTGAAAACAAACAATGAATAATTGATCATCACACACATGATGGGTTATGAATAAGAATAATGGTTCATTTTCATTAAATTAGCATATATATGTTATACCATATACGTAATTAATATCAATTTTAAATCAATTATAGCGATTTACAACATAATCAAAATCCCACATACAATACCTACATAAACATTAAATACAAGGGACTTTAATTAAACAAGGGAGTTTTTGAATTTATAACTAGGACTATAATATGTTTTATTGGCATTGAAATAAATCAACTTTAGAAATGAGGTACAAATTACTTTGCAAAATACAAAATTAGGTAAAGAGTCCAGAATATAAAATTACAAATACCTATGCTAGCTTTTTCATATAAAGAAAATCCATTATACATTACATGTGAATCATTGATGTTATACACATACATTTATCATAGGAACTATATCAGTTTATAACATTTCTGTATTTATATCATATAAATGTGTATTAATTAATTAAAAAATTAATAATAATAATAAATAGATTTTGGAAATTGACTGTTTGGCTTTTGCAGACGATCTGGCAATACTAGCGGAAAACATGGAAGACGCAAAAAGACAATTAAATATACTGAAAGAGACAGCAGAAAAGGCTGGATTGCAAATATCATATGAAAAGACAGAATAAATGACCAATAGAAAAGATGCACCAAAACATATCACAACAAAGTATAGGAAAATTAAGAGGGTTAACAAGTTCAAATACCTGGGTGAACTAATTCAACCAAACGCCCTTGACAAAGGAGCGATCCTAACAAGAGCAAGAAAAATGGAACTGGCATTCCAGTTGACAAAAAATATATACAATAAGAAATCCATATCTATTAATGCCAAACTAAGACACTACAATACAGTTATTAAACCAGAGGGCCTCTATGGCTCAAAATGCCTTATACTAAGCACGGCCAGACAGTTAGACGTGGTAGAAAGAAAAGAAAGAAAAATTATATGGAAAATCCTGGGACCAAAATATGAAGACGAAAAATGGAAACTGAGAAGCAATAAGGAGGTTTATTCCAAGATTGAGAAAATTACGGACACAATGAGAAAGAGAAGAGTGACTTTCTACGGACACATTAAGAGAATGAATAAAGACAGATTGACAAAGAGACTATTCAATTACTTCGACAGAAACCCCAAGCTCAGATGATATGGATCAGGGAAGTAAGAAAAGATATGGCAGAAATGAAAATAGATGGAGAGGAGGTGGAGCGAAGAAAAGAATTCAGAGAGAAGATCAGAGGGTTCAAGGGTTTTCAAGAAAAGGAAAAAAAGAAGACTGGAGCAAAATGGACAGAGGAAAGAAGGGAACAACACAGAGAAAGAATGAAAGAATACTGGAAGAGAAGAAAGAAAGGAGAAAAATAATCATCAGGAGTTATTTCACGTGGTCCATAGTTGGCCAAAATCGAAGGAAGAAGAATAATAAATAGATGGCATAGAAGAATTGTGGAAGTAAGGGAAATCATCAAAGTACCTTATATAGCTACATAAAGGATCAGAGAATTCAGTGGGTCGGACACACAATGAGAAGAGAAGAACTAAATGAGGTCAGAGCCTCAATGGAATACAAGCCAACAGGAAGAAGACCCAGAGGCAGCCCCAAGAAACGTTTGAAGGATGAAGTGCGTCAAAATCTAGAGATACTAGAAGTAACAGATTGGGAGGACAGGATCCAAGACCGTGATTATTGGAGGTCAGTGACAATGGCAGCCAAAACTCTTACAGAGTTGTGAGGCTACACGAAGAAGAAATGTGTATTAGTAAAAAACTATAACTGAAAAATCAATAAAATTAAGTGTTGAAAATGAAAAAAATATTTACTACTAAAAAAAACTATTTTGTGGCTTTGGTAATTTAACTGAAAATTATATTTACCTTATGACATTTACGATGATAGGCATTAGCACACTTATCGCACACGCAAATATCATCTGGCATAGCCTCTATATTGCACACACTGCAAAACTGGGTAGTCGTACTCGTACAAGTCATCCGTGTGACATTTTTTAAGAATACCCATTTTACTGTATTATCACCAAACTTAACTAAGCATTTAGCTTCTTTATATTTCAACTAAAAGCAAACACAAATAACAATTAACAGTTTACACTTAATTGAAAACAAATTAATTTATACTTACTTTAGCTATAAATCCTAAATAAAATCGTTCATCATTTAGATGAACCAATACTTCTTCTCCACAAACATAATTCTTGCTTTCAACAGTCGTACTATCAGGAGTAGGCGCCTCAAGGCTCTCCTTTTTCTTCTGAAAAATATATAGTGTTAAGAGGACGCTATACTCGCATTTGTTTTTTTATGGGATTGAAATTAGAATTTAAACATCCGATATGTATTAAACTTAAAAAAAAGAGTTTTTTTAAATATGAATTTGAAAATAATTTTAATTCACAGATAATGGACATTTTAAAATTTTACAAAGTGTATTAAACTCTAAATGTATCACAAACATGACAATTTAAAAACCACACGACTTCATTTTACCAGTTGGTTGGAGACAACAAATACGGGTATAATGTTATCTTACTTGATAAAAATGAAAATAAATTTTATATGTACCTATTTATATTTGGTTATATGTGTGTTTTATTTTGAAATTAATTTACATCATGGGAACAAGTGCGATCCGAAATTAAAGGACTTATTGGACCTTTCAAAAACTTGACATTATTAATCAATATTTTATTTAATTTGTATACATTGATATTAGTCAGTTTTTAGGCAAAAACAATAATAAACAAGATTATTATGCTATCATGTATTGGAAATGAATATGTTTAAAATTTATAATACATGTAGTATATATATAATTGAACAAATAACAATTTTACTAAAAGCCGAGGAAAAAAGCAAAAAAAAAAAAAACAGAATAGAAAATTTATGAGCAAACTGATGGTATCGAAAAAACATACCTATTAATGAATTCTAATAGGTATGATTTTACATGTAAAATATTGCGAATATTGAATAATATTTACATATTCAATGTACAATATTGGATTTTGCATTATTCGACAATGTATTTTAGAATAACCTTCAAAAAAAATAAAAAAATTCTTGAAAATACCAACACGAAACCAAGTGTAATATAAACTGTTCTACTAGTAAAAACTCTATGATAACGTGCATTGAGAATGAAAGGAATCGATTATATCAACGCGACCAGAAACAATGAGACATAAAACCCTAGCCGTAGTAAATAACGACATTTCTCACCGTTTCTTTTTTAATCTGCAACATTTTGTCAGCTATTCATTGTCGAATTATCCTGGAAATAAAACAACACCGTTAAAAATCACAAGACGCCAATTATCACCCACAAACAATGACGACGAGCGACGGGCACGGGCTTAATCGAACCGATATATAAAAAAAAAATTATGGAAAAGCCGTCGATCGTGACGAAAGAGTATTTCCCAAGCGGACGATCGGACCGGGGGGGGTTTCGGCGAAATCCGTGTCGTCTACATTGGACACCACACCATCACGCAACAGTTACCGACGGGTGTGTGTGTGCGCGAGACGTTCACGCGGACCAACCCGTTCCCCACGATCGTTTCAAACGCCACCGACCGATTCACGGCGATTCGCACCGGGGACGACGACGTGAGCGTCGGACCGTCCCTGCGGCCGGGGCGCACACACAAACACACGCGCGCTCGCGACAGACGGACGGCCGGGACACACGCACGGCGACAGAACCGCGTCCGGGGAAACGTGCGGCCATGGCCACACCGGGGGGGAACTTACCGTAAACCCGAACGGCGTCGACGGCGGCAACAGCGATCCAACACGGCTTGTCGTTAGACTTTTGATTACATTGTTGACCGGATCGCTGGGCTCGACGTCTACGCTCGCGTTCATGGCCCTCCTCGTCGGATCAGTGAACTGCGGCCGCCCCGGGTGGCACCACTGCGCGCCGTCGCCGACTCCGCCGCCGCCGACCACGACCACACCGCCACCTGCCGGCCGACCGGCCTTATCAACGACAATGCTCTACGGTCGCGTGTTTTCGTCCGTCCCCGAATAACGTCGTCCGAGTCGTGCGGTCGTTACGCACGCGGTGTAATTATTAGTCTTGATTCGGAAGATGTCCGACGCCGGCTTGTTCGCCGGTCTCGCGTTTATTCGTTTTGTTTTGTTTTCTTTCTAAAGCCCGCCGTGTGGTGTGGCTCGCGTTAAATACTGGGACGTTCCGAGGCTCTTCCATTTGGGGTGGGGGGTATCAGTTTTGAAAAATTACCGAATTTACACGAAAAGACAAGTACTATAGTAGGCGTGTACCAGTAAAACGCTATCACAAAACAAATTTAAATAACAACATAGTAGTTTATTAAAATTTTATTATTACTATAATTATTATAAGACCAAAAACAAATATATATCCACTCATACAATTCCTAATTAGACAGTAGTAACCTGTAGCTTACATTTTCACTCGCCGATGTTTGAGGAGAGACCATCCGGTTACGACTTCCCGAATACTTATTTTATCTACAATAAAAGTACGTTTAGAATATTTCATATGATAAGTATTGAGTATCGCCGATCAATGTACAATATTGTACGGAGCTAGCCGGCTCACAAGGTTATGTTATTTTTTTTTTTTAATCGTCCAACATTACAACACACGTTAAGTTTTGTCCGAAGGGCAACGCGAACTTTCTGAACGCGGTTTTCACTTTTTGGTGTAGACAATTCCTACAGGCGTTCATACAGTACGCAGGCGCCGGGTTTTGTAAATGTTGCAAGACGCTTATGGAAAAATAAACAAATACATTTACGTACTTATTTTTCGTTTCTTTTCGAATCTTTTCACCTTGCTCGTGTTACGTATTACCATTCCAACACGTTTATCGAAGGTTTTTTCATACATTTCTTTTATGTTTATTGTTCTCGACATTGCTGATTAGAAAATGTTAACATTTAACAAGTTACTTGTTTATCCTTAAAGTTGACAAAACAAACACAAGTAACTTCGGGTTTAATTACATTGAATCGCTAAATGCACGCGTATTGTACACACGAATCGGTTGACGTATTTTGGCATTTTTCACGGACATAAAATACAAAATATTCGTCATCGCAAAGGACAAATAAATAACAGCGATTAGGTATATTTTATAACAACATAAATAGCTATATTACATATATACATCGGACCTTATTCTGGCGCTCGGTTAAAACGCACTTTGCGTAACTGGAAGAGCGTACTACTTGCGATTCAATTTCGATTGGATGGTTCTCGTGCAACTAGGTTTTGTCGCTCGGTCAACAAATCGTCAGTTCAGAACATGCCGACTGTTCTGGCGTAAAATGTTGGTTAACGTCAGGCGAATGTTGCTCGAAACATGCCTTACCGATGACGCGAGCGCGGACAGCAGCACGGGCGTCGCTGAACGCCCGCCGCAAGGACCACCTTCGCGGCCGTAGTGACACGGGACACCCGTCCGGTGATCTGGATTGGATTCTCGCGGGGGAGGGCTGGGTTTCGTCATCATAAGCGCAATTCGAGAGGGCTAGGAGCAAGGCCGCCCGCACATTTCATTTGATATTTGTTTAAATTGGTGATATAATTCCTTTTAAATGTCGAATAATTCCGCGTTGTAAGTTAATCACGCATGCAATAAACAATCATTCATTTCAAATTTTTAAAAATATAAATATTAATACGTATATAACAATTATGTAAATCTATTATGCTTGTAAATTTCATTTTATACTTACCTTTCAATAAAATATATATTTTTATGAAAAAGAAAATTGAAATTTATAAGGTGGCGGGATAGGGACACAACAGAATGAGTTTTATGAATATGGAAAGAGAAATTTTTTTGACAGTGGTCGTACAAATTTATACAAATAACGTACTAAATATTTGCAAAACAAAAATTTACAATTTTTAATTTGGGGGAGCTGGGGTAATGGACGTGCAAATACGATATTTCAGTAAGTTTCAGTGTAGTAAATAATAACCGCCACTAAATATATAGGTCCATCAAGACCAGTTTTTCGTTCACGACGACATATTAGACACTTGTTGGAGGGAACTTTTGTTAACCAGCTCCTTTAACCAACGTACTAACTTTCGAAATCCCTACGTACGTTTCTGTTACTTATCAGTCGGTACGTCGACACGTCGGACGTGGATCAGATCCAGTATTCGTGGCCCGGCGGTGCGCCACAAGACATGTACGATATGGGATACGGTCGGACAGCCGCTATACCGGTGTCGCGCGACGGCCAGCTCAAGTCGCGCAGGCGCTTGGCGTTCGAGGTGGTATAAGCTTGCGACCGGATCGATGCCCGACGGACCGTCCAACGGTAAATGGAAAATTCGATGCAAGCGCATCTGGCGAGGGTCGTTACCGTTCGCCGACCCGCGGTACTCGTGGTCCGGCGATGCACAAGACGCACGTTCAGCGACTCGACGGGACAACGACGTAGGCACGTCGGACTCGGTTAAGTTCCAGTTCGTCGACCCGACGGTGCGTCACAAGAGGCGTACACTACGGGACACGTTCAGACGACAGCCGCTGTACCGGTGTCAGTATCGCACCCAGGATTTTTTCAAGGGGGGGGTCTAAAAAACTACATTATGAAATTTTGACAGAAAAATATGAACGTTGTATCAGAATTTGGATTTTCATCAATAAATTTAAAACTATTACACAGGTCAAGGGGGGGGTCCGGACCCGGAGTCCACCCCCTTGGGTGCGCCACTGACCGGTGTCGTGTGGGGACGAGTTCGTGTCGTACGGGCGTTTTGTGTTCGACGCCAATGAGACAAACGTTCATCACGGGAGCCCGACGGACCGTCCGGTGATGTGACGAAAATCCCACGCGGTTGAGGGCGGTTCCCGTCCGCCGTACTTGTAGTCCGGCAGCGCGTACAAACACAGCGATCGCGGCGCCGCAGTGCGTTACGCGCGCGGAGACGGGTGCAAGCCGAGACGAAAACGCTAGTCGACCGGCAGCACCACGAGTCTCACGCGGCCGTTACCAAAAGCGAACGGGGAGCTATTCGAGACCACAGTTCGACAAATATGACGTTCTCGTGGCACACCACCCGCGTTTACTTATCTCCCACGAGAGACCACGTGGCCGTCAATCGTTATCGTTACTTCAACAGGAGTTACCGATTTCTGAGGCAATATCTTTTTTCCATACTGCGCGACAACACTATATCGCACGCACGGTATTTATTCTGTTCGATGTTTTTGTTTTTTACTCTTCAAGTCTTATATAATGTTCTCGTTTGTGTAGATATATTTTTTCATCGTTTACTAGAAACCAAAACAATAGAGACAAACCATATCGTTATAATTTTTGTCGAGTATGAAAATACATATAAAATATATGTATATCATATATAAGGCGTTTCTCTTCGACGGGATAAATGCTCACCAATTAATAGCTAACAACTGCGTTAACTGTTCCGGTTTAAAACGGGATTAAATAGGGATAATTATTTTATTACTATATCGGTTTATAAAAAAAAAAGCATTACTAAAAAATGAATCGTACATAGTACATCTTGAAACGTGGACTTTCTAACCCGAACACAAGTTTAAATGTTTATGATTATTTTCATACAGGCGTGAACATGTACTCTGTCTCAGCAAGGCGTAAATATGTATTTTGATATAAACTAAACTCTATTGTTATTGTCGTTGGCTTATTGAATTAACACGCGATCGCGTCTAGTAAAATAAAATAAAAATTCTAGTTTTTCTTATAAGCTACGACTGTGTAAATATTTGTATATACACAGTTTGAAAATGTATGATAATGTGTGCTTGCGGTTAAAATACCCAATATGTACGACTTACCGGAGGACTATATTATATAATATATATATATATACATACGATCCATTGCCTAATATGGAATTTTTATGAGAACGACAATGATTTCATATTCTCGTGTATAAATGCTTATGTACGTTTGTATTATTATTTATGGATTTAGCAGTCCGAGGTCGGTTTGGTATGACGACTGATACGTCCTATTGTTATGTGCCCACAGTGGCGTAGCCATGGGGGGAGACAGTGGGCCATGCCCCCCCCCTCATTGGCTATATTGGCAATGTATTTACATATTTATATAGTTTATTTTATACGTTTAAAACATGTGCTACGGATTAGTGTTCTTAATTTTTATCAATTTGTTTGATAGTAACTGGTCAAAATGAATGATATTAAATTAAAATATTTAAGTTTAAACCGATCTTCTAAAAAGAAAAAAAAATTATTATTGTAAATTGTTGAGTATTTTTTAAAAAAATTTTGGCTTTGGCCCCCCCTCCATTTCAAAATTCTGGCTACGCCACTGTGTGCCCACAAATAAATTGATTTTATTTCTAGAGAATATCCTGTTTATTTTTTCAGCATAAGTTTTTAAATAAATAAAAAATAAAAAAAATAAGAATTATTGAATATCTTATCTTCAATACATGTTTTTTGTTTTATTACCCGTCTTCACGAATTTCCTGAGTAACCTAAGTCTTAGCTCTTATGAATTAAATCGATGAACCTGTCCGAGTGTTAGCTGCACTACAAACTCATTACACTAACGCATAATAGTAATACCTGTGTCACAACAGGTAATTTTTTTTATTTTATATAAATTAATACTTTTATGAAACGTATTTATTTAAGTTATAAGCTTTATACATAGTTAAAATTTACCCTGCTACGAGTTTAAACTATATTTTCATAACTTCCTATAGGATCCTAATTAGCGAATTATATTTGTTACATTTAATATAATTACCTCTTCGATGAAGAGGGGGGAGGGAGTATTCAATTGCATAGACTTACTTCTGAAATTTCAAAATTATATTTAATTGTTGGAATAATGGAGTTAAATCAAAAAATCATAATTAAAAAAACAAAAATGTCGTTTTTTCTTTAGATATAGCTAGCTTTGTGGAAACGACCTATTATTCTAAGAATAAATTTAAAAAAAATGAAATATTTAATTTCAAATAATACACAAATAATTTAAATAATATGAAACATAAATGTTAACTTTTTATTAAAATAAAATATTTATCTAATTGTCTGATAAGTAGATAACTAAAAATTAATTAAATAATAACAAGAAAATTAAGTTTTATCTTAATTATTCACCAACAAAACTATAACATAAACATTTTTATATAATTAAAGAATAAAGTATATACAATATTATATACAGTATTATAGTCTGGAGGGACATGAAATTTTTCTTAAATTATCTTTGAAGAAAATGTAAGCAGGTTTATTATAATAAAATTCAATATCACATACTTTTGAAGGCATTAAATAAGCTATAGAAGTTATATTTGAATTTAAAGTAAACCTCTTATTTAGTAATGCTGGTAAGTCATAAAAATACAGAAAGAAAATAGAGATTCTGAATAAGTGCAACAATCATTATTATCATTATTATCAGTATTATAGTTGGCTCTATGTATTTGAGTTTCCACAATTCTTGGAATAGTCGGAGATACCACCAATTTTTCAGAAATTGTATTAGAATTATTAAAAATTGATTTAAATTCAACTTCAATTCTTAAATTTCTTAAACTGTGATCCCAAATACTGTGTGCTAGAACAAACTGTAAAAAATACTCTTCGATTTGAAACACATTTTCATTATGGTATCTGATGCAAAGAGAAAACTTTTCAATTTTATTAATATTCGTAGTTTCATCAGCTACGATTTTTTTTTTTATTTTGTTACAAATTTGAGTGTGAATTTAGTCCCAGGTAATTTAAATTCCCTCCTTTTGTATGCCAGCACTAATATAAGTAAAATTTTTACCACAATTTGAGAGACAATAAACCATGTTTTTAGTCTCCAAAAACTGAACTATCAATATTCTTTGTATAAATAAATAAAATAATTATTCAACAAATTTGTTTAACTAATGATTAACTGATGTGTGAAATAAATAACTTAGATATAATAATAATAATAATAATAATAATGATAATTAGTGTTTTTGATTATGATGTTATAATCATATAATGTACATGACACATGCGACTTATAAAAATACGTAACAATATTGTACCAATGATTCAATGTGCAATGTGCGTATTTTACCGGTGGGAGACAATGACTGTATTATATATCTAATATACGTATTGTTTTGTGGTAAATGGGAGTATTGCACTGTAAAACTCAAAAAGTAATAATCGAATAATTATTATAACCATGATCATGATTCATAATTCATGAGTTCACGACGATATTATACCAATATCACATTGTCAAGATTAATCTTAAAGCGAAGAATAATGTATTAATATATTATCGTTTATTTGTATTTTGTTCAAGGTTTCGGTATACTCGTATGTTGCGATGACGTCGTTATTATGCGCAGCCCGACAGTTGTATGCACCATAGGTAGGCGTGTTAAAAATGAATACGAAATAACGCTATTTTGGTGTGTAGAATATTTGAGTGCCCAATGGAGTTGATAATTATTGTCATCGAAATCATAAACGGTTAGGTTTACGACAATTATTACGTCTTGTCCGAACAACAGCCATAAAGTACATCGATTTAAACGTTAACTATAGTGATCTTGTTAGTTGCTAGGTAGGGCACAGAACTGGTAAAAACGTATAAGGCACAATTATAAATATATATATATATATATATATATTATATATAAAGAAATGGATATAAAGGACGGGTTGTCCGTCGATGATGGCTGGCAATTTATTTTTGACGACAGCTGTACAATGAAATCCTAGTTTAATCTTTTTTTTTAGTTGTTTGTGCATCTTGTTTACGCTTATAACCGGATATCGAGTAAGATATTGTACCCATATTTAGATGTTTTTATAGGTAAATTAATTTTTTTATTTTTCGTTTCGTTTTTTCATATATAAGTCTGTTAAATTTTCGAGATAAAAATAATTCACGACACAATTACGGAAAACGTATATTATATGAAAAAAATAAGGGTACAAAACTAAAAGGGTTTGGTTAGGTAAATAAACATTTTTATGTCTATACAGTATATATATTTTAAACTTTCAAAAATTAATCGTATCGGAATTATTAATTATATAAATTATTTAGGCACATATCAAATTTACAATATCAATATCCCCGATTATTTATTTTAAAAATACAATGTAGTTATCAAAACTGTCAGAAATTTAAAACTTCATGGTGTTTTACAACTCTAAGCTCTTTAGTTCTTTTGACGTTTGATAATTCTAAAAAACTTAAATTTTTTTGATAAAATATATAAAAATCGATCATTTAAACAGAAAATTAAATTTGAAGAATTTAATCAAAATTATATATCTTATACATGTAAATCGTAAAAAAAATTGAATGATTGTAAAATTTAAACTAAACATAAAGAAAAGTAGCAAGTGAAAGTGCTGTGAATATCGGTTCAAGTGCGACACTTAGACAAATATTTTTAGAGTTGTATTATTACGTTAAATTTGAAAGCAATGTTAAATCATTGTATTCGAAAAACGATTGTGAGCAACGCTAGTGGGTAAGTTAAAATAAAAATAATAAATTAATATAATGTGATAGTTTTTTTATATCGGAAATAATTTTTATTTTAATATTCGATGTACATAATTAATTAACACATGAAAGTAATGCATGTAGACGTAAATGAAATTTCAAATACTTTATATAGGATCATTTTTTTTTTAATCTTGTATTTAAATTTCAGCTTTAATACAAATAATTCTATTGTTGAGAATTAAAAAAAACCTGGTTTCACTTAATAAATACACAATTCACACAAGCAAATTAAACATTAAACGCTTAAAAAAAAAATAGAATATAACGATTTTTAAAATGTTTTAATAACTGTAAGAATAACGTATGATAGATCTTATATTAAATTTTCAAGCTTAAGTTTTTAAAATAGAAAATTATATTAAATTTCAAACGAAATTATTAAAATTTTCAAAATACTTTAATTAATTCAAAATACGAGTATATCGAATGTGATCAAAAAAATATTCGCGTATGTATATTATTAAAGTAAATAATTGACGAAAATATCAAGGGCTTCGAAGTATTATTTTGGGAATTATGACAAAAAAACGAATTTTGGTTTGGTAAAAACCGTTTGTCGACAATTTTCCCGTTTGCAAAAAAAAATGTTTGGTTAGTTTTTTCATGCGCTTAAGATAACTATTGAGATAATCGAAAAACATGTCAAATAATATACCAACTAGATACGATTACTACCGAAAAATAGGGTCAAACTTATTTGTGATATTACATATTTGTTATAAGTTTCGTCAGAAAATTCTATAAAAATATAACTCTAGAATATTAAAGTTATATATATATTTACTGGTCGTATGTAACCGTTTAAAATGTGAAGACACGGACTGAAAAACATATACTATATGAGATCTTGGAAATATATAGGTACGTATGTACCGTAGTCATTGCGTAGACACAACATCCCTTCGAAAGGATTTGGAAATAACCCAAATCTCGTTTTATTTATTGTAACTAATACATTACCGAATTATCCGACCACGACACCACCTCGTTTACACGACTTCGATCGATGAGTTTCGATTTAACGATATGGCCAGACAATGATTTATTATTAAACGGGATTTAGCAGATTATTTTAACTGAATCGCATGCAGGCGACAATTACCACCGGCTCGATATTTGACTATTTAACCATCCGGACTGAAGACTCCTTTAAACACGTCGTACAAACAAAAATTTTTAATACTACATTACATTAGTATGCAGTACTCTAAGTATATGTAAAAAAAATAAATTAAACGAGATGTGTTAGATGTCTCGTTCGGCTGGCGATCTATGCGGAACGGTCTCGTCGTGGAATTTGTATACTAAATCGTGTAATTAGGTTTATCATATCATATGTTATATAGTCCGTGTAGGAACATCGATAACGCGTATTTTAATAACAGAGAAATACGATACGTTCGGCCATCATATGTGTCGGGTGACGCGAGAAATTCAACGGGTTTTCGTTATGTTACGTTTTATTAACTTACAGTACTTAGCTGTAGATAATATTATGCAAATCAAAATATATCGTAAAAATATACGCCTCGCCGCGGGTACGTTTTCGTTATCTTCCAAGCGCTTTACGTTCGGTTCACATAACACCAACACGCTGAAATTCAGTGTGTTATCGAGTTACTTCGACGAATAACAACATCGATACTTTGATACTTTTACAATTATTATAATGGGCACGGAAAACGTAATGCATTGATATCGATTTGCGCAATATCAAATGTATTTAATTCGGCTGCGATTCGAAAATCGTGTATGTATACAAGTATTATACTTGGCGAACAACGTCCAACGAAGTTACGACATAATAATATGATTACAGCTAATAACAATCATAATTACGTTATTAATCCAAAGTTCAAACTAAATCACAAAACAATAATAATTATTATAATTCCGTCAGATATTAGATGTACTATGTACAAGATTACCAACATGAAATGTTACTCGACTGCTTTGATAATCTGATCAGCTGTTATTATTTATCCGCGGGTTTTTTAATGTATGTACAGATATGTACCTTTTTCCTCTGTAATGCATAACGAATATGCGCGACGAAAAATATCATTATTTTAATTCAAATCCAAACAGAAAATATTTCCAAATGAACATATATCTTTATGTAAATAATATAATAATTATTAGTCTTCATAGACAGGTCACGAGCGGATTTAATTCCTATTTCTTTGGACTCAAAGCACTATATAGTGGTAAAAAATTAATTTTTATGTAACAACTTTTGCAAATTTTACTATTTCTTCCTATCTGTTCAGTGCCTTAAGTCTGTTCATATAAAATAAAGCATTATTTTTTAGTGGTTGGAATCTGAAAAATATTAACAGTGAAATTAAAAAATGAATAATCTCGACGTTAAAATAATAATTTATAGTTTACACATGTTTCAATACGTTGCTTTTTTCATAAAGATAACTAAAGCAAATTACAAATTAATAATTATAGGAATTTATAATAATTTTTTACATACTTATTTAAGTTATATAATAGGTATGATTTATTGCTCTAATTCAACACGTTATGATTTAAACATGACCATAATTTTTATATTTATCTTGTTTTGTCTTATTTTCAGTGTAAACGCAAATTTCAATATTATTAAATCAGTGAATATACGTGTATTTTTACATTATTAATTATACATAAATTAATTATAATGTTTATGCTGAAATACGATTCAAAATATTATTTCTCAATTAACAAAAAGTTATTTAGTTGTAAGAAATTATAAATTGTTATCAATGTTACTCAAATAAAATTCACTCTATTTGTGCCTTGTAGTATTAGTATGTATATATATGTATAAATATATAATATTGAAGTGTTAACGAATAAAACAAACACGTTGTTTGTGAAACTTATAACGATTATTCATGTATCATACTCGATTATCTCAAATTGCATTAAACTTTCAAAACATAATGTATCGAGCACATGTGTGTCTAAAACATAGTCTATTATTTATAATGACAAATGTTGATAACCTAACTAACTGTTCACATAGTTCGATATTTTATTACTTACTAAAATGTACATAAGATAAATGCAGCCATCAGGGCGATATAAATCATGTATACTAATCGCGTATATATTATTAAATTAATTTATTGGATTATATAAATATTATCAACTACAATTTTCCTTGTATCAAAAACTGCATACTTAGACAGTAAGTTCTTAGGTTATGACATGATATAACACTCATTTAGCAATCATTAACTTCAATAATAATCGTGTCATAAATATTTTATCGTTCCTAGATGTACTTAAATGTACTTAAACTAATCTATTTAAAAATTATAAATCTGTGATACAGTCACAAAACACAGTTTTTGTGTATGTATGTATTATGTGTATACGACGTATATTATACGTATTAAGTATGGAATAATGTAAATTATTTATCAATTTATTAATTCGTATATAATATATATAACCGCTTATTACTCAATTGTTGTATTAGAAACAACATACATATCAAGTCTTAAAACGTTTACATTATAAAGTGGAGTAATGTTAATTAATCTCATTAACATATTTTAACGCCGTCGTCTTTGAACTTTGGTATCTTATTTTAAGGAAATGCATTAAGAAGACGTTTCGTTACAGAATTCTCTCTCATGCGTATAATCATATAGTACAGACACATATATTTACGTATAGTTCATAAATAACCTTAAAGGGCTAGACAAAACATTAATTGTGAGATTTATAAAGGGTTTTTCACGAAATACTGTTATCTCAGAAACTGCTTTTCATTTTTTTGATGAATATATTTAGTAAAAAAAAAAAGAGAAAAAAAGTAAAGTAATTAATAAAAGTTGTCGAGAAAATCTGTTGATAGCATAACTCATAAATATTAACGAACATCATATTTATCAAAAAGTCTACTATGCAATATTAACATAGAACATGTTGTTTCCCGTATCATTTTAGAATTACGTACGGTTTACGTGTACAATTTACTTTTTCTTCGCCGCACATGTGTAAATGACAATAATAAAATTTTATCTTGATGCTTTTTCCTCTTTATTTTAATTAATAATAATAAATTTATTCCTATAAATTTCGTATATAATACACACCACACCTGCACATAAATGTAATCCATATGATTTTCATCTACACAAATAATACAATTCTTTATTAAATATACGAAAGAATTAAAAGACATTAACTCAGTGGCGTATTTGCAATTTTTTTTTTTTTTTGGGGGGGGTGTAATAATAATCACATGAACTTACACCAAATTTCACCACTACAATATGTTATTATTTCTATCAATTATAACCAAAATATATTTACAAGATACTGTACCATATTGGTAACTACTAAATATTTAAAGTAATAATTACAATAAAAATCATAAAACAACGAAATATTTTAGAAGTTTTGACACCAAAACTTAAACATTGAAATTGGGTGTTACAATAATAATTTATCCAGCATGCTTTTACTTTCATGGCTCTTATTGTATATATCAGCTACGCTTGCCTTTGACAGAAAATGTTAAAATTACAGTGTATCCACTCATAGATTAAATTAATTTTTTAAAATATTATTTCACAATACTTATTATTATCAACTGTCAAGACGTGTGAACACATTTACTAATATTACTCATTGAATATTAACAAATAAAAATTGTCTGTTATAAGGATTAAAAATAACTACAAAAAAAGCCTCTGGGGGGGGGGTGGTAACCCTGTGCACTCCCTTCCATAAATACGCCACTGCATCAACTAATTACATTAAAATGCTGCAAATATAAAACAACATGTGTTTGTAAAACCAATACCGTCTACAAGAATCTAAAATACATATCTTACATCAATATTGTTTTCTCGACTTCAATTTACATATTAGTACCGTACTTGATTATAGTATCGAATAAAAATCGTGTAATGTAATTAAGGTAGGTCGTAGGTAGATGATAATAGGTACATAAACATACATACTCGTACATACATACAATACAGCAAGTTGAACGGAATTCGAGTACATTATGCTGTTGAGATACGGCGGAAAAATACGAAACATTATGCTCACAACGTAAACACATCGTTCGACCGCCACACATGCGCATTTTAAATGCATCTAATTGCATTAAAATCTGTTTATTTTATTTACATGTTTTTCGTCATCTGTTACAATGAGTTATTCCGTCTTTAAAACGACTTTTTGCGTCGGAAATAATTCGCACTTGCTCTTTTCTCGTACTTCCCACACTACGGACAAATATAAAATAGAGTTAAGTAACAGTTATAGTTTGGCAACGCGTGTACGTTGTATTTAAATGCAAATTCCCAGTATAATCGTAGACAGCAATTTATCGGAAGTCAACAATAAAGAACAATGATTGACGGTACTGGACAGACACAGATTTCTGCACCAATAAAATTATAATATAATACCCAGACGACAATTATAATCACGATCAATTATTCTCGAATTGAATCCGTCCGAAAAAGTGTTTAGTGTACTATATTATAGTATTAGAAGTATGGCAGAGGAATTAAAGGATTTCCAACATTGTTTCAACCAATGTAAAATATGGATTGGACGATGTATTAAACGTAAAAGGTAGTATATAGAAATTATTAAAAATTGTTAATAAAAAGTTTTTAGAGTGAAAGTCTCGTTATTTAATAGTCATGCTTCAAGATTATATAATATAAGATAATATAAGATTCGTCGACAAAAAAAAATATATATATACAGTTCGTGTTCAGATTGACATTAAACAAAGACAAAGATTTGACATAAACTCGTTTTGAATGAATAGTTTCCCGCGACACGGTTCACCGCGATATTAAATATAAAGGACATTATTATTATTGTTTCTTTTTTTGCGTACCGTCAACCGTCAAGCACAGCGTCACAATGTTCGGGCAATGACGTGGTGTGAACGTACCGCACATATGCATCCAAAGAGACAACATTGTCTTTGTATTTTTTGTGTCCAATTATTATTTTCCATTTTGTAAATTGTCTACAAAATAAATTGCTTGAAAATTACCACCCATCTTTTATTCAAATACATTTTATAATATAATTTAACCCTGTAGGTTTGAGTATGGAACGATAACTGATTGATCTGATAGATACTGTTTAAACTGTTTAATTTCACCTCTTTGTTTCATCAAATCGATAGTATTTCCGACAATATTCGTCTTAATTCGTCTAATCAGCCTAAACATATTACTAGTAACAAATTAGAACTACTTTCAAATAATTAATATTAACGAAATTTGAATAAAAAATATTTTTGAACATTATTCTAACGGTAAGCAAAGTATTCGCGGATAACTGCACGTACGTAAACGTTAGCGATCAACAATCCTTAAAACTCCTTTGCGCAGACCAAAATTTCGAATATGGAACGTACTCAAAACATCATTTCATTATAAATATAAATCTTATTACTCTGTACGCTTACAACAATTGTAGAATGTCACGATTCCATCGTATGTATTAATGTATTTTATTTTTAATGTTATTGCGGTTATCGGTATTTGGTAATATAATTTTAAATACATATAAATAGTGCACCGAATAGTCGCAAATGTTTTTGAAAGAAATAAATTGGCAATAATACAGATTTTTTTCAATCTATTTTGGTCATTTATACATCATAAATATAACATTTATCTGTTTTTAATAATAAAATACATACATACATGAAATAGATATAATATAAGTTACATAGATTTTCCCATGATAAGTAACCTATATGTGCAACAAACCGTACATTATATAGTAATCATATTATTATATTATTATAATTAATTAACATTAAACTAAAACTTATATTACATGATATAAATGATTTAAATGTATTATTTATTTTCATGTTAATATAAATACAATGAATAATAAGTAATAATAGCTGTTTTTGATCACAGTACCTCCCTAATTCTGTATATATCGTATGTTATTCTTGGTACGTGATATTTTTATACAATTATACTTGCAGGTAAATGCGTGTTTTACCGGATACTACTTCTTTCTTTGCTCAGTGCAAGGCACACGGATAGTCGACAGCCGACGGGTAAACGTGTTACATTCACTTTACCCCTCTACAAACGCAAATACAATAAACGTCCATAAAATACAATTTGAGGACAAACAAGACAACAAACACACGAGATTTTAAAGGTTATATTTTCATTGTGTGCAGTACCTCCTAACATTCAGGTTAACAGATGTATGGGTACCAATTTTCATTACAAAAAAATGTTATATAAACGTACACAATATGTTTGTTCCGTTTCATATAAATATTGTAATTGTAGGGTATAGTCGTAGTAAGAATAGTCGTGTAGGTATCACACATATTTTAGAAATGGTAAACTAAAATATACGAGTAATTGCAACTCTATATTTAATAATTTTATAATAATTTATATAATTTTATAATTACAAGTACCTATTGTAATTTAAAAATGATCGTTTTATATATTAGTATATTAATATTGATGAAAAGAAAACACTTTGAAAAATATTTAAAAAAATAATCTAATTTATTTTTAACACGAAATAGTTGTCTACTTGCTTTTAAAAATAAAATCATACCTTAGCTTTTCAAACGTATATCAATACGCGTGTATATTAATATTTATGTCAACATTTATCCGATTTATTTTAAGCAATTAGTAATCACCAAGAACTAAGATATGACGATTGTACAATATATAAATAAAAAGTACTTGCTATCCTTTAGAAAATAAATACAATTTAGTGACTATATATTTGTTTAACTATTATATATGTGTTTAATCTATTATGCATATATTTTCTAAAAAAAAAAAAAAATAATAATGTCATGAGTTGTAACGATTCAGTTGAATATATTAAAACGTAATTAAATAATATCGTGTCCATCATTTGACTATGTCAAAATTAAATTATTAATTTATTAATATTATTTATTATTTAAATTTCAGAATTTGTCGCATACGAAAAATAATACGAAACGAGTTAATCAAATGTTTAAACTATTTATAATATTATAGTTTTGATATATGTATTTGTAATAATATTTAAAGAAAAAAAAAGTAAAGTTATTATTCATATGGCTTACTTGTTATTATATTTGTAGAATACCTTATTCTACACGAGTTTACCTAATAAAATAAAAATCTATTTAAATTATTGTAGTTTTTAATTTTTTTTTTTTTTTTTAATCAAAAAAAGGTTGAACAATGAGCTTTGTAATATTTATTTCGACGGATTTAGAAAATGATAATATCGTTAAGTTAAGTTCAACGATAACTATGCGAACCACGTATACGAGTACATGTAATGATTAAAAACAATCCTAAATTACCACTCTCGTAAGCTATGACAGTTACCGATAGGTTCGACACGACAAGTCGTTATTTTTTATTATATAATACATATACACCCATTACAATAATCATTATGATAACACGTGGCGTACGAGTAACATACATCTTAAATTTTTTATTACAAAATACAGACGTCGTGCGTCATATAAGTTTCTAAAACAATTTGTTTGTTTGAATTTGCACTTTTCGTCGTTCGGAACGGAAATAATATTGTCTCGCGTTATGCATGTACGTATTGATCAGTAAGGCAATAAACGGCATATATTTATGTAAAAACAGTAATTGTACTAAGCCAAAAGCCAATGTCGACCAAGTACTATCAGCATTGAGCTTATACGATAAATGTGCTTGAAATCAAGAGGAGATTCGAAGGCACGGGGTTTTCGTTTAGAAATGATTAACACTTCGCAGACACGAGCGCCAGTAATATATATATATATAACATTATTGCAATACGAATATGAAAATATTTACGTTTAATCATGTGTCGCGATACGGTAACTCCGTTACGATGGGGTTCATTTTGACGTTATGCAGTTGTATTTACAGATCCTACGGAGAAGATTACTCGTAATTTAGAATTTGTCGATTTGACGTGACGAGATGTAATGTATGCAGACTGAGGAAAAAAAGATATCTACTTTTCTCGAAACTACGTACGTACGTTGACGTTTACTGTATGTTTTTTGTTATCAGGAAGTTACGAGGTCAATATATTTACGTAAGTATTGTATGCCCGACCGATACGAAATCGGTACATTCGGACGAGAGAAATAATCTTTCTCGCGTGCGCGCGCGTGTACATATGTGTATATATAATGTATTTATTATTGTGCATACGTATACAAGTAACAGCACGTGTACACCGGCGACCAGATTTACTATGTACGTAAACGCGATGTCCGTCATAAATATTGTGCTTACGCGGTCATCGATTCGCCCGGTTGGTTTTCGTTTTTTCACACCTTTCGTACAAAATAACAACAACAACAACAACAACAACAAAATAATATAATAATAACAATAATAATAATAATAATAAGAGAGAGACCGTTAACAGAAAAAATAAATAACGCGGCCGAATTTTAGCGCGTGTACGCCGCAATAACAGTATATGAACAGTGAACGTATACAGTAATGACGACGACGGCGATAAATATATTTAGATCGCCGTCGTTCGGACGTTTGACGAGTGGGGGGGGGGGGGACCACAACCCTGTCGACGACGTACGCGCGCACGTCGTCGGCAATCGATGACGGGTTGGCCGCAGTCCAACAGAACGTCGGCGGGACGATAAACACCGCGGGCGTCCGCAGGGATACGTACCGGTTATGGACCGTCTCCAAGCTGCACTTTCGGCCGTCGTTTCGGGCGCGCGCGCGCGCGCGGGGCGAGTCCGTATAAACACTACACCGGCGCGCACTAACGTATTTCCCCGCGGAGAAGACGACGAGGAACGAGTCCACGGGCCGGGCACGGGTCGCGAACCAAACATTGAGGTTAGTTATTACGGACGTCCGTCGACAGACGGTTATTTCAGAACACGACATCCGACGTTTTGAAAAATCCATCCAACCAGCGCGGCGCGTCGAGTGATTTGCCGCCACTTCATTTTCATGGGATTTCTTTTTTCTTTTTTGAAACCCGTCGAAATACACGAAGAAATGCAGTGGCGCCGAACCCGTACCCAAAGAGGGACGACCGCCCATCCTGTTTTAAGGTGTGGGCGATGTTGTTGACCAATTCACAATCAGCTTAACAGTTATAACGGTATTATAAATGGTAATAATGGTGGTTAACGGGTCGGTTTCAAGCAGTTATAATGAGTTAAATTCATGGATTTTGATGGTCTAAATACAAGATAATATACAAGGAAATATAAATTATAAAATGTTTTATTAAGGTAAATTTCAATTGCATGTTTATATCCAAATGACATAACATAATAGTCAATATCAATAAAGTAATTCATGTTTAATTAAACGTGTACCTCTTTGTATTATATAAGTATGCATACTCATATAATATTATACTTATTTTATAAAAACATTTATGTATATATTACAAATTAATGTCTATGGTATAGTGGTGGGTACTCCAAAGTTAATTTTGCCCCTCCAATTTAAATTTAGTTCGGCGCCACCGAAGAAATGTATTGTTAATTAAATTTATTGATCAATAATATATAAAACGTTACCAGCCATAAAACGTGAATAGCCAAATGGTTACATTATTAAAATAGTTTCTTTCGACTTTTAAGGTATGAAATGTCTACAGTTATGTCCTAAAAGTCGATTGCTGACACTAATACCTGATTCAATGTAAAGTAGGGTCAGGGAATTCAACCGATTCTCACCAATAGAAGATCGCAAATACGTTTTGATCCTTTTGAGACACGAAAATGATCTCACCGCCGAACAGTTGGTAACCGCCATACTGGAATATATTCTTAAGGCAATGTTCACGTTTGTTATCTATAACTTAGTTCATCTAAATCCTGTTTTCGAAAAAAATTTAAACAAACTTTGATCTGGTTGCTTTCTTTCTATTATATTTTCTTTATTTTGCGGTAACTTTGCCACTTCAATCACCTGCTTGTTCTGCTTGTAGGTAAACCTGACGCTGCATCATACTGTATGAATATTCAACTCACAGGAACTAAATTAAAATTATAAATAATTATGAACACGTTTAGTTTATTTTATTTCGTACAAGCAACGGTTATACTTTTTAATATATTTTATTATATTTATATTAATAAGATATATTCATTTGTTAAATATTTATATTTCGTTTATTCAGTAGCCAAACGGAACGTCTTCTGTTTCGATCTTAAAAGAAGTATTATGTTTAACGTCTAATGAAAGCATATTATATATATATATTTTTTTTTTCTTGGACTTGTGTACGGAAAGAAAATATGAAAATAGATCGTGTCAGTTTTCTACGCATGAATGGCGGTAATTTAACATTGATATTAAATAACAGTGTAGTAATATGTCAATACTATACGCGATAATAATAACGGTATTTTTGATAAGTACTGGGGCTTTGTAGAATAATTTTTTTACTGATAGTACATTCAAGCGGTAAAGGTATGCTGTGCGGTACACAGTGCTCTTTTTTAGAATTCCGTGTAGAATCCATTAATAATGGATTCTACCAACGCATAATAAACCACTAATTTTTCACATTCAAAAGTGCCAGCTAGAATTTTGAAAGCGTAAAGGAAAATAACGTCTTTAGTTTATTTATTACTAACTTTATATGGTCATGCAGTTTTAGATTACGTCACACGTTTCTATATCTAAAAAATTCACTGGTCTTAACAATTTGTTTCGGGAGTTTGACAGATGCACACGAGTTCTGTTTTAAACATTCATTATCGTGAAGACACAAACTTGTCAAGTCTAGAAAATTATATTTAACTACATGTAATGCGGTAAAATATACGTCATGTCTAAGTTAAGGAATAGATTATTTACATACAGCCACGTTCGGATTTTTCCCACGTCGCCTTTTAATACGTTCGAAAACATCATCGCAAAAGTCACCTTCAAACAAACAACAAGCGGGTACACCGTATGTCTGCGTATCATCTGCGTGATAAACTAGTTTACTTTACGATTTTTAAATCGTTTATTCGATTGATTTGCAAATTACAGTTAATTAAATACTATTAAAAAATAAAAATAGAATAATAATGTAATGTGCAATAATACATACTGAATAATTCTGAAAATACGATAACAAATGTTATAATCGGTTTCGGATTTAATACCTAAGTGTCGTTAAATAATGAATGTGTTTTGGACAATATTATTAAATTTACAAGACATGTGTTTGTTATGTACATGTAAATGATGAATTTTTGTCATATTTAGTGTTCCAAAAAAGAAAAAAGAAAAAAAAGCAAAGAAAATATGCAAATGCACTGAAATCCGAAAGATTATAAAATCCGATTTCACTACGAGAACACTCGATGAATCGATTATTTTTATTTTTGTTCAAAAACTCCCAGCCTCGGAATTAGTTTCCCGCGTGTTTTGCAGGTGTCCCCTCCACCCCCGACAGACACACACACACACACACACACACACACATAAGCTGACGACGTGGTTCGCGTCACGGTCTCCGGCGGTCGGACCGGGACGCGGCGGACGTACGCGACCGTAATATTCGAAAACGCGAAAAAATCGTCTTCGACACGACGTACGTGATTTTTATTCGTTTATTTATTTATTTTTTCGAACGGACGGCGTTACGACGAGACGTCCGTGACGTTCGGCGGGCGGACGCGTGGCGGGGACGGTGACACACGTAACCGTATGACAATAAAAACACGGCGCGACAAAGCGTGCGCGCAAGGTGCGTCCGTCCGTCCGTCCGTGATCGCGCGCGCCCGGGTGGCCTTCCGTTTTTTTTCGTCTCCAGCGCCGCCGCCGCCGCCGCCGCCGCCGCGACGTGCCGACCGGCTAACGGAGACACGGACGGACGGCCGCGGCAGTTCACGCGTAGCCGGCGTACCGGTCGTGTGCGTGTTTTTGTTGCGCGCGCGCGCTCGCGAGTGTTGCAGCGTCTTTTCGCGCGTCGCGTATTCTCGTCGTCCGCCGTCCCGTGTGCACGACCGTTCGTACGCGTCGAACGATGTCCAGCGGTTATTAAACCGAGCGAGTGCGCGAGATGAACGACAACAACGCGGGGGCCGTCGGCGCCGTCAAGTGTTTCGCCGCCGGCAGGAGGTCTCGGTCCGGCAACAAGCTCGTCTACCCGTGCCGCGTCGAAGGATGGTTGAACGTTTACGGTAAGTCGTCGCGAATTTTCCGCCGCACGGATCGACGGGGGACGGGGACCCCGGGGACCGCACGTCGTCCGCCGTCGTTCTGCCCGCGGCCATTATGTTATTCTAACGCGGCCGTACGAAAACGTCCGCCCGCGAACACTACAGTACAGTTACGTTTCGTACAAACGTGTGCAGGTATGACGGACGGCGGTGCCTCTAACCGTGGTAGTGGTGGTGGTCGTCCTCCCCCCTACCCGCCCATCGCGGGCCTCGCGCCGCCGGACCGAAACCGAACGGTACTTACCGGGTATACCATTATTATGCGCGGATTCGTGCGCGGGTCATAGGTGCGCGTGGTGTGGCCGCGTGCCGGTCGAGGAGAACGGGAACCGAAAATATACCGTCGTCTCTCGACTCGTGTCCATCGTGATTATTATTGCGATTAGTCATTTATTGAAATCGGTGCGATTTGGTCCGTCGACGAAACACACGCGGAGCGAGTGGACGAAAAAACCGTTATCGAAATCGCCCGCCGGCGGGTACGCGCGGCGCGCGCTAACCGAACACGACGGCGGCCACCACTTCGTCGCGCTTGGCGACCAACGGTCTTTCGTTACGACCGTTTTGACACACACGACGTGCTTAAGAGCACATCCGACGCGGTTTGGCGTTTTGCGCCGTACGTAACGCCCGAATGTTGACCGGTTCGAAAGAAAGGAACGACAACTCGTCCGTCTCGGAATGGACAGGAGTACGCGCGTTAGGTCGTCGACGGCAAGGCCGTATTTGAGGGGGGGTTTTAGGGGTTCAACATCTCTCCCGCCCCGAATCTTTTTAATAGTTATAATAAACTTGATTTATCAAACTAAATTTTCAAGGTGGAGACACACTATTTACACGCCACACGTTAACCCGCATTTAGACACAATTTTATCGTACACAACAAAATCTAGTATTTAAATTTAGTAGTTGAAAATATATGATTCGATTTTAAACCCCTCCCCGTCCCACGAAAATTTGTTCCTGCTACGGTCTTGATCGACGGCGTCAATGAATTCTCCGTTTCAAACGGTTATACACGAAAACGATCGCTCTGTTATCAATATATATGTATTACATTAAATTACAACATACTGTGCGTGATTATTATGTACGGTTTCGCAAACGTTTCGGCAAGTCCGTTTGCAGAGCTGTAAAGAATATATTAAAAAAGTATTTGATATCATTTTCAAATACTTAAAAAAATCATTTGTATAATTTATTCATAATTTTATTTGTATAAATATATATAAATATAGATCAAACATAATATTTAACGACATATTTTGAACAAATTATGTTTTTGAAATGTATTATTAACGATATTATTTGACTAAATTATTATGACATTTTAAAAACATAATTTGTTCAAAATGATTAGTGGCATCCCTACATTAAATGTCCTTTCAACGGAAGCACTGCTGGGGAGAGGTGTATTGTATTTTTTAATAAATACCTATCAACAGAAATAAAAATTAATAAAACAAATTTTATTATAATCATAAAAACTAAAATATTTATATTTACTATTTTAAATATAGGAAACGATAGCAAAACAATTAAAATTTTTCATTAGCGAAGTCCTTAAATATTAACTCATTTCATTATCTACCGATTTTGTACAATTTGCGAGATGTAACGTTTTGATTTTTAATAAAATAATACAACATAAGTATAATAGTATTTAAAAAAAAATTAGTCTCCAATACCGTACAAAAGTATTTGAATACTTATATTCAAATACTTTACATCTCTGTCTGTTTGTATACTACCGTCGTATAATCGAATCGATCGAATAATCGTATCTCACACGTATCACTCACGTCATACGCTCCCAATTCCATTCGGATTTATCGATAAAATATTATTATTGTTTTACTTAAACTAATCGAAAAACAGATGTAACAACTACTGGTTTACGAATTACGTACTGGGTAATAATTATTATTGCTTCGGCAATAATATTGATGATTATTTTATACATATTTTATATTAGGTCGGGAATATTGTTTTTAATAAGTGCCATTATTGCGAACTTGAAAACATAGATTTTTTCCAATTAAATTACTTACTAATAAATTTTCCGCCTTTATCGTTTTTTTTTTAAATTTTATCTCGATAATATTATGTTATAGGTAACATATTATATATGTATATATTCGAAATATATGGCAATTAGAAATCTATATATTCTCAAACTAAAGTATACACGACGTAGACGTTTCTATAGTTTTTATTTTTTAAATTTTTATTGTTTTTTACGGATGTATACACTGTAATAGTAACAAAATGTTTAATGAAACACCATAAAAAACGTGCTTCTGAATTTTAAATATTTCCCGTTTTCTAACATTGCTGACATGTCTAATATACTAATATAGTAATCATATTATTATTATTTTATTTATTAATTGGTGGGTTGGAAATTATGTATTGATCTATTAGGTAAACATTAGTTAACATTAGTCTACGCTTCTGCACTCAACGGGCATTTTGAGATTTGATTTTGATTTTATTGAATTAAAAATTCATCGTACCTAATTTAACCGTACTTCATGAACTAATTTTCATTACAGTTTATTATTTATTTAAAGTGTTTTTTTTTTCAATATACTGCAATGTAATAGAATTATTTCCACTGTTTTTTTTAACAATTTTAAAATAAATGATGACATCACGTGACACTGACATTATTACTTTTTACTCGGTTGAGATATTATAATAAGATAAGATACGTATATTTGCATCAATGTAGAAGATGTATTTACGAAAAAAAATCTTTTAAAAAAAAATTGAATATTTTTAAATATTTTTAAAAATTTACTATTATAAAATCGGTTATGTATTGTGTGATGTTTAAACATTTAAATAATTTGTTGTTATACAAATTTACCTAGTAGACAAAAAAATACCTAAGTACATATTTGATTGATTATTATTTATTGCTGTAATGCTGTTTAATTTAAAAATACTAAGGGATTTATCTTAGTATTATAATAAACTAGCAAATATTTTTATAGATTATTATTTTCGAAAGTTATTTATAATTAAATTTTTTCATTGATGAAAATAATTTATAATATCAGTTGATTAAAATAAAAATCATTGATTTTATTTAATATTTGTCATTTGTTGAGTTTATATTTTATAAGCTGGAACGATTTAAATATTTAATATTATATAAATATAATTACCATTTAATAAAGTAGAAATACCAAAATAATTTTTAGCTCGCATTTTGTCGTAGGAATAATTTTCAATTTTTATGATGATAATTAGAAAATATTTTGCAAATGACTCTATTTTAAAGACATGTATATTATACGAGTATTATAATATTATACACATTCAAATGGGTTGGTTAAATGTAGCATGATACATGTTCCCACTTCCCTGCCAATACTGTAATATAATACAGATAGTATCTTTTTGATAAATCAAGATTTGTATTTCATTTGAAAACTAACTGTGGTTTTGTATTTCTATCTATAATTACAGATAAATATTTTCAAAATTATAGGTAGATGAATTTGAATTTTAAAATATTGTAGGTTTAAATTGTTGTCCGTACAGTTTATACTTGTACTGTTATATTGTTGCGTGTGTCATGTATGCCAAGTTTAAGTGCCACATGCTATATTTATGGTAATTTCGAGTGGATAAAACATTAATTATTGACTTAATGAGTATTTTCATGTATGTAACTAAAAAATCATTATAATAAATTATTACGGGTTTTTTGTAACTAAATAAATATTACATTTTTAGCTATATAATAAAAGAATACGTAAAGTATTAGATTTGTATTTATCTCATTATGTATAAAAAATGAATACTTATAAAATTGTAATCATACATACATACACACACACACTCATATATACATATATATATATACAATAAAAATATGTAGGTACTTATTTTAAATATGTTATTCGTTAAGGATATATAAGAGGTAGTGTTATCATCACAATTTAATTTTTAATACGCACATTTTCATGCAAGCTACTTTGAAATTGTTAACACACTACATTATAGTTTTAGTATAGATTTCTACAAAAATTGATTGTTTATACAAATTAAATGAAATGACAAATTTTATATTTATAATATTTAAGTTATAACGATAATTGAATGATATTATTTTAAAAAGCAAATTTTTTTAAAATTTCTCATGTGATATATGAATGTAATTTATAATAAATAAAACTTCACTTTGTCGATTATAAGTTACATGACTTATATGTACATTTTCTTTACATCAGACATAGTTATGCACTTGTTAAATAAGTGATTTATACAAATGAACAACTGTTTTGAATCAATTTTCATAGTGCCCAAATTAAAGTTTTTACTCGTCATGTTTGCCAATGATTTCACCTCATGACATATGTAGTCGCTGTTATGTATTTTCTAAGATAAAAAATGTATTTTGACAATTGTTTATTATGTTTATTTCAATATTTAAATTTAAATTTTTATACAGTAATTTTTTTTATTAAAATACCAATTATCAATATTAAAAACTTCTATACATTTTTATTAAAAAATACCAATATGCATCATTTGGCGACAGTGTGAATATCAGTAAAAACTCTGGCTAAATTAAATTAAATAGTAATTAAATGTGTGAGTTTGTGTGGCTCAATGCTCATTGATGATAAAACTTATTTTATAAATAAATATTAATAATAAATAGGCATATGAGATATCAAACCTGATTAATGTGTTTTAATTTTAATTTTCATATATTTTATAGCTAATAATTACATTTAAATCGTTTTTTTTTGTAGTTATTTTATTCATTAGAATTTAACATTTCAAAATACATAATGAATGGTAGACTTTTGGTTTACTTGTTTATTACTTAATTTATATTTTTTCGTTATATAATATTAAAATTTACGTTTAACCAAAAATTATCTAAAACAATTCAATTTAAATCAATAAGTTCAAATAATTTTTCTGTTTATTAATACAGAACCGATTCTTTGTGTTTACAATTAAAACTAGGTACCTATAGTAGTAGTATACAAAAATTACACGCGTTATATAAATATTTTATTACATTTTTATTATATATTTCGATATACAATATAGATATACAATAATATATATATACAACCTAAATGCTTTCAAATAAAATCGAAAATAATTAGGTTTTTTAAATTGTTTTTAATAGTATTATAAACTTGAAATATTACAATTTACGTGTTATATTAATATATCGATGAATTAAATAACTTATCAATATTACTTAAAATAATAATATTAATATTAAATTATTTATGTTTAATGTAGTACAATACCTATTAAAATAATGTAACTATTGAAGACCGAAATTTTTACTTACATTAAATGCTGGTTTCTTTACGTAATAATTATAAATTTATTTAAATTAAATTAACAATAATCTTGACGATCAATATTTCTATATTTATACAATATTATATATATATAATATTGTATAACTTATGAATATTAACTGATACTATTTCTGTAATATTGAGTTATTGTTGTAGAAAACTACTCGATTTACTTATATAGTATATATACGAGTGTGTGACTAATAATATACAAAAAATGTGATTTCTTTTACTTTCGATAGTTCGTATAGACAAGTGATAATACATAGTATGGTTTAGACGAAGCTTTCTCTTTGATTTCTATACACTCAATGAACGCGAAATTGTATCACAAAATGTCTGTTACATACTAAATGAATACGCAGATAAATGTTTTTTTTTATTAATCACAATAATACATAATAAGTTTATAGATTTTGTAATTTTCTTTTATGATTTTGTTATGTGAATTAATATTTTTATAAATAAACAATTAAATACAGATAATTCTTTTTGTTGTCACACTCGTATATTCAGAATAAATAATTTATTCTACGAAAATATACTTCAATTATATACGCGAATAAAAATGAAGACGTAACACTTGAAGACAGATTTTAATTAAAATACATAATAATTATAATAACGTTATTGACTGTGATCATCACGACAAAATCAATTTTGTTAATTGTGACTGGAATATTTATTGTGGTATCATCTTTAACGATTTTAGGAATTACGAAATATAGTGTCGATTTTACCTTGGTATTGTTTCTATACAATGTGCAAGGACAAATATTTTCTTTTAAAATATAAAAGTACCTAATACTTTTATATGACACTCATTACATAATACAACGATAATACAATACTAAATTTAAAAATATTAATTGTAATTAAAATACAATGGTTCTAAAATAACTATAATATACCTTATATATACTTATAGGTATAAGTTCAGTTTATAAGATTAAAACAACAAACTTAAAATTTACGAATATTTTCAATTTTGTTATTAATTTTTTTTAAAATTAATAATTGTAAATACCTGTATATTTGTCATATACATTTAAATTAGCTTTAATTAACTTCATACAATTATGTTACTCAAAGTATTTAAACTATAAATGGTTATTTGATAAATAACAAAACACAATTAATCGTAGTTTAAGTTAATTTTATTGTTCCAGTTGTAATTTCAAACATATGTATTCATATACTTCTGCACAATAATGTCATTAATGAAAGACTTACTGATATTCATTAAAAACAAATATATAATATAACAACATAGATACTTTTTTAACATTATAATAAACAAACAAAATATTCTTGGCAATAATGTTTGGCATATACTTATGACTCATTTGACCTATTTGGACCCTTAACAGCCTTTGAGCATGATAAGTATAAATATAAAATGACATCGGAGACTACAAGGGGTATTCGACTTGAAAGTAATACTGTAAACATTTTCGATTATTAGATCAATATTTAATTAAAAGTTTTGCAAATAGACTGTTCTCTAAATTAATATTAAATATAAATAATTCTAAATTTAAGTATTAAATTTAAATTAAATTTTATACTAAATTATTATATAATTGATATTAAATGTTTGGAATAAACACTATTATGATGTTTTATAATTTATTATTATTTCTAAGAGTAAACAAGATTTATTTTTCGTACTTCATTTCATAATTTGAATAAAATTGTTGGTTTCAAACGAATAAAATACATTTTTGATAGTATTTTATACGTTTTAGTTAAGTCAATAGACTATTACACGTATTCTGCGTTTAAATTATACAAATCGTTAAATTTCAAATGATTTTTTTAATCAATAAAAAAACAACAAATATTACTTTTCCATGAACTGTTCCAAAATTAACTTATATTATTATGTATTAAGAATTACAAATTGTAAAATTAACAATCATTGTTTGTGTTTATTTTTTTTGATTTACGGTGTAGGAAACGGGAACGGGATTAATATTGGTTGCCATTTACGAAACATCACACTAGGATAATAAAAGTTTATTAAAGGTCATGCAACTCATGTCGTTTAACGTTGTATAAAAGGTCAAGTCATTTTAATTTTTTTGGTTTGAGATAGTTAGTACGACCCTGTAAGCCGTTAGAACTAACTCTCTAACATCGTAGTAGGAGAAATACGAATATAGTTAACAACAGAGTTAACAGTAACGGGATATATAATTATGAGTTAATCACGTTTCTATTTAGTATAGGTATAATTACTAGCAATAAATATAATATGTGATTTAAATCTTCTATTTAATAGCTGCAAATAAAAGTTTATATTTTAACATAATAAGTTTTACAAGATCGAAAAATATTAATATAATATCTTTTTAGAAATTGATTAATTGCCAGACGTCAGTTATCCAAATATATATATAGTTAATTGACCGTTCCTTAAACATTATGGTTAAAATAATAAAATATATTCGGAAATAATGATAAAATCTTCATAGGTTTGTTAAAAAATACAAATATTTTCATTAAACAAATTTTACTATACTCAAATAGAATTATTATTTTAGTAAAGATACCAAATATTCTATTTTTAATTCTCATGTTCATAGGAAAAAGTATATCAACTCAAGTATAAAGGTTTATAATATATTTACAATAAATGCCTATTTGTGTATAATAATCTATTTAAATTATTTGATTTTTAAAAGTAATTTACATAATAAATTGACTAATTGTATAATAATTAAGTAATATAATATTTCATTGAACAATAATTTAGATTTAATGAAGTTCTCTAATAGTTTAGTTCATATGTTTTAATGGTTTTATGTTTCTTAACAGGCTATATTTAAACCGATTATAAAAAAACTACATTTTTACGAGAACTTTATTCTTTGAACTAAAGACAAAACATATTTGTATAGATATATTTTGTAACATAAAATCCATGGTTCAAAAAAAGCGAAAATCGTTGTCGATAAGATATTTGTGATTTGTTGAACAGTCGGGAGTCTTCATTGAATGAAGAATAACATTCGATACGAAAACCATACAATAAAATATGTCGCATAGTTTATATAATAAGATACAATTCGATCTAATAAAAATACGTTTACAAAAATAACATTTAACATAAATTAATAAAAGGATTTTGAGATTCCACATTGTTATAATTTAATAGCATTTGTATGTAGGTTTTTATAAAATTCAGCTTTCACCTTAGTCAAATACAATTTAAGAAAACATATGGTACGGTATAAATACATAATATACGCATTACTATTTAGATATGTCTATTCAGTATCAGGCGACTGGTATTGAATATTTCTGTTGAAAAACTCAATGGAAGTATATTATTAGATAAAACGTATTTTATGAAATAAATAGTTGTATACATGTAACAAATAATACACTAGTTTGCTAGATTTACAAGGTTAAATAAAATATATACCGTAGTTTATGAAGTCGGATATACTATTTTCATTTTTTTCTTTTTAAATAGATATTATAATTTATAATTAAAAAATTATTAGCTTTTTATGAAAACATTTCTGCGTAAATATGTTGTGAATATTGTAATGATTGTTTTTGCCTATTTAGAAGATGTAGTTATTTATAATGCTATGTAATTTTTGTTGTTAATCCTCGCAAAATATTTTACAAACTTATATAAACATATCATTTGTTTGTTAATATGTTGACATTTTTATCGTCCCTTGAGCTTCATATTTATAGATATATCGTTTGGCTGCATTAAATACATCGTCTTACAGTTTTCGCGTTTTATTATTTCGCATTTATTTTATTTTAAATATTATATTTAAGATTATTTTGTGTTTATCGTTCAATTTGTTCATTAAGTTCAACTAGTTCAAATTAATCTTTATTTACCATATACGAAATAGATGTTTAAACGCGGTTAGATTTTTTTTTCTAATTAATTATTAAATTTAATTTATTTTTAGATCAAATAAATAAGAAATAATATATTACATAGTGAGAGTTTATTTTTTTTATATAGTACCTGTTAATGAAGATATGTAAAACTGTTCGATTGAAGTATATTTTATTTTGAATTTGATTGAAATTAACATACCAATGTAAATTATTTACTTACACTTTTATTTCATACATATAATTGTTTTAATCAATTTTTTAGTCAAATAATAATTATCTAATATTTTAAAACATCAACATTTATCCGTATCTATAAAATAAATGTGTAAGCATATCTTGCGTAGTTTATTTAATAAAATAAAATTCATGTATTTTTGAATAACACACGCATATGAATAGGACACGGGTTTAATGATACTGGATTCAACATGTGTAAAATATGTTATTGGTATGAATTGTTTTTAGTTTTCATAAATATACAAAAGAAAAATATTAATGACACTGCGCGGACTTTTCTATTTTGACGGTTCCGCTATTCGCAGCATTTGGGGTCCACAGATGTTACCATGGCAACTGACAAGTGCAACATACACTCTCACCCTAGCATCCCTTCAGACGCAAATCGATATCAATCTCTATACTGCGTGAACTTCACTTCAGTAATAGTGTTTTTAATAGTCACCATGCACATAAAATATCTAATGTTATAAATATTAAATAATCTTACGTTCAATACTTAAACACTTGAAACAGCGTCTATATTATTCCTATTATAAAAATATTCGTATAATTTATGAACTTACTGCACAAATAGGTGAATTTTATAGTTAAGTACGTTCTACTGTATATCATAATTAAGATTATTTAAATAATTAATTTACTTATAAAACGTATATTTTTTTAAAAACTGAAAAATCAAATTATATATATTATATATAAATGTGTATTGAATAAAACTATAATTTGAAATGTATAGTAAATTTATTATTTAAAACAATAAATTATTTTAAATTATTAAAAAAAAATATATATATAGGTCTATAATTGGTTTACATAGGCAGCAAATTATTTTAAAAATACAATACTTTTTTGGTTATATTATCACTAAATATTGTTTATAACTAGATTCAATATTATTTGTTAAATGTAAAATATGTAACGATGAATATTGTTACAATTTAAATTATTATATTTATATTATATTATACGAGATGTATTAAAAAAAGTGTTGAACCTTATCTTTTTACTCGGAAACCACGGGAACCAGAATGATAAGACTTGGCAATTTTATTCTCAGATAATCACGGTAGTGTATAACTTTATAACAACTTTTGTCCATTTCAAACAAGTTTAGTTTGTAACAATAGGTTAATGTGTTATTTTGTATATTATTTAACGTTGTATTTTCATGTTTTCGCTATAACAGAACGTATTGAGCAACAGTACTGTATCAAATTTTGTGTAGCACTTGATGATTCTGAAGCCAAAACTATTCAAAAAAAATTCTATGAGTGTTGTCCGTATTTAAGAATGACTATACTCAAAGGCGGAACTAGTATTTTTGACGCCCGAATTAAATGTTAAAAATTACGCAAAATCTCCTATAATATTTTTATGTTATAGATTTTATAATAGGCTTTCAAACATTTTACGCCACCAAATGTTTACACATCGAGGTATACTTTCGACGGAGATTTGTCTATTTTTAAAATATGTGCGAAAGTCATAGAATTGTCTTTCCAATTTGCGAATTGTTTCGGCTTCAGAATCATCAAATGCTACGCAAAATTTGATGCAATACTGTCGTTCAATACGTTCTGTCATAGCGAAAACATGAAAATACGACGTTGACAAGATAACACATTGACCTTTTATTACAAACTAAACTTGTTTAAAATGTGACGAAAATCGTTACATACTATCATGATTGTCTGAAAATAGAAACTGCCAAGTTTTATCGTTCTAGCCTCCATGGTTTCCAAAGAATATATGAGGTTCGATACTTTTTGAACATGCCTCGTATAATCGAAATAAAATTACTTCTTACTGAACTGCAAGACTAAATAAAAAATGTAATTACATATTTTAAATAATATTTTTATTATATGCATTTAATAGTATATATTTTTAGTGTGTTTATAAGTATTATATAATGTTTATTAATATTTCATAGTTTTCTGATAAATCGTTTTGACTATTTTGTAAAACGTCAAAACATACAAGAAAACCAATATTTTGCTAGTTGACATTTGACCCGTAAAGTTCGGTTAGTTATATACTAAATTACTAAATAATTCATCAGAGTTAAAGTACTTTCACGTCATCCTTGTCCGGCAGATAAAGGAACTACATGAGTTTATTATTGCAAAACAAATAGGTGTGGACGTATAACTATTATACAGTGACTCACTCGTGTAAAGCGAGATTATTCAAAATAATTTATCTACAGTCTATACACTAGTCCAATGCCCACCGCCCAATGATCTCATCTTCAATTTCCTACCATTATTATCATTATTTTTACTGATCATTACTATTTTTAGTGAACTTTATTTTTATCCATTGTATTTTTGTTGTTATTATGACACACACGTTATAGGTTAGGTATATCTACTATGCAATTTAAATGAGTTTTATCTTCGTAATTTTATAACACGTGAAATCATTGTATTTCATTAATGTAGACGTTAATTTACGTCAGTTATATAAATATATATATACATATCGTGTATATTATGTAGTGTTGTAAAGAACTTTCAATAATCATTAAATCATTTTGCACTTAAACGACTTCCGCGATTGTCTATCACCTAGATATTTTTTACACACATACGTATATGAATAATTAAATTGTTTTTTTCATTGATTTTTCTGAGCAATTTAATTTAATTTAATTTGTTTGTAAATAATTTAATTCAAAATGGTTTTAATTTGTTGAGCTGAGGTGATCATCAATTAATTTTTCTAGAACAGGGATTAGCAACTTTTTCGTAGGAAAAAGTCATTTTCTAAAAAATTACAAAACTATAATGTTCAATAAGCTATATTGATGTGAACAACCTTTTTTTTTTTAATCGTCATTATTGGTAGGTAAAATTATATATACATATAAGAAAAAAATCTCGAAGTTGATGAGTATCCTAAAGAGCCGCAGGTTGCCGACACCTGTCCTAGAACATAAATTAAATTAAAAATACATTTATAAAAATTAAGCCCATTTATCGTGTGCTAGTAATTTACAATTTTAATTTTTCAATTTTGTTCATTAATTAAAAACTAATAATTATAGATTAATATTATTATTTTGAAATTAAACCGTCTATATTTTGTTTACCTAATATAGGTACGATTTATATTTTATTTTTAAAGTATAATCAATGTGTAGTTAAAAAAAAAAGAAAATGTTACATTCTATTATTTGTGTATACAAAATTATACGAGTATATGGAAATTGTGTCTATATAATATTTATAAAAATAAATTTTAATTATAAGATGTTTATATAAACAACTATTCTATGTGGGATTTATGTTTTCGGCCTTGAAAATTCATTTTATGGATCTTAAATCTTAAATCGAACTCTATTTTTATTTGTTGAGTCATATGTATATATGTGGTTTACGTGTAAACAATTAAATTGATTCATTTTTAATTGTTAAAATTATTTTATGCATTTTATGCATTTTATGCATAAAATATCGTGAAAGATAAATGTTATGTTGACTATATACGCTACCTTGTGATCAGTGTAGTCATTTAGTTTTTTTTCCAGCAGTTAGATGGCGCTGCATAATATAACATAACACAATTTGCTAAAAATATAACCTTCGCGTATTACGATTAGCCTTATAGATGTCTATCTTTAATATACAAATTATAAAATGTGTACAAATATGAAACAATAATACATATTTACTATATTCATAATGATTAATATGATTTTATGAAAACAATATGCTCGTTTTATTAAGTTTTATAGTTCAATATAAATTTTAATGTTACATGTGATATACACACCATGCACGTATATACTATATCAATTCTATGTATTAAAATTTTATTTCTCTAAAGAGTCATAATACAGTGTATATTTGAATATAAATAGTGATAGACTAATAATATGAATAATATTTTTCTTTTATACCGGTTTTACAAATATGCATAGATATTTACATAAAATAATGTGTTTGAATTCTATATAGATTCCAATTGTCAAGTTCATATATTTATTCATTTTTTTTAAAAATTGTTGTTTAGACACTGAAAGTTTGAATTAATTTATATTTATAAGCTAGTTTTTTATTAACATCACTGTTATACTCATGTAAATTATATTTTAAACAACTTTTGATAACATAGGTTTTTTAATAGCATTTAAGTTAAATACTATAAGTTTTCGTTCGTAAGATAAGTAAAGTAGTACAAATAACAATAGAGACATACAGTAACTTGCAGTCTAAGCTCGAGTTATAATATCTTAAAAAATCTTATTGTTATAACCAGATATTGTTTAAAATTAAAAATGTTGACTATTTTAATCTTTTAATTAAAAAGTCATTTTATTTAGTCTTTAATGACAACCTATACTTTTAATTTTATATTCTGAGATAGTATATTTGTTTGATAATGTTGACGAATAAATATCGAATAATGAACCAACAGTTTATCATTTATTAACATTTAAAGTTAATGAGGGTGGAGTAGAGTGGGTACTACAAAATTATTCGTTTGTCCTTCCACATCTCTTATCTAAACGTTAAATACGAATAAAGAATAAACTCGTGATTAAAATCGATAAGAAACTACAGTACAAATTTCAAATATCTGAAATTGAAACGTTTTGAACATTTTTTAAAAGCCAGTAAAATAATCGTATACAGAATTAATATTTTTAACACATATAACTGTAATAATTGAGATACTATGTGGAATAATAAATTCGTTACAATACGTATATAATATATGTATAAATATCACTACGTCACTATTTCATTCTAGAATAATTAATTTCAACAAATGTAATTGCTTTTAGCCGATATGTAATACTATCTTTAATAAAAAAAAAACCAAGCCAGACAATTATTCTTCATTAAAATATCATTTAAAAGTGTTTCTGTTCTTATTTATGTGAAGGTCATAAATCAAACGAAACGTCTGTGACACCAAATCCATCGATCAACAGGTATCGGATACGTGTAGATTATATATATACCATACAGTATATAGTGTAAATACAATACAGAGTGTCGGACAATGACGGCAATCGAATCGTATAATTATGTTAGAAACATTGTATTCATATAATTTGGGATGGTAGAGAAAGAGATGTGTTTTTATACAATAATACTAAGTCGACGTGTTCGTTTTAATTTCGTCAGTGGGCATGTGAAGGCTTTCTATAAAAAATAAAAAACATTCGAGATAAATAATAATTAATAATAGCGATATTCGATGTACGTAAGTCGGATTTTGTATGTTTTGTATGGTTCGCTTTTTTTATTGCATCATTGACAAATGAGCGCATTCTGCTTTTCCAGATGTAGCTTACATAGATTGAAAAGATGTCCAGAACTACACGTCTACGTAAAAAGTAATGCGGACTAGACGTTTTTAAAATTCCAAAAAATTCGTTACACTTCCAAATGTCCAACCTAAAACCACAAAACTAACTTACTTTTCCTCTCGGCGATTTCTATTTATCCAGTAATTCAGAACTGTGCGTATGAGATTGTATTTAAAATTTTGTTATTCCCAACAATTATATAGTAGGAGTCAATTTACAGTATGCCAGAAGAATTTATTAGCTATTAACAAGGCACCCCAAAAAGAAGTTGCCCTTAGAACAGTTGTAACCAAACGATCCTTGGGCACAGGTCAAGGTTTTTTAAAATGTTCTTGTAAAAATAAATGTATGAATAAAATGTGTCCTAAAAAATAATATTATTTGTAATTCTAACTGTCATTCATCATTAGCATGTATTAATAAATTAAATTAAATTTCCTTTTTAATGTGTATGTGTAAGAATGTATACCGAATGTTCTATTTTGTACTTTGCCTGATGATGTTTGGGCATTTTAAATAATGCCTAGGCAATATGCGATAAAAATATTGAAGAAAAAATTATTTTTTAAATTGCCTAAAGTCATGTGGCATTATACACAATGCCTAGGCATTTTGCATAATGCCTAATTATTTACATTGCCGATAACATATATATATATATATCCATAATCTGAGAATCTGCCGGATTGGTTTCCGCTCGAACGCGGGGAACTCTGCCAATGGCGTTCCATTGTAAGCCAACTGGCGTGAACCGGATCAATGGCGTACGCAACCGTACACATGTTGAGGTATACCACCGAGTATAGTTTTCCGTCTGGGACTTTTGCGCCCTCTGCGCAGTATTACGGTCGACGAGATGGGACATAAAATTCGGGTTAACAATTCGCTAATTCGAATCCGGTTCCGGAAACGGCGAAACTCGGAAACACGGAAATACCCGAAACGCGTGTTTTGGTTAATACGATCCGTCCGAACGCAAATCGTCCGTCACCGCCGATATCCAGACCCCCTCCTCCCCATCACGACATAAATTTGTCAACTACGGTACTGTAAATAAATCCGGGCCCTCATTGTATGTTAGTATTCATAATAATTTTAATATAAATTCTAACATTTAATTTTTAATTTTTACAAAAGGTACCTAACATATTGGACACGCAGCTTATTTTGCTGTTGTACACCCCTATAAAATATCAGTGTTTTTAGTTACCCTAAAATAAGTCAAAAACACAAGTACACTAATTTACTGCAGTTTAATATAAAAATCAACATTTTTTTAAAAAGTATTTTTGAATAATAATAAAAAAAAAAAATAATAAATTATTATTATTATTTTCAAACTTGAACACGCTACTCCCGTCTACCGACGCCAAAAGGCTCGATCCTATGAAATACAAACGATATACACATTGTTACAGAAAATTATGTAATTAGAAATCAAATTATTCATATATCTACGTCGTATGAAGATATGGTGACTGGGGTGACACGTAAACATCATGGTTTTTTTTTCTCCGGGCCCCGGGACCATGGTACCCACTGCCCCTTACCATTTTCAAGGGGGCCCTGTCGCTATCGATCGAATATATATATATATATACGTATGTACAAACGTTGCGAACCCGTCGGACGATACCGCCGCGGCACACGCGAAACGTAACGATAACGGTCGTGGCACGTACGCGTCCGACGGCGATCGGTCCGTCGCGCCGCCCTACATCCGACCGGCGGCGGAACGTTCGCGTCCGACCGGTTTTCGCCGTGACCTTACGGACGACGGGCAGAGGCCGCCGAAGACATCGGGCGGCGACGGCGACAACACGGGCGCGGCGCGACGACGGTCCAGTCGCAACGCGGATAACGTCGACGGCGCTCGTCCCGCGATCTTCCGTGCCGGCGCCGCGCACCGTCCCGACACACGGTCGTCGCAACGATCGCGCGCGCGCGCGTGGACGACGTCGGGGGCCATGATGGCCGCGGCGACGGCCACCCCGGCGCGGCGTAGCGACGGCGAAGAGCTGCGCGTGCCCGGATCGCCGCAACCGTACGCGCGTCGGGTGCGCGGGTCTTGGCGCGATTATCTGGACCCGCCGCACGGCGTTCTCGAGGACGACGACGACTCGTACGGCGCCGACTCGTACAGCGCCGACTCGTACGACGACGACGATTCGTACGACGACGACGACGACGACGACGACTGTTCGTGCTGTTCGATGTGCTCGTCACGAGACACGCCGTCCGCGCCGTCGCACCGTTCGCGTGCGTCCCCGCCGGCCGCCGCGGCACGGGCACAGGCCGTCCGACCCGTCGAGTCGCCGCCGGTCTTCGAACCGTCCATGCGCGGCTCGTGCCGGTGCATACGGTGCCAGAAGCGCAGGTATTCGTTGGACTTCTTCAAGAGCACCGACTTCAGGCGCGGCATACCGTCGCCGAACGTGTACATGATCGACCGACGGGCGTGCAAGATCGTCGACGATTACATTTACGGTAAATAACGGTCGTCGGCGCGCGCTCGGCACATTTTTCACGCGGCACGCGATTCGTACGTTAGGGGATTGACGTCGCGCTGGAGTCACCTCGTTTGTCTAAAACCGTCCGAATAGGAATTCACTCGATACCGTAAAAACTACAAATCCGACGCGTTTAATTTATCGGATAAACGGTTTCGTTATTAATGGCTTAGATTTTAGTTTTATTCAGTAAGTTGCTCAAAAACGTATCCGGTTACCCGCGACGGAACCGATCACTAGAATATATAATAGGATTTTCGTTTTCGTTTTTTTTATGGCTGTTTTCAATCACAGATAATGCGATATCAATAAATCTAAATGTTGTAGGATGATAGGTGGTCGGTAAAGTGTATACCACCGGTATTATAGACGTTCGGATAAAAAACAAACACTGGAAAGATATCACGTTTCTCGCTTCGCCCAAGACCAATGAAACAATTTATTTTTTCACCTGTATTTTAAGACTCTGATTTTAGTTTTTCGTGACATTTGAACTATTCCGCGAATTCATATTCAAAACTGTATATTCCGTAGCGCTGCTCTTCAATATTTATCGCGTTTTTTTAAACGCTGGTTTTCGTTCGTTGATTATTTATTTCGCTGTAAGAAAAATATACGTTTTTTAACACTTTCCGTTTTCTTTCAACCGTATTATTAAAACACGCGCACATATATGTATATATACATAAATATAAACGTTCAAGAGTGACGACGATAGTAATAATTGTTATCGGCTGCATTCTTAACGTTCGGATAACGTCAATCGTTTTCGTAATTGTTTTCACTTACGTACATTATCACGAACTTATGTTTCAACGGCGTATACAAACGTCATCGGCTTCCTTGTAACAAAACTTCAGTTTCACGTTTTTGTTACCGCAAATCCGGTCTCGTACACTTGTTTTCGCTTAACGATCCGTTTTCGTTTTTTATTTTACGGTTCCGTTTTATGAGAAGATTACACCGTTATTATTTTAGAGCCCGTTTTACCGATTTGCCGTCGTCATTCACCTTACAAACGATTGAATTGTGTGTAAAAACATAAAAACGATATAACATTTCGTCAAAAAAGCGTTAATCGTTTTTTTTTTATTACATTTTAATAGCGTATTTAATGTAAAAAGTTGCTTGCGTCTTAAACATTAGAAGTTAGAAAAATTCGTTCGGTACATAATGTTCGGCATACCTATTTTAAGTAGGTATTTTGGTTTGCTTACAAAACAACAAAAAATCGATTTCAACCGTCGCACTATATATCATTGGAGTATTTATTTCATAATGTACGTATTAAACCGCGTTTTGACCGAAACACAAGTCTATATAGTTATTTTTTTTTTACGATTTTTCTTTGGTCAACAACGGCTTTGGCATATGGCTGATGCATATACATAAACGCGTGTGACGTGTATGTGAACTACACACGTTCGTCTCAAAGGTTCGAACGTTTATAAATCCACTTATAATGCTATTTTATTATGCTAATGTTTTTAATCGTATACTACATATGTATATATATATATTTATATAGTTATTATAACGTGTAATACATGCCGTGACCGGAGTTATTAAGATAATAGAAATACGGAAAGTAATTAGTGCCCCGAGGGCGATCGAGGGTTAATTCAACTGTGTTCTCTTGCTTCTGTTTTTAATATATATAAACCAGTCGTCCGGCGTTTAACAAACATAAATGGAAAACGAACTCGCGACGATCGGGTTGAAAAAAATAATTTAAAAGTGATCCGCAGAGCGCGCAATTTCTCGCCTCGTTCTGTGGTTCGATTTTCAAATGCGAATCGTTCGACAAAAGCGCAACGACGACATGGTGTGTTTGGCGTGTCGCTTCCGTACACATCGTATACGAGTCGGTCGGTCGGTCGGATACACGAACGTGTCTTTTGGCGTCCGACCGAGTGTTTATATGATCCGACGAGTTCTCCGTGTCACAGCGATAGGTAAACAGACGGCGACGTCATCGAGTGTCACAAGAACTGCACGTGAAGTTCGACGATGTCCTATTATCCCAGTGTGTTCGTCGCCGAAAACGCGATCGCAAAATATGCGGTAAATCTTTAACACCGACCCTCAGCCAAAAGACACGTCCGCGTCAAAAAGGGAAGCTGTAGGAGCCTGGAAGAGGGTGGTAGGATGGGCGGTGGAAGTTCATAGGTCGTGCGCCGAGGAGAACACGATCTACAAGGGGTTAGCCACATGCTCACGTCGTGTGAATCGGTTATGATATTAACATGACAATAAATTCGAAGAGGAGAAAAAAAAGTTACGAAATGAATGCAACTGTTATATAGTTCGGGTTGGATACTCGCACGCAATGACGGTATTGAAGAGAGACGATTGAGGCGCGTTAAGGAGAAAGAGAGAGAGGGAGAAAGAGGGTGTGTGTGTAGGAGAGTGGTGCAGTGTAATGGCTGTGATCGTGAGCCCGGGCACAATGGATCTCGTATATATATATATGCGTGCGCGTATATGTGCGTAAATTATGCAAGAATCCATTGCGCGGAAAACATGCGAATTACCAACATCTGTCGACCGGTTCTGCGGTTAGGTCAAGTCGGACGATGCGATTTATTATTAGCTATTTTTTCATTATTTCCGTTATCCGTTTCGACCCGCGAGTAGACGCGCGGGTAGTGCGAAAATCGCAATCGTGTTACAATGGTCACGGGGAGAAAATAAAAAACCAAAAGAAAGACCGTTTTCCGACACGTGGAACTATAGCGGGGAGGGACGCGTTGCTGTCGTCGTAACAATGTACGAGTGTTTCAAATTCTGTACGGCTTTGTAGGCAACAGAAGATCGGTCGTTATTTTCGACGACACGAGACGACAACAACGAGACGATTTTTTTTTTTTGAGGGTTTCGCGGGGATGAACTTTTTGAACACGCGATTGTATTTTTTCGAACTCGAACGTACATATAATATAATCGTTATCCAATCCGAAACGTATACGTAAACTGGACATATTCTTGTACAAACATACAGTGCAACAATATCACGTACGCGTAAGACAATTTCCTATAATGGAAATACATAAAAATTAAAATGAATGAATGAAATCGCAGAATTCACACGTGATTAGACATTGACAATAATACACTTATACACTGACGTTACTACGATATGTTATCGAAACGGACGTGTAAGTTATTTTTAAGTACTGTTTTATCTTCTAGCGAATAATTTCAATTTATATAAGATATTGTGGTAATGTTGTTTATATGAAATCTAAGATGATATGACGAAAAATATATTCGAATTTTTAAATGCTCCGTGAAAAGAAAAACATTGTTAAAATTTTTGTAGTGGTCAGAAAAAAATTATTTTCCTTAGTAATTCGATAATACGTTCGATCGATTTACATATAACATATATATATATACGATTTATTTGTTTAAAAATTTCAAACAAATAATATTAATGTGAAGCTTTCCCTGATAAAACAATTTTATAATTAAAATTATGATTCTGTTGACCTTATTTTATGTACTTCATATCGAATCCATTGACATTATATTAAAAATATTTTTTAAATAATGCAGTAACATTATTACTTCTGGTGTTCGACAAGATGGCCATGTACGTAATGTAGTTGATTTTGTTTTTTTTATTTTTAATTTTTTTGGCATCGTCCTTAAATTTTACCCCAAAACCAAATATTATTTATTTGTCGTCAATGTGTACGTTTACTAAATACATTATAAAACCTGAGACAATCTGGTTTCGTCACAGATAAATAATACGCGAAAAAAATGACTCCGCCGTATGTTTGCGTTCAATATAAAAATTAATAATTTGTAATAAATATTTTCGTTCGAAACCGAAATTCACAATTGTTTTTTCGTATTGTACCAAATAATTATAAAATACTATTAACAATAAATAAATACAATTTTTTAATGAAATAAAATAGTCAGTAACTTTATAGCTATGGTCAACTTATACAAAAATTATTATTGTACCAATAGTTTCAACTTCACATTAAAACACACATTTTAATAAGCAAATCATTTATATTTTCGTATACCTGCTGTTGCTAATTTACGACGTACAAGTAAGCTTTTTCCGTTCCTTACTTGCTTCGCCAGCGTTGAAATCGCACGTGTTCTGTTGACCAGGTTTATTTTGTCAACAGGAAATAACTTGGCTAAACACGATTTTTTTAGTTGTTTTTGTTTTTGTGGTTCTCACGTTCGATCGTAGAAATATTTTTACCGTGGTCACGTCCGTCGAGTAACAGAAATACGTTTTAAATATTTTTACATTATACTCGTTGTACAGCAAATAAAACCGACAATCACAACGAGTGTTAAATAAATGTTTTTTTTTCATTATAAATTGATTAATGTACATATCATATTGCATAAACTGTTTTAAAGTATTTAAAAAAAACTAACCGCATTAAAAAAAAAAAATAGGTTTGGTGTGGAAACTTCATACGATTAATTCATGTTATATCGGTATAAATTATCGACATCGATAATATAGCAATTAAAATAATTGTTGTCTACTTTATAGCATTCGACCCAAAGTGTCATATTGATCATTTAGTTAAATTATTCTATTTTTTTCGTTATATGTAACGCGCTTGTTTTTTTCATAGTATATTTAAAATCAATTGAACATACCGTTGTGTACATGTTTTGAACAAAGTCTGAAATTATCGTTTTTTACTAAATCACGCACCTCAAGTCTGACCATTGGTGTCATAAAATTATCATGTTTTGGATATTAAAAGTGTATATTCATTGAAATGTACGAAGTCGGTTAAATTATGTAAAACAATTAATTTAAATGTTATAAACGGTTCTTTTTTTTTTTTTAAAAAAACCCATTATTTTTTTGATCGATGTATCGCTTTGGAACAACTGATACGAAAAAATAGGAATAATCAAACTTAATGTTTTTATAACACGCTTTCCGATTTCGTACTACACCTTTCGTACTTCACAAAGTGCGTGGTAGTGTTCAAAATTTTTAAAATTTAAAGGCGGTGTGTAAATTATTAACCTCAATTCGAAGTATATATCCATGTTGGTTTCCAAGTTTATTGTTTGGGCCGTTTGAGAGCTGATCACATCTGGTATTTTTTGTTTCGCTCTTTTTTTGTGCGTCAAAAGCGCAAAAACCCTAAAACGCTAAGACGAGAGAGAGAGACAAAAAAATTAAATTCGAACAAGCTGCTCAGAGCTGTTCACAAAACATTTATAACATGTTTAATGTGATGAGAAAAGCGACTCCAGAACTTGAATTTCAGGTAATACTTACTATTCATTAACCGATTTTAGCTAAGAAAGTAATGAATTTCTATAATTATTCAAATTTCGTTAAATTGGCCAGCTAAAACGTTTGCCCTACCCCCTTTCAAAATCTGAAATGACGCCACTGAGTTACCTATTCGAATCGTCCGTAACAAATCACGTTTTCCTCTTTTGGTTCGGTCGTAAATTCCGAGACGATGTACAGTTCGCGTATCATTTTTGTCCTCATTTAAAAATAGATTTATACAATTGTGCTATTAGAACATTTTACATTTCAGACTGTAGAGCTATGGCCTTGAATCTAAATGGTTATACAAATTTTCGAGGGTGCCTAAAAAGGGGTGGGTGGTGGTAAAAATTTGTGTTTGCACCACATACTTAAAACTAGTTCGGCGCCACCGGCCAACTGTGTCGGACTACCCACGTTCGAATTCTGTGCGCGCGCGAGAGAAAGAGTGGAAAAAAAAGAACATTGTCTCTCGTCATCGTCACGTATTATTTATCGGTCAATAATGATATACACACGCGTGGGGGAGGAGAGGGCCTTGATTTTCGATTCAGCTCGTTCGTCCGTCGGTCCAATATAACATTATTATTATTATTATTATTATTCTAGTCGACTGCTCCTTCCGTCCACGTTGTCGTCGAGCCACGACCTCCATCCGTCCGTTTTGACCCAGTATTCGTCGGTCCACACGTCGGGGTGTGGCGCAAATGTATTTACATTATCATGTACCTCCGCGGTTACGGACGGTTCTCAAGACACTAATAATAATAATAATAATAATAATCATCATTATCATCATCATCATCATCATCATCTGAATGCAAACAACACCGTGCAAACGTTCTAATAAGACGCGCGCACGTTCAATATTACGATGTATAGTGTACACAACGATGGACGGGACGATGTTGTTGCGAGTCGCTGAGGAGAAATACTTCACGTTAAAACATTAACGGCCCATTGTGTTTTCGTTATACGGAATTCATAACGTATAACGATTATCGTTATGGCTTATATATTTTTTCTGTTCGTCGTCTGTGTCGAACACACGAAACCCACGGCTTGTAGGCGTGATTTAGGTCAAGTTTTTTTTTTTTGAGGAGCGGGAGAGTATATAATTTAAAAAAAATTATTAAACTGTACATTGAAACGTATTAATTTTTTTAATTTTGTAATTTTAACCTGAAAATTCCGAAGTTGAGAATGGTCTAATTGTGAATGCGTCTCGATTTGAAATCATCACTACCACGGACATAATAATGATATTTTGAATTTATAATAATTATGATGCTCACAAAGCAGTGCAGATTTGGTTTGTTTATTGCACTTTTAACACTTCATTCGGTGTGGTAAGGACAGTTTTTTGAATAGAATGTTCAATGCCTATATAACGATCTCTACCATTTTTAAGTTTTTTAGATTTACGTCGTAATATTAATTTAGACGTTTTAATATGAAATGTGATAGTACAAACTATCAGGGTCTAACATTTTCAATTTTTCGTACTACTCGTTATATTTGTGGCACCTACCCTAAAAAAATATTTTAGTCAAACATATAACAATAACTGTGTATATTATTCTTTGAAATAAATCTTCTTTTAGACATATTTTGTGTATCACCTGCTCTTAAAATGACTTCTAACATGGATACAATTTTAAACAAAATTATGTATAAACTCGAAATGTATCGTAGTACACATAGTTTTAGGAACTTAAAAATAGTTGCTAAGCTCCTCAAACGAATGCTAATTTCTTATATTTCTGTGCGCGGTTGTTTTAACACTGCGTACAAAAATTATTATATTGGTGTTTCGGGAGGAGGGGGGGGGAGGTTTATAGAATATTTTTTAAATTTTTTCTATGTTCGCTATTAAAACATGGTACTACACACTTGACATTATGTTTTCGATGATTAACGAAAACGAACGCGTCGTTAATGTTGTTTCTCTGCGACTCGTAACCGCCGACTTCCGACGTGGATTGTTTTTCTCCGGAGTCGTCGTTCGCCCTGCAACAGTATACTACGACTAGAGACCAACAAACTCCTGAACTGGATTTCGTAAGATCGACGTTTCCACATGAAAATCACGTGTTTCAGTACGACCGTGTGTATAATTTGTTGATAACGACTTTGAAAAACTCTGTGAAAAAAAAATCTAGTAAAATACGAGTATTTTACAATTTGCACGTGGTGGAAATGAGCAGTGTCTATCGCGTTATAATGCCAATAATAATATTACTGGTGGCCTACAAAAGCAATTGATCTATCGATTCGATCGATGCTTCGGGTCTGCAGCGTGCGTGTCATTCGGTCGATATTGTATCGATTAAATTCGTTTTATTCTGCACGTTGACAGCACAATTTGTCAGTCTCGTCGATGATCGTTTCTGTGATGATCGGAATTCTTTCGAAATAAGTTCATCGTACGGTCACGATCATGCAATGATTAGGCGATTTCGGAAGAGAAAGGTAACATTATATATCCGACGATCACGTCGTATTGCTTAAAACTCGTGCGTACATATATATATGTATACAAACGTCGCACACGTGATTATTATTGTGTAATACAGAGATAGGAATCCGAATTTCTTCGACGTTCTAATGAAAAAAATAAACAAAAAAACAAAAAAAGAACGATGAGACGTGCAATTATTATGGATTATCCGTTTTCTTTTTCCCCAACGCGTTACCGCGTCACAGGTTAGGTTAGTTGTCGTTTCAATTGTAATATGGTAATCGCAATTATTTCGCACGTGTACGCCGTGCGCTGGGTACGTACGAACACGCAACACGTTTTGTTATGAGTCGTGTTCGTCCAATCGATCGAAACGACTTTTCCATCTGTACGTATGTGCGTGCACGCGAATTTCGCAACAGCGCCGAAAACACGATAACCGATTACAAGAAATGTTCGCAGTTGTCGACGAGGAGGTGTTGGACACGATCACGCCATATATCACAATGTAGACGGAATTTCGTTTCGTCTTATCGCTTAACCGCGTTAACACGGCGCGTGTATTGCAAGAAAAGGCATGCGCGCGCTCGTCCGCAATCAGACGGGCGCGCAGACTTTTAAAGTATTTCGGTACAAGTAATTGAATATTGGTAATCAAATTCTTTTTTTTTCTTTCCTGTATTTGAGTAGTGTTCAAGTAATTTTTTATGGTATTGAATACTAATATATTTTGAACACTTTTTTTTTTACTTATGTTATATTGTTTTTTTCAAAATCGAAACGTTACATCTCGCAAATCGTACGAAATCGATAGATAATGAACTCAGTCAACATTTAAGAACCTCACCAACAAAAAAACTTGTTTGCAATCATTTACTATACTTAAAAAAAAAATAAAAATATTTTATTTCTTTTGATAGGTATTTATTAAATACAATACACCTCTACCCAGCAGTGCTTCCGTTGAAAAGATATTTAGTGTAAGGGGTACTACTTAGCATTTTGTTCAAAATTTGTCGTTAATATTATGTATAATTTATATATATATATATAATATATATATATATATATATATATATTAATAAAATGATGAATAAGTTATACGTATTTTTTCGTGAGTATTTGAAAATTATTCTAAACACTTTTCAACAATATTTTTTTTTATTTACTCAAATACTTTTTAAAAGTATCGTTTACAGTTCTGCGGGCGGTGCGTGTACCGCGTTACAACGCGTTCGGCCGTCCGGGAAATCACGTTCGCCGGCCCGTTTATCATTTGAGATCGATCCTCTACCCCCGTAAGTAATGAACGTTATACGCACGTGTACCGCCGCCCGTCGTCGTATCCAACTGCATCCGGTCCACGGAGTCAACGTTCTCTATTCTCTCTCGTTTCCGAAGAAAACATCGCGTACCATTCCGGCTAACCTGAACGACCGGCACACGACGAGATGCGAATTATCGCGACGTTCCCGAATCCGGAAGAGATGCCGCGTCGAACTAAGTCTCGCGCGCGGTTATGTAATCACGCAATCGTTTCCCGTCGTACGGTTCCGCTTTGGAAGTAATAATCATCTCGTCAGCGTTTTTCGTCGACACGTGTATCGCATAGGCGATCTTAGTTTTTACATACTACGACTAAACTATACACCTAATATTTAGTACCTACCTAATATTCGCGGGACTTGTTTCTCGCGGTATTACAATATTAGCATCTGTAATTTTTTCTGTAGATACGTGAGCACATGAAATTTACAAAAACCATAAGAAAACGTCAAGTTGAATAAAACGCTAATACATAAATGAAATCGTTTGTGTTATTTGAAACAGACAATCACCTGCCCATCAAACACTGAATATGAAAGAAATATAACTATTATTATTGAAAACTGATTTAAATTGAAAAATTAAATAATATATAAGTGTAGAAATAATAAATTATAAAATCAAGCACATAAAATAGTCATGTTTACAATTCCATACGCCTATCTACTGGTTTTAGTGTTGTAAAAGTTCCAACGAGTTATCGTCAACATTACTGTCAATACACGACTGCAAGTACACGTTTAATTTTAAAACTATGCTGCAAACATGAACCCAAACGTTTTCATTTCCCGTGATATGCCTAATGCTTTTACTATTGCGTCAGCCTGCTTCGTTTCGTCGGAAATCTCATTAATAGCGATTGATCCATACGTTGTGATTTTCTTCAATAGCACCAAGCGCTGCAGGCCCGTCGCGCTGCCGATGATGACTTTGAGCTCGTAAGTTTCGTACATGTGCAGCATTAGCGATTATTTTCCAAAACGCGTAGTACGACTGCCTTCGACAAAAGTGTAAACCAACCGAATACAATCGAAACGCAATTTCTCCGACAAGTCTCTGGGGGGTGTGGGGGAAGACGGCTGCCAACTCTGTAGACACGCCTATGATGTATCGTACGCGTTTGCCGACGGTACGCGACGAGAAAGCGAAGAAAGGTTCTCATTTGAAATTATAGTCGATACATTACGTAACTCGTGCGCGGCGAATTTACGTGAAAAACCGTCGTCGTGCGGACGGCATAGGTAGAGGCCACTTGTTCACTCACTCGGCGGGATACGTCGCGCGTCCGAACAACGAGTGTAGAACGCGGTGGTCTGCGACGTCTCGACGGGACCGATAGCCGTTCGTTGTCGTACGCTGTTGTTCGGAATTTTATCGCCTGTCGTCGCGTTGTGTTATTACACACAGTTGCGTACCGATGTGTATAATGACGTCTGCACGAGGACGACTCGAAAACGCGTTCGTTGGTGGACGGGCCCCGTAATCTCGTCTCGGATTGCATACGTAGTGCGTACACAACGCGTCACAGCCGTCCGGGCCTCGTCGGACGCGTACTCGGGGAGGTGTTTTGGCTGTTCAAACACCCCACCCACCCAACAAAATGTTTGGTTTTTTTTTTTACGGTTATTTGCTTATTCGATTCACGTGACTAAAACTTCACGAAAATTAGATTCAGTTATGTGATTTTTGTTGTTGTTATATCCGTGTTTATTAAAGTTCAATTTTCAATAACTGATTTGGTAAAAACACGCCCCAAAAACTTTTTTCTGCGTACGTCCCTGTTGGTGTTGATGTATTTTCCGGGTGAAAATTCAAAACCTTTGCCGGTGACGAGAATTCGCGTCCAACTCTGCTCGTGTCCCAAACTACGTACAAAGTACGTAGGTATTAATATTGTTTACGAGTGTACGTTATACGTGTTTTATATATGTATATACTATCAGTGGCGTATTTAAGGGCTTTGTTTGAATAATATTACTACTTGTTTTTGAAACATTTGATATTCGATTTGTTTTATTTCACAGTTTGGAAAACAAATATTATCTGGCATCAACACTCTGTATATTCATTCCTATAATGAATTGCATGTTATTATTTTATAGTTATAAACATTAACATAATATTGATTTATATAATTTATTTATTATTACTTTTACATAAAATATTAATATATCTCTTAAAAGACAAGGGTTGTCTCGGAAAATCACTCGGTAAAGCATTTTTTTTTACACGCTGTAAGATGGGGGGGGGGGGCAACAAATAAACGTGTACCTAGGGCAACGAAATTCCAAATACACATACACATGTATACAGTATATAGACACCGCTGCAGTCATTGTCGCTCAAGTGTACGCCACACACACATATGTAGATGATATACAGAGTGATCCCGGGACGCCTTCGCCCGATTGCAACGGTAAATGCGCGGGTAGATAAAATCGGCTGGCCGCCTGGCACACGTCCGTCCGCGGTACTCGAGTCCTCCCCTTCCGGAACGTCGTTATCGGCACGTCATGTTCGCGTCGTTTTCGGCCCGAGATTTGACCTCGTGTCGGTATTCAGGCGAGGTATTCGGACGTGTTTGGACGTTTTGCGTAGCCTCACGATGGAAAACAAAAAACGAAAATCCCGCGCCGAACGGACCATCGAAACGGAAGACGGCCGCCGTGAATGTCCGCCGGCCCGTGTTTGTTTGTAACACGTGATTTCCGGGCTCGATTGTTTTCCGATTTAACTTTACGATTGGTCGCGCGTCTCCGTTTCCCAAAATAAATATTAATCTTACGCAGTCGGACGAATTTATTCCGGAACCGTCCCGTAACATGTATTGTATCCGTCCGCTGATCGTCAAAAAAACCCGAACGCAACTCATCATAGGATAATTAAGTGGTACGTGTGTATTCGATTACGCCGCGCGCCGTCGGGACTATAATGTTTATTCTGTTGCGTGCGGCGGTTTCGTCCCGCGTGTGTATACATACTCGTATTTACACACACACACACACATACACACTCTCTCGCGTGTGCGTGCGGTGCACTTTTACTCTACAAATGACGCGTCACATTCCGTACGGTCGACTTGTTCGTACGCGATGTCGAGTTCGGCCGTCGCCGTTATATATACGAAGGATGTCCGTAAAATAAGGTCTCAAATTTTTTATTTTTTTTTTTTTTACGTTGATTTGAAATGAATTTTTAGAAAGTCTATCTGCCTCTCTGTTATTTTTCTACACAATTCCCGTTGCATTTTTGCATGCGGTACACTATTTTTTTTTTTTTTTTATACTTGTGTCTCTCCCGCCACGTCGTGCAGGTAACGTACTACGACCTCTTCTTTCCACTGTTCGTCGGTCCTGAAACTGAAGTCCCATCCAGGTGTGATTTCAGCTCAGGAAAGAGATGATTAATCCGCTTGGTGCCAGGTCCGGGCTGTCAGGGGGGGTGTTTGACGCTGTGCCATCCATATTGGCTGATGTGGTCGACCGTTGTCCTGATAAAAGCACAAGTCAATACGTCCCTACTTTTGTTTTGAATTTTACGGGCAAGGTTCTTCAAAGTTTCACAATAGCGATCAGCGTTTATTGTTGTCCCGGTAAGCATGAACTCGCACAACTATATCTAATTCCTATCCCAAAAACAAGTCGAAAGAAGATGTCGTAGTACGCTACCAGCCACGGGTATATATAAAAAAAAAATGGTATACCGCATGCAAAAACGCATCGATCGCGACGGGGATTATGTAGAAAAATAGCAACGAGACTTGGCTTTCCAACAATTCATTTCAAATAAACGTGTTTTTCTTTGTCAAAAAAGAAATTGGCGACCTTGTTTTACGGGCGTATATATATGTCCTTGACCAAATGAAAAATTTGACTGTTCGCTACGGGGCGTCGTGTTTGAGATTTTATCATTATTATTGTTTCTCCTCAAACGTGGCCTGCTGACTTTCAAGCGTATAGGCTTTTTGGAAACGAATTACTTACAGCTAGCGTACCGATATAGACAATTTTCGTTTTTTCGTACTACACACGCTGCATTCCAAGAATGACAATCTTTTATGTGTCAAAATTTGTTAAAAATAATATTATTTTTTATTTTATATGAACTGATTAAAAGAGTGAAAAATAACGAATTTGGATAAAATATACGTTAAATAAACTTCATTTCGAAATAATTTTTTTTTTTTTTGATTGACAAAAGCTTTAAAATAATATTAATTAAAATTTTGATATATCAAAATTATAAATAATCATTTATATTCTTAAATAATATAATCTTATATAATTCGGTACTTATCCATTTTTATTGGAATTCAAATTACATATAAATAAGATATTTAATAAAAATTTCGTTTGCGCATGCTTTTTTTTCGCAAAATTATTAATTATTTTTGATAAATTTAACTGGCGTGCTCAATCGTTTTCAACAGATATAATTCTGATAGATATATTTCAAATCTTTCTTCACACACTGTACTTCGTAAATAATTTTTGATTAACTTTAGTTTGGAAAATGAATGTTTCACCGTCGCGAAAATTACAGGGGGTGTCAAAAATAACATACCCACTGTACATAGCTCAGGAAAATATAATAATAATAATTTTATTTTTTTAAGTTAAGTGATTTTGACTTTCTTTCTAGTCAAGAGCTTGTGATATTTGCACACATCGCACACACGTATGACACACCACTTTTTTTTGCATATGTGTCGTCTTGCATGTGTAGAGGATATTACTCATAATTACAGTGAAAACTATCTACGAGTCAATAATTCAATATGATTAAAATGTTTGCGATTTAAACAAATTTTACACGGTGCAGACTTTCGTTTTGTATTTGAGTGGAAAACCTATTTTACTATTTAAGAAATGTTATACATATGACGTAAACGTATACAATATAACGTGTGGCGAGGTTTGCACGGCGTCATAGACGCACGCGCTATCGTTCCGAGTTCGTTGATCTGCCGTCGGCTGGGAAGTATACTACATGTATTGTATGAGTAGAAGTAGAAACAGAAGAAGTCGCCGCCTCCGCCACCGTTATATGGCCGAAGAGCACACAACGGATACATTTTTATCTAAAGACAATGTCGACGTCGTCGGTATTTCCATGTGCGTACGTCGTGATCGCTGAGAAATGTGTGTTAGTGCGTTCTGGGCCAGCGGAACTGCAACAGTATCAACACGAAGCCAATGCACCAGGAAAACACCTGTGAAGAACAAGAGTTGTCGATGAGCTACGGAGCTGAAGTGCGGCGGAACAACGACTCGGTCGACACGCGACTGCAGTGACCCCATATTATATTATAAAATACGAGCGCATACAAATTTAATTAAAAAATATCCGCATTTCGAACAATCATATTTATTAAAGAAATCGCGTCACAAAAAAAAAAAAATGGTTCGTCGACCGAACGAAGCAGTAGATCAGGGAGCTATTTTTTCCTAACGTATAAACATCCATATAAACGTCCAATGTAACCTACACTAGATACTCGAATTCTATTCGACTTAACGTGTTCACGCGATGCTTGAGCCGTCTCTTAGGCGTCACCAGTGGTCGAAGTGGCTCAAAATAATTTAAGGGATGCCTACATTTTTATTCCAAAGTCGTAATATTATTTGTACTTGAGTTCGATTTAGTTAACCAATTTAATAAAGGCATGTTTACTAATACTATAACTTAATTAATTAAATAATTAATTGTATTATGCACAATACACTAATTATTCATGATATCCTTGTAAATAAATCACTAATAACTACCTATTTAACATTTGGTAAATAAAATACTAATAAAAATAACAAAATGCATTAATAAACGTACTAAAAATAATGAAAGAAAAAATATTATTTTTATAAATAAAATATCAGAATTATTCATAAGTGATAAGTATTAACGTTAAAAATTGTATATTTATTGTTTTGGTCACGACTCACGATATAGTTTACCATCATCGAGCAATACCATAGAGCAAGTCTATAAACAACTCAATCACCAGAATTATTGTATTCGTATTTACATTTTCTTATCAACATAAAGTTATAATAAATGACGTTTAGATTTATTAGATTAGGCATCAAGTGGTCCAATTTAAAATGAGATAAAAATACTTATTTCATATTAAAAAAATAAAACAAATAAACAAATAAATAAACATCATTGTATTCTTGTAAAACCAATAAAGTAATCATCGTAAAAAAAATAAAATTTTTTATGAAAAACACCTATATAAATCGATAATCTTTGTATATAATTATAAGGGGGATGTATTATTTTGGACAAAATAAGTGGAGGGATGAAAAATGTAGATTTCAATAAGTGGAAGGATGCCATCCCCTCGTATACGCCCCCACTTCGACCACTGGGCTTCACAACTTCCCACGCTGTTGAACGGGTAATTCGAAACTCATCGTTTGCTCGACTGCTTGTTCGACCTTTTCCGTGGCCGTCCGTCGGCGTTTCTCCCTTTACACAGACACCGTTTCTCAGCGGGTTGCGGCGGTACCAACGTTCTTCCCGACGGGAAGCGTAGGGATCTTGCACCAAAACGCGCTTTCTACGGTCTTGACTGATCCGGTTTCGGCGTATTCGATTACACAAGTGGGGTCGCCATCACGACGTGCACCGATAAAAACAAGAACGGGCTACATTGCCTGAACCTCCTCTACGCAACGGCGCATACCGTCTTCATTGCGGCTTCTTTCACGCGTTATGATGTTTTGAAATAGGGACATTCTTTTGTAGACACTATGTATGAAAAACGTGCCGTTATTCGTGGTGTTCGGGACCGTATAGCCTGCGAAGATACGCTTCACTTTACACACGTATATCGCCGTTGATAAATCGTACGTCGATGAGTCCCATTCGGCGTTTGTCATTTTACCACTGATATACTCATATATATATATATATACACAAAAGAGATTGATGGTTATGAGATTTTGAATTTCCAGGAAAATTTTAATTTTTATAAATTTGTCGGTAAAACGTTTTCCCCGTTTTTCGTCGTTTTATCAAACGTACAGCGTTCGATATATAAAATAAAATTCAATTTCACTACGCTACAACTATAACGGACACGTATACGGTTAAATTGACTTAGGCTACAGACCTTATCAAATATATATTTCAATATGCAAAAGTCGCGTACTTACGGATACGAACAGTCTCGGGTTCAACGCGAACGTGCCGTACACCAAGCGCACTTCCAATGGCGGATTGACGATTTCCCACAGGAAGTACGAGACCTAACGGATACGTTACATGTGATTATTTATTTAGGTTAGGTATACGCATAAAGTTGAACACAACTAACGTATTCATCAATATAGGATTTTTGTTGTTGTTGTTAAATCACGATTTAAAATTGTTTAATTTTAATCGCGTTTTCTCAACGAATACGTACAAACGTATTTGTCTTACTTTACTTTTTTAATTAACCGTTAATAAATTTTTTATCGAGTTTACTGATAGTTTTCAAACGTTATTTACAAAAAAAAAAATCAATTTACATTTTTATACGTATGAATACGGGACGCGTGTCTAGTCAACTAAAAAATAGAACGCGAACGGAAATTAGTCACGATGGGATATTTGATTGGGTATACCGCAATGAAATGCGAGGAATTTCGTAGACACCGTAATATACGAGTATCATAGTACTTTATTCCGTGTTTAATGTGTGATAATGGCATTTCAGAAATATGTTGTAGTTGTCGTCCGTACGGTAATGTGTTTTTTTCTGCGCGAAATCGCTTTCCGTTTCTACGATTATATTTTCATAGTGTTCCCTTTCGTCTCGTTTCCGTTTTTCCGTTCGTCTTCTACTATGACATAACATACTATATATGCATGCATATAATATCATTGCCGTGGCCCGTGTTATCACTAAACGCAAGTCTTCGTGGACGTACGGGGACGGTGTTAAACTATTGACGACTATATTGTTGTTGTGGTCGTTGTTGGTTCACGCGATAGTGTGTGCAATCCATCGAAACCGTCGACGGGGAATTATTGCCGAAAAGAACAAATCGCATTCGACGTGTTGACCAGGGCACTCGATATTTTTTCCTCGTGTATTTATTTGACGAGTCGGCAATCTCGTACAGCGTGCGCTTCCAAAACGAACGACTAATGATCACGCCGAATAATCCCAACTCGCGTACCGTGCCGCGCACGGAAAAAATACGCCCGCGATTCTCGTGCCGGAATCGCCGTAGGATTTTTTCCCCGACCGAATAAAAATCGTCACGACGGTTCACTCGGCTGTCATTCGGATATCACGAACTGTTAACACATTTCCTATAACTCGTCGTGACCCGTGCGTGCGTGAGACTATAATAATCGTTCGGATCTGTGTTTCTGATTTCGGTGATTACCGCGCACGACTTCAAATACGATTTCGCACGAATACATTGGACGCGCCGTTTCTGTTCGGCAAACCTCGCGCGCTGGAAGAACGACAGGATACGTACGTGATACGTCGGCAATACGACCTCTGTTCTGTACGATCTATAATAAAGTTTTAACTACACGCCGCGTGCCTGTAGTGCACGTATGTGTTTGTGTATTGCTTTGGGTAAATCGATTGGTGTATTGTGTTTTGTTTGGGTTCAAGAAACGCACATTTCTTCTACTCGACTCTGTATTCTTGACTTCACTGCACACGAGAGTAATACTGTCGATACACTTGCGTTCTTCTCCTTTTCCAAATCGTGTAGTTCTTCAGCTTATCGCTAATAGGTAATATCGTTTTTTATTTTGTTTTTTTTTTCTACCGAGGACGGTTACTATTGTGTTCAACGAAAACGTTGTCGATTTTTAATTGATTTCATAACGATATAGGCAATTACGTGTTGTCCGGACGGCAAAGTCGCTAGGTCGTAAACGGTATAAGCCAAGAGTGGTCCTAAAACCACGGTTGTCGGTCGTCTCTTATTGTCGACACAATCGACTCGACGTTGTTGTTTAGGTTTAATTCAGTCGTGACGCACGTACCCAAGGAAGTCCACTCGACCATCCCGATCGCCTCATATCACTAATGTTCCAACTCGAACGGACCAAACCGAGCGAGAACCGTGACCGACATGTTTTTTTTTCTAATTAGTGAATACTCACTTCGTTTTCTAGATCTTTGTCCGTGCTCAGGTTTGCGTTCAACAAATTCGTCACAATTTCGTTCGCCTGTTGATTGTAAAATAAAATAAAAGGGATTAATAAATAAATCACATACACGTACTTATGTGACTTGTGTGTATATCATACGATACGTCGAACGGTAGTGGTTTAGTCTGTTTTTCGGCACGTCAAAGTCAAAAGTGGTTTTTTCCTCATCTCGAAAATCTATAGACACGAATGTATAATCGAATTCTGTATGCTCTGTCGCTGTAAATGCCGATTTTTCGTATACATTTTTTTTAACGTGATATTATTGTTATATGAAAAAACGACTCATTATTTGTTAAAGAGTTTAATATCTGTAATTTTTATGAAAAACCAAAAAGAAATTCGAACCGATAAATATGACGATATCATCTCCCACCCTCTACGTACCCAACGTTCAAACTAACACCACCATCGTTCAACACACGCGGTGCTCGTTCCCACATGGGGAGGGGACTTTAAACGTCGTCGTCGGCACACGTTTACCGTATTATTGTTACTGTTGTTGTTGTTGTTGTTGTTGTTGTCATCGGCTAAATATTGTGATTTGTACACGAGAAGGATACCCACCCGTTGGATATTTGCCGTCGTGTTTTTTGGAAAATACGATAGTCATAGGCGCAAATAGCGTTTGAGATTTGGGGGGGACTCAAGTCTAAAATCTATCTCTAAACACTCTTATGAGATTTTTATAACAATTCAAAACCCTCAAAAAAATTATAATACATAACAGTATTAACTGATAAGTGACAGTCATCAATTTTTGGAGAGGCTTAACCCCTAGCCCCCCCCCTCCTATTTGCGCCAATGACGGCACCGTGTGTTGTTCGTGTACGGTAAAAAAACGGTTTACCGTTTTTTATATTACGTTGTATCGTGCGGCTGTTATTGCGTATCCATTGCCGTTTCTCTGGACGGCGCGATAATTTCGACGCGGAGTGCACGACGGCGAAAAAGAAAACAAAAGGGGAAACCACTTTTGGCGATCGTGCGCAATTATCACTAATTAAAAAAAAATAAAATAAACCGAGCGTGATATTTTACAGTAATGATAGAAATAATAAATAAATAAAACGTTTTTCAATTAAAATTATCGTAATAACGACGTGTCTTTAAACGGTACGAGGTCGTCGTGAAAAAGAAAAAAAATAAATACCGACACGCGAACGAACGCGTCGCGTTTACGGTATTGCGTACGCAGGCGAGTGTACACACACACACACACACACACACACACACACACACACACATAACACTGGACTTTGAATATAAAATACGTGTGTGTCGGAATAATAAAACGAACGGTTAGCGATGGACGTGCATGCTAATAACCAACCGAGTTGGTCGGTATATTAACATACAATTTTTTTCTTTTTTTGTTAAGTCATATTTTTATCGTTCGCGTGATGACCAATGCAGTTCGAAACAAATCCGGAATTTGTGAATTCGGAAAAATAACATATGCAGAAACGACTTACCAAGATATATATATATATATACATATACATACACAGGGCGGTGTCCAACAAAATAATTTTACGATTTCATTGTACTATAACAGCTACGTTACTACTCGAGAAATTAAAAAAAATAACATATCAGTAGTCTGATCTGTTTCCGAGTCTTATTTAGTTGACACTAAATACATAGCTAGTCGATTTGATTTCGACAAGTAACCGGCTCCAATCAGTTTTCGATTAGCGTTTTGTGTTCTTCGATTTACTAAGTGCAAATCCGTAATAATTGTTCAACGCGACTTTTGACGAGAGCATGGAATTGATCCTTCGACTGCTCCGACTATTCGAAGATGGCATCAATAGTTTTTAGAAACGGGTGGTTTACACAAAGGGAAATCACCAGGTCGCCCTCGACTTTCTGCCGGAATTGTTGACAATGTTCGTATAAGTTTTGTTCGTATTCCTCAAACGTCTGTTTGTCTTGTCAAAATACTCAAAAATCTGGCTAGACAACACGTTATTTAATTCGGTAAGCGCGTTCGTGAAAGACGACGTACACGGGGTGACGTTAACGCATAACGCATACGTATCTCGACGTTTAAAAATTATCGTTATCGTCGATAAGTAAATCGATCGTACTATAAATAGTCGGCGTTTATAGATAAGTTCGTGTATTTAACAGTACATGTACATATCAAATGGAATCCGTCGGGGTTTGCTTTAAAGCGCGAAACAAAATAAATGGTTTTGTACGATTGAAAAATTTAACTTCAAACCATTTATTAATGATTCTTTTGTATAGAGCTGGCCATGTCGGGTGATACTTGATCGAATTTAGACAGTCAAACAATCGTTTTCTCGTCTCCAAAAACGTAGATTCAACGCGCCGTCTATTTAAATCTTTAGATCTGTCTTCAAGATAGAAGAGATGTACGCACGCACCGTGACGTAGTAAGAACGATTTTCGAAAATAATAACCTAATTTAATTATTTTTGGAAAATTTAATCATTTTATTTTGAAATGAAATGAGGATAAGATTCGCCAAAGCGCTTCAACGAAATTTGATTTTTTATGATATTAAATTTACGACGAAATTGTTTAGAACATACGAAGAATTACAGATAGAATTGTCTACACTTCTCAGCAAACTCGTCGATTACTTCTTCAATTATCAATTTTTCGGTGGATGTTTCCTTTAAACGATCCTTGATACGCTAAAGTTGATAAATATTTTTTTTTTGTTTAATTAAATTTTTTCTAAACGCGTCAATATTTTAGGGAGGGGGAGGGTTAATTGTACGTAGACGAGAAATCGAGCGTCATTTGATTCGCTCATTATTGCGATGACAAATAGAAACTGTAGTTCATCTATTTAACTCTACGACGGGTTTACGTCGGTCGGCTAGTTTATTCGGCCGTTATTTTGGTTATTAATTAAATCTTATAACTCCTTGGACGCGTTGGAATACGCAACATTCGTTACGCCGGTGGCCGTGTGTTGCTCTATCGCTATACAGTATTCCCGCGTTCTCGCGTTCAGCGGCGCGTGCGTTTAAGAGATGGGAAACGGAAGAGAAGAAACCCCTTAAAATAAGGTTGGACGGCTGCTATGCCCTTTGAGCGTAGGTTCGGCGCCACCGATCAGATGGAACTCGGGACGTGTTCGCGGTGTGAGCGACGACGAACGAATACGGGAATAAACATTAAAAAAATAAAGACAAACGGTACGGAAAAAAACACAAAAGTAGAAGGGTGGAGGGAAATACCAGTTTTAATATTTGCCCCGCACGCTCGGAGACCACGAAAACCGTCGGGCTCGGTTACGAAATCGAAATTCCGTTCGGTACCGGTACGGGAAAAAAAAAATAAATAATAACACGATGATAACCAAAACGGAACGTACGCGGTCGAGCGGAAGGGAAACGCGCGATTTCGGAAAACGACGCACCTCGTCCGCCACGTCGCCGGACACCTTGCACAACGCGTACAGCCTCAGCACGTGGTGGAACACGTCCAACAGGTCCGCCGCGTCCGACGCCGGGACATCGGCGGCGTTTCCGGACGAGCGTTCCGTCGGCGGCCGGAGCACGCGATGGATTTTGAACACGGCCGCGACCGCCGCGGCCGCGATCTCCGACAATATTTCCGCGCAGCCGACCGTCCTCGCCACGAGCTCGTTCAGCCCGTTCCTCTCCGCCCTGACCGCCAGCAGTTCTGTAACACAAATCCAAGGGAATGCACACGAGTCTCGGCTGTTCCCGATCGGGTTCACCGCGTGTAATATAAATCCAACCTGTGGCGGTAAAACGGTGGTGGGGGGGTGGGGGCGATATACCCCCATGACCTTTTTTGTTATTTATGTATCAGTTTTAACGGTATGCCGTTTATTACCTATTTATTAATAATTAAAAAAATAATAATAAAAAGGGACCCTGCGTTCGCCCTTGCCACAGATGAAGTATTGGACGAATTGACAAAAAAAAATTAAAAAATAAATAGATTTAATAATTTAATAAAATGAACTTTTATCCTTAAATTATGATTTATGTTTTTAATGATCAAAGTTCATGTTGAAAAATCAGCCTCATCCCCCTCCCCATGACTAAATCATTTGACCGCCACTGAATATAACCCTTCCGTTTCGTACGCCCTTCCGCCCACCACTAAAGGACAATGGAAAAAATAAATCTAACGATTTAAAAACTGCGTTCCGAGTGCAAAATTATTTAATAATAACTCGTGAAGCGCTTTACCCCTACACCCCACGAAAAGACTGATTTAAAAAAAAAAATTATATTTTAGCAGCATAAATTCAAAAAAATCGCTAAATAATAAGCGAAAACCCTAGCAGTGATAACTTAAATTGATAACATTGCGTTCGGTGAGCACGTTGGACCACAGATACGTACATTAATTTATTGTACTACTGCATTAGGCACAGAACAAGCGTAATACGATGATATCATCATACAAACAAACTGTAGAAAAATGTTGATTATAAAATATTTAGAATTGTAAAATTGAAATTGACATTTATTTAAATTACAGTTTAAATCTACATTTTAAGAAAATTATTTTGGACGTTGTTTTCTATAGTCCCAGTAAAAAAAAAAGTAGTTGGGGTGCGCAAAAAAAATAGTAGGGAAGCTCCGTCCCCCTGCGCATTCCCCCCTCCTCAATTCGAACACTGGTTTAAGAACAAAACCAATCTATTGTGATAGTAATTGGTAACGTAAAATGTTTCATCTGATCATATATATATACACGTATACGCAGTGCAGGATTTATGAAATGTCGAGGCCCATCTTTAGTGGTGGCCCCGTTTTTCAATTGCTTATTATCCGATGTTAGTGCGTTACAAGCGCATTTGATGTGTTGTCTATTTGTGTTATGATTTACTGGAAAATAATATTTTGTTCAAAAGTAAGGTCGAAAAAACTATGTCGAATAACAAGCCAAAAATATAATTGATTGTGTTCCTATTGTATTACATAATCTATTTTAAAATTACAACGAACATATACGTGAACCGCGCTTAGATAATTTAAATTATTATAATTCTACCGGTACTCATCTAGGTATGGTCATTGTACATTTGTTAACTACACGCTAATGGTGTTTCGATTTAAGTCCGTATTAGATACGAAGATTTTTTTTTAACGTCCCTGCCTCCCCTCCCCCTGCCGTCACCACCGACACCAAATCCGGCCCCCGTGTACGTACGTGTCGAAGGAACGCGTCTGAATTTCGCGGTACTGCCTCGAACACTCGGACACCGGACAGATTAGGTGAGGTCAGGTTGGACGAGGCCAACCTAAAATAAAAGACGTTTCCAACGCGACAAAACGATGGACGGCTGTCCGCGGCGTTTGGGGCCGTAGACCGAAACGCGAATGTTTAACGGGACGGCGGGGTCCGTTCGTGAAATTCGATCGCCGACAATCGTGTTCGTGTATGCAATCCGACGCGTGTCCGTCGGATACGCATTATAAATCGTAATCAACAGGAAACGTATTATTTGGACGAGAGGATCGACGAGACGTTTCGAGTTGAAAAAAATAATAATAATAATAATAATAACGATACCGCGTTTTCGTTGCTCGCGCGTTCGCGTCAGGTCGGGTTATCGTTACGCGGCGGCAATTATTTGTGAAATTCGCGTGTCCACGAATGCAACGGACGCGTAATTACACGCATTAATATTCCGTGGGATACACCTATACACACACGCACACACACGGACACACACGCACACACGTAACACAAAACTCGACGTGCCCGTAGTATGTTTTATGATCGTTAATCGTCGTGTCGATATACATATTATACGTCGCTGAACTTTTTTCCTCCGGGGCGATCGTTCTCCATATTATTATTAATATTATTATTACACGTGGTTTCTTTTTAAACATATTTTTCCCGTGTACGTCGTACGAGAACGCGATCGAATAATATTTTAATTAATCATTTTCGTTACGTATAATTTTTTTGTTTTTTTTTTCAGTTTTTTTTGTTTTTAACATTCCGTTCCCATGATCGTTCGTAATTTTAATGTTTTCACCCCCATCCCTTGTTCGTTTGTAACTTTTGATCGTAAATCCTCAAAGAACACACACACATATGTTACATATTCCTACGAGAGAATTCACACGTTTTTCATTTTCGTAAAGTTCACGAGTATAAAAGCGTTTTCAATTTAACACGCGATGAGACGGAAACGTGCCTACCGTAATAGATATTGGACGTTTACCCTGCCGGAGACGTTTAATCAGTGCTCGAATTGGTGAGAGGAAGACGCGAAGGGACGGTGCTCTTCTATTACATTAAAAAATAAATAAAAATTAGCGTCCCTTTACTACGATTTTCAAAGAGACGCGAGGAAGCACTCGTAATAGGTATATCTGGGGCCATCGATAAAAAATCATGAAAAAATTGTATAATTGATATTATTATTTTTAATACTCTTATACGTACTTGATAATTACAATTTATAATTTTGTATATCACTTATCACAGAATATTATTCATATATTATTTGACAATTTTTTTTAGATTTACCCATAGATATACTATAAAACGATGTATATCTGTGGCAGCACAAATTGTCGACAAACGACGTCGTTAATTGGCGAACCGTTTTGCAAATTATATTTTATTAATGATTATCATGTGTTCATGTAACCCTGTATAGCGTGAATACATTATAATTTTGTTTATAAGTTGTGATAGAATATTATTCTTACTTAAATCAAAATCGGCTTATTAGTTGTTTATTTATATAAAATGTTGTAGAATACTATTCTACTAAAAATTGTATAGAGAAATTATTTTAATTGAAATAAAAATGAATTCGTTTTGAAATTAGGTTATATATTAGTGGTAAACTGGGTGGCGTGGGATACCCACTATTTTGTGATATAAAATATTTCATTTGAACGCTATTTTTAAATTTCCAATTGAGATCCACTACATTATATTTTCCAATTCGGGCACTGCGTTTGATCAGAAATGTATGTACGATTCGAGTATATCACGCGAGTTACGTCGGCGAACCGATACCTATAGTGTTGTGTTCTGCGGGCTGATAACCCTAGACACTAAATTTAGACACTAAACAGTCAAGTAACATACGTCAAGTGTATATATACGTCTATATACAGGTTCCCGTTTGAAAGTTAAAAGCACGCATATTTTAGTTTTTAGGTGTAAGCGGGAACATAATTTTATAATAGATTTATAAACGAGTTAATAATCGACAACGGATAAAAATCTTGGCGAAAAAATGCGTGCACCGCGTACATTATTATATACCGGATTCACAACACGTTGTGGTCTCAACAAAACCGTACACACACACACACACACACACATATAATATTTATGCGTAAAACGGTGTGCAACGTGTAGGATATATATTCATATACTCTATTGTCCATAACAGAAACCCGGCCGTTCGCTTGAATTATTCCCTAATGTAGAAATATCGACGTATAAGCGGTTTATCGTGTGCACACACGAGATACTCGTTATATATACTCTAGGCCATAAATAAATAGTGTATCGACACGGTATTTTTCTTCGCCCCGAAACGTCCCGTCCTCCGCTCCTATCCGGGACCTTCCAGTCGTGTACACACGACTTAAACGAAAAAAAAAAAAACAATTGCTTATAAACGATTATAATGCGCGGCGAATTGTATTACTTCGACTTCGTATCGTACGATATTACCGAGCCGTGCAACAGGGTTTGGCACTTACCGTTTTGTATATCCTAAAGACTCTATTGTGCGGTATTATCTACAGTTTACCGTTTACGAATATTTTTCATTTGTATTCACGGCGTACAAATGAAATGAAAACGTTGTCTTTGGTTAGTTGAAAGTTAAAATCGATTAGCGAAACGCGTTAGCTCGTCGTCTACACGTTGGTTTTTGACATTATTTCCACGCGTTTCGTGCAAAACCGGTACCGTGTTTTTAGCGGCGTATTAAAGGAAGGGTAGCTGGGGGGGGGGGGCAATTTCCCCGGATATCACGTTTTTGGAGGCAGAAAATTTTTAAGGATTTTGTTTGAATAATTGTATTACTTGTTTTCGAAATATTTGATATTCGATTCGTTTTATTTCACAGTATGGAAAATAAATATTATCAGACATTAAACCCTGTATATACCTGTTTACGCCCGTAATCAAGGTTAATTAAAACCGAACTTAATTAAGCTATCGTTATTCTGTAAATAATCTTTGTTATTGTATATTTTATTTTTGTATTGTACCCATATTCTTGCCAATATATGGACATAAACTTATTTTACTATGTAAAAATAGCTGGTCCCGACCATACATAAGGGGAGTCGAAACACAAATATTTTGACAGTTATCAACCTTCTCTCGTTGTGCTTCGACGCTGTTCCAAGACCCACCCAGGGCAGACTTGGTCAGCTTTCAGCACAACGAGGAACCATTTTTAAAATCGTTTCGCTAGTAATAAATGTCACATATTTTTCGCGTACACATTGTTTATTTTTTTCTCTTTTGATATTTCTTGTAAATCTCGTTTCGTAGTAGTCGTCGATATTACGTCTTTCCACACAAGGACTTGATCGTTCTCATCAGGCAGAATTATCCTGGAATACCTGTCAGTACCTACGTCCATTGCGCACGTAGGGAAAGCTAATAGTCGGATATTCTTCTGGTGAAGGTCGTCAGTGGGGAGTGTGGTATCAACATCGCTGGGAAACTAGAAATTTGTTTAACTTCCCACGTTTTAATAGTTAACGTTCATGTCGTCCGGGTAGTAAATTCAATTTTTCTATCAGTCATTTATGGTGCTTCGGTCGTCTGGTAGTAATTTACTTATTATCAGACAATACCCTATAATGAACTGTATGTTATTATTTTATAGTTATAAACATTGTAAACATTAAAAATAAACATTTATAAACTTTAACATAATATTGATTTATATTATGTATTTATTATTATTTTTACATAAAATATTAATATATATCTTAAAAGGGAAGGGGTTGTGTATGTCTCAGAAAATCGCTTGATAAAGCATTTTTTTTTTACATTTAGTAAGTTCAGAAGGGGGGGGGAGGGACAACAAATAAATGTGTACCTAGGGCAACAAAATTCTAAATACATTACTGTGTGTTTCCGCCGCGTACGAGCGCATAGTACGAGAGCACCGTTCCCGAAACATCTGCCGCGGTCGAAGTCGGTACCAGATGGTACTAGACCCGTGCCTGTTTCCTGACCTTATCCACACATTTTTGCCATCGAACATACGCAACCCGCACGACTGCACGCGACTAGATTGGGTTGGTCGAGATGTGGTTACGGTTAATTCGATAATATTAGTTTGTAAGGTCCTCCACGACACGGTGCTACTGTTTGATAACGAGAATCTCAAACTAGTTGCCCATGCGACTTTTGTGCAACTGGTTTTCAATCGATTTATGTCTTCTCTCCGCACACGAGTGCGATTGAATTTTGACCAGTTTTATGGGAGTTCACGCGAGGAGAGGACGCCAGTTTGTTTTCGCAATACGTCAAGTAGTTCCGATGAAAATGATGTTATTGGATACTACCAATACCGTAGACAACGAAGAGCGTATTGGCGTCATTGAGAAAAATATCAATTGCAGGCTGTTCATAGCAATTTTTGTACAGAATGTTCAAATATTCTTACCGGGAATTGGTGGGAATGATTGCTCCTAACATACAAAAAATGGACACAAATATGAGAAAATGTGTGTCTGCCGAAGAAAGAATATTAATAACTCTGAGGGACGTTCAGATTTACTCAATATTACTCACTATTTAATTTATTCGGCTCTGATATTTTTACTTTAATAATGATGACAATAATTTAATGTTATTTATTTGATCACTCATTATTATGGTTCATTCGCGAATTAAAATTATAATTGTTCTAATAAATTACGTATAATATTAAATTATTTCAAAAACAAACGCCATGCGAACTGAAGTTGAGATGCGATCGACAAGTATATTTGGGCTTGTTTCAGTCGAAAAGTGTGCGGCTCCCTATTGCGTTATACGTGAAAAGTCACAAAACGGTCGCTTGCGCAACTAGTTTGAGATTCTCGTCGCAAAACATTCGCACTGTGTGCGGACGGCCTCAGAGACGGCGTTTAGGGGGGCCATAGAGGCCTTTGCCCCCCTAGACATTTTGAACTGTACACGTAAATACTTTTTTTCAATTTGTTCTTAAAGTATATTATATTATAATACGACACGGACACGGTTAATGCACGTTTACGAAATATCGGGAATTTGATATTTTCGTAATAAATATTATCAATAGATTTGTAAGTATAAAAAATAAGAATTTAAATTATATATTATAATTATGATCTGTTTAAATAACAATTGTATCAACTTGAGATTTAAACTTGAAATTAATTATGTAATATACTTATTTTATGTATATTATACATTTTTTTTTTATTAAAAATATGGGTATCCATATTTACATTTCAATAGCCATGTACGTATATATGTATTAAAAAATATTAGCCCCCCATTTAGGCAAATAACTAAATGCGCCACTGGAGGGCCTAAGGATAAAGCCTGGTGGAGACTATGCCACAGGCCTCCCCTCCCCAAAAAAAAGAGGATGTTTTGTTTGAATAAACCACGGAGATCCATGTTCTGTAAAAAGCTTCACGGCAATATCGAAGGACACGGACTGAGATTGCCGATTTAAATATTGAAAAAATAAAACGACGTGGTGGTTACGCAGCGATGACTCCCGCCGAAGGTTTCAGAGGTTCCTGAATTTTTCAGGGGTGGCGTTTCGATATTTGGTATTATACGTGATTTTTATAAAAATTATTACATATTACATTGTGTAATAGAAAATACGAATCTAAAAATTATTTCGCTATAATATTTATATCAAATGACACATCGAACTCGTACAATATGCTCTTTGATCTTAAATACCAATAATAAATCACCAGAAGCACTCCCCCTCCCCTCTCGTGTACGCCTAAGAGACAATATTGTGTTCATAAACACGTGAGGGTGCGGCAAATCTTAATTTCGCCTAGGTGGTCATGGGTTAGACCTTAGGACCTAGGTGTGTTTAAACGCTCGAGCCTCGGGCCAGGATGTGAATAATACGTACTTTTTGTCGTAAGACGCCTGTCCGCGACGAGTTCGTTCAGTTCACGGTAGTCGTTTCGGAATTCCGTGCACACGCGGCAATAACGCATTTCGTAGATTATTGGTACGAAACATACGAACATCTGTTCACATGTAAACGTAATGAATTAGTTTTGCATTTAATGTTTGCACCGAGAACATTGATTTGCTCGACGTGTTGCAATTTGATTCGGAATACGCGTAACAATTATGTTGTATAGTTCTTGTGACATCGCGTTTGAACATTATGTTTTTGTTTTTTCAATCCGAACGTTTTACGAATCAAACCAAATTTATCGAAATTAATTGATAACCGTAAGCGAACACCAATTTGTGTACACTACACACCGCCGGCCGTTGCCGATAAAATGTTTGCACGACTGTCGAGAAATTCTCGCTTAAAATCTGTAACTTAAACAACTGTATGTACGCATACTTGATACGTATATTAAGTATATGGTATTTTAGTTCATTCACCGTTCGTTGATGTATCAAAAACATTTCGGTTTTGCCCAGCGTGTTATTATTAGTGTACGGTTTTTATTTTTATGATCTAACCTGTAATACGCCTTCGGTAAATACACTGCGAGAACGATCCGATGACAAACGTAACCAGTTGCTGACGATCAATAACGTAAATATTGATGGCCAATAAATTCCGTGTAACGATTTAACGTCCGTCTTTCGATCTGCAAACGGTACGCGTGTTTAAGTCCATTTTTATTGTTAAGAAACGTTTCGATACATTGTCTCCGTCCATCCGACGGGCGACGTAACGAGATCGCAATGCGCGCGACTCGAATTGTGGCGTTTACTTTGAATTATTGATTATGATTGTTATTGTGTAAAAAAAAAAAAATCGAATATTTCTTCATGACAGGCATTTAACGAAACCATTTGACCGAGAAAAACAAATGTTAATTTTGCATAACTCGCGCATTTGCACGAAAAGCACCGCGTGGCCTTTGCCAAGTCGGATAATTCGACACGAGACCCGTCGAAAACGTCCGTCCCTGCCGTCGGGTCGGGTCAGGTTTTCGGCCGGAAGACGACGGGACCCCCCGTTAGGGACGCGCGTCGCTGCCCGTTTGTACTCACGTGGGCCGGAAGCGCGACATCGTATTATCGGCGTTTTCCGTATGGCGCTGTCGACCAGCGTCACCAACGTCTGCACGTACGGCGGTATGACTTGGAACACGACCTCCGCAGTGGACGACCGCCAATCGGCGGCGGCCAGGTCTCGGTACAGTAACGCACACGCCGCCGCCGTGCACAGCCCGTTGAACGCGTACAGTTTCGGCTGGACGTGAAACACGCGTCCGTGAAGTTAGCGGCGCAAAGTTAATATTTTTCGATGAAACCTTCCCAACAAATTTGTTGGTCATTTGTTGGATAAGTCCCGAAATTTGGGGTATAATAAAGAAAAATTGTGTGTGCAGTAGCAAAACACAAAAATTGTAGGCACTGATTCTACTGATGTAAATAAAAAATAATTGTAGAAATTTCATATTGTAATGTATTTTTCCCTCTCGCTAAAAACGGAAAACAAGAATGTTCGTGGTTATTGCGTTTGTTTACTAATCAAACCATTAACAGCTAGGCATGTATATGATTCGTTGTTCTTCCGTGCATCGAAGAAAATATCAAGTAGTTCAGCACTCTCTCACTCAACTTTACAGTTGTGCAGTTGTTTGTTTTTGATCGTTTCGAAGCGTTTTTCAAATATGTCGTCAAGTACCCCGTACAACTAATAACTCTAATTGAAAAATCGACCGACACGAAGCGAATACATTACACTCATAAATAGAGTGCGTTGACACTCACGTGATTATACTGCATTCGTATAATGTTAATTAAAAAATTTACCTTGAAATTTTCCGTGTTCTGGTAGTCGGACGGGTTATTCACGTCGCAGGAAAAACGCATTTTAAAAAATACGCCCGTTAGCTACGTCGTTTTGTGTTCGCGCGTGTACAGTGTATTGCATACCCTACGGGCCGCAAGGCGTAAATCGAGAAAACGATATGAAAACGTACGTACATAAATTTTTTATTATTTTTTTTTTTTTTAATTTCAAATATTATTCTAAGACTTTCTGTCGTGCGATTGTGTTGCCGAACACCTAACCGTATCGGTTCTACGATTGAAATAACACACGATTACAACAATGCCATAACTTCGACTGAACATGCGGTTTTTGTAACGTATGTATGCATACACGCGTAACCATAGTATTGACGGCGGGCGGTTGGCGTATACAAATAGATTTCGGAAATTAGGAAAGAAAAAAGCAAAAAAGCAAAACGAACAAGACGATCGCGTTATTCGTCGAACTTGTCCGCTGACGGCCGTGCGTGAATCGGATATTGTTCTTCGATGACGGTCATGTACGACTGGATGATAATCACCAGGTATCCTCCGACCGCCATGAGACTCTGAAAAAAAAACATCAAGACGTATGCAAGTCGAAGTCCGTTTCCACGGCCCCCCTACTTCCAAATCCTAACAACCCACATCGTTTGTGCTCCGTTTGTGTCCGAAGGTCCCACGTTTTTGCTAACCCCCGTTCTTCAGTTATCCGATGGCCGACGAAACGGAAGCTTCCCTACTTGGGAAATTTCAAATTTCGGAAACGGAGGTCTCCGCGTAATAGGATTTGTTTTTTTTTTTTGTCACATCCCAATTTAAAACACGTCGTTTTGAATAAACATCGCAATATTTGAATAAAAATACCACGAGTTCATTATAGTCGAAAAACGTATGGTGACGAAATCTAGAAGAGTACCGCCAATAAAATTATAATAATTTACATCATTCGAGTACGGTATTGTATATGATCGTTGTAATTTTAAAATCAATTCGTCCAATATAATTGGAGGATAATTACATTTTTTTTCCACCTTACTTTTGAACAGAATATCATTTCGCAGTAAATAATAATTATAGATATAGATTAAGGGTCTCTATTTCACGTGTATTTATGAACACGAACGTACGTGTATTTATGGAAACGGTGTTAAAAAAATACGTGTAATCAAAATGCACGTGTGTAAAAGTCCGTGCACCGTGATCAGTTGTGGATCTAAGGGCGGGGCACAGAGGCATGCGCTCTCCCCGTTGCTGTTCATAAAGAAATAATATATAATATTCGTTTTGTTTTTTTAAATCCGAAATTTTTTTTTTTTTATATAAAAAACATTGACGCGTATTAATTAACCACATTAACTCAATATAAGAATACGACGAAAATTTTATGGTAAACGACGAATATTCTTTAAATTTTTTTTAAAAAAATGTTTTACAAACTTCAGGACCTCGAATTCACGGGGGTGATTTTAGTACACGTGTACACGAACAATTAAAAAACACGTGCGATCAAATACATTTTACGTTTTAAGGAACGGACTACGCGTGCACGTGTCAATCAACACGCGTACCAAACCGAGAGCCGTAATTGAGATACGTTATACGTCCAACGCACATGTCGTAACGTACTATATATTATATCAGATATACGTAATCGAAAAACGGGCCCAGAGCCTTCGCACATCTAAATCCGACACTTGGTCGTATAATATTATCCATACAGTGGATCGGTGATGAACGTTGCGCCGCAGAGGAGAATGATTTAATCCGATATTGTAGCGCGCGTGTTATCGTGGAACGAACAAACAAATGAATAATAATAATAATAATAATAATAATAATAATAATAATAATCCGTTAGAGATAAGATTTTTGTGGGGGGGTTTTTTTTTTTTTTGTTTGTCTTGTGTTTTGTTTCCCAGCACATGAAAATATAGGCTGGTTTACGAAGAACGACTCACCGATAAGAAATATTCGTCGTCCAAACGACTCAAGCCACATAACGAAAAGTGTATTTTCTTGTTATCGATCCTTTCCAAGAAACGTTTTATCTGAAATTAAAACGCATGTTCTGTTCGTGTTAGTCGTTCGCTACGAATCGTCCGATACAATAACGATAAATAGTATCGACCGGCGCGTGATCTGATGATCTCGTTTTTTCGCCGGCCATACAATACACGAGTTTGTTAGATCTTCCTGTTCCGTCCCGTACCGCGTATAAAGGACAGGCGCGAAAACCCGGAAACGTATTGTCATGGTTTCGGACGCAGGCGCGGATCCAAGGGGGGGGCCAAGGGGCGAACTCTTGTTAAATTTTTTTATTAGTATCGTTTTATAATTCTAACTCTTATCTATGATACTATAGAAAGACAATTTAAAATGAAGTTGTAGCTATGGGATTTTTCGGTGTATCGCAAACGATTTCCAATAAAACGTTTTGGAAAATATTTTATTATTCGATGCGACAAAATGAGAATTAAAGTTGTTTTGATTAAGATGCCCCCCCCCCCCCGTAAATAAGTTCTGAATCCGCGCCTGTTCGGACGAAAATAATCCGTCTCGACGACGGCAAAGATCATCTTTCCTAATTAATCTGTTCCCCGCAACGGAGTTCCGTCGGTCACGAACGAATTGAACACTGTAATTCAACCGTTGAACGCACACGCCATACAATTGAACGTAACGGTTCCGTTTTCTCTCGACAATTAAGTTCTTAATTGATAATTTTTTTTTTTTTAAATAAATATCACCGAAACAGTCTTCTTGTCCAAACGGACGTTTGAATCGTTTAACCGCACCCCAACCCGTTGGATTTACAATGTATTCTCGTTACTTTACGTGCCTACACGCATACGATTCTTCGCACCGAACAATGCGACTTTCGTGCCGCTAATCTATATCGCGTGTACGTCTAAAGAAACTGATTTAAAAAGGTAACGGTCACGTTTCCCCGTGGTAGTCCTGTTGAAACGCCAAAGGTACCTCTGCTGCGATCGCACGTGTTTAATTTCCAAGACGGTCGTTCGTTTTCGCTGTTATTAATTGCATCGATCACGACGTGGTCCACACTGTGCAACACGTTTAATTTTACCAAGGCCGCCCGCAGAAAAATATTTCGAAGGAAGGGGGGGGGACAATCAAAAAATGTACGCTTTATATATTTTTTTTTAATATACAAATCACAGATCACGGAGTCGGAAGTACAAATTATCACATGTTACAAAAAGCTGTTCTATAAAAACCGTTTCCACGGATATGGTTATCTATAGCCGTGACTAGCGTGATAGCGGGATTAGTAGAAACGATAATCGATTATTTTATCACAAGTAAAAAAAAAAAACACTGACAATTACTTGACGTTTAAAGAATTATATCGCCAATTTGAACAAATATCAAATAAAATATCGTGGAGGCCCATGGTTCCTCTCGCCCCCCGTCCTGCATGCGTCCTCTGACGTTTCGAATCCGAAAGCGCCCGCTCCCCCGTTCCGTATCAATACAAACGCGTCGAATGACGCACTTACGCCAGGGTTGCTGTGCCATCGGTGAACACCGGGACATGTCATCGGTTTATGTAACTTCGGTCTCGGTCGTGCCATTGGACCAGCGGTTCCCAACCTTTTATGAGCGTGACCCTAAGATTTCGAATCAAACAATTCGCGACCCCCCAAAAAAAAAATAAGCAATGATAATAGTCGTAAGTAATTGAAATCATAATTTTTATTTTCGACTTGCTCGTTTTAACAGACTTGTTACAATATTATCGAAATGAATTTACTATAAACGTTTAATACAGAATCATATATATATTTAATGACTTCCTTGACGCTGAACACTTTCCACGAGTTCTTCGATAATGGGACGAATATTAATTGAGAGTGCGCACCGCAAATCGTGTCAAGGCGATTTCTGTAGTAATATGTTAATCTTGAATCGTTTATTTTACGATTTAATGTCTACAGCGATAAGGACTTTTTATAATATATTTTTTTTTTTTTTTTTTTTTTCACTGAATATGAAATAATATGTGAAACGTGCTTCAGCGACCCACTACAAAAACCCGAGGTTGGGAACCGCTGCATTGGCCCCCAACGCGCGCGGATCCAGGATTATTTTTTTTTGTAATTTAAATTCAATCACAAAAAATATAGGTAACACGGTAAAACGAAAATTCTAAAACAGTAACTTGAATCATTGTTGTCGTACATTTTGGGTGGTCCCGGGCCTGTTAAGACCCTCAAAAAGTCCCGGTCAAGTGCAAATAAAATATAATTGGTTATAAATTATGTATTTACAAGATCGTACAAGAAAATACGACTCGCGCGAATCGCCGTCGCCGGTACGGTTAACGTTTTAAAGTTTAAACGGCGGCCGTTGTACTCGACAGACCAGACTTGGATTTATGGGGTAGGGAGGGGTTGAGTGGGCTGCAAGGGCCCACACAAGTTCGGGCCTCCCTCGCAAGTTTCGTGATAATTTTACAATTACGGATAATAAAAAATGCAAATATATTTTTCTGTTTGAAATTAAATTTCCCTCAAACAAACGGGTACAATGTAATTTCAAATCGAGAAATAATAATGATCGGCGTTCTAGGGACTTGATGAAAACGGGGTCCGTTGCGCCGTCCGCGATCACCGTGCCCCGGTCGACCGTGATAATTATTGTCGAACGCATTGTCTGCACATTACAACTATATATTGGTCAGCCGGGGTCATGACGGCCAAATGAAGAATCGAACGATCGGACTAGTTTAATCGGTGAGAAGTCAACCGTCGTTATTATTGTTCGACGTACGACGTCTCTGAGATGGAAACGAAAGGTCGTCATTTGTTCGGGGACCCTCTCTCTCCACCCCCCCACCCCCCCCCACATTATAGTCCACCCACGGGCCACCGGTACACATCGAAATCCGGCCTCGCGACACGCCGCTGGAAGTCGATCGACTTCGCTTCAGACGTCGAAGCCGACTGCGCGGGAAAACGCCCGTGATTTCGATCCGCCAGCCGTAACAATCTCGACGGCTAAGGCTAATGACTGAAGCGCGATTAACGGCGTTCGGTTATCTGCAGACCGTCGGCGCGCGGAAAACGCACCGCGTCTTACCTCGTCCGCGGTTTCTCTCTCCGCGTGAAAACAATACACGCAGCGTCGTCGATTATTTGAACGTTTTTCTTATTATCTTTCTTCCCCTCCCCCTCCGATCGTTTTCGATAACTTCGGCGAACTTAAAAACCGTGCGAATTACCGGTACGTGGTTTTTGGTTTTGCACGTTTTTCAACAGCTTTAAAATCTAATAAAATCATCCGACCAATGCATAACTTAACATCTCCCCTTTGATTTTTATTCTGAAGTATTTCTCACCAAAATTATTCTAAGAGGCATACTGAAGCAAGTGCGGATTCAGATTCATATTACATTGGGGGGGGGGGACGAATATTGCACATTCAAAAATAAAATACTTGTCTAATGTATGTGTGTGTGTTTATTAAAAAATGAAATCACGAGCGTATACATAATTGAAAAAATATTTTTGAACTCGATAAATGGCCGGGACTGTAAAAATTACGACAATACGACAAAATATTTAAAAAACATACACGACGCTCATTACTGATTGCTATTAACTATCGAAAGGCCGTTCCTTTTACAAACATTGAACAATTATCGCTGGAATTTCCCCTAAACTTTATACAATCTATCATATTATTATATTAGATTAAATTAGAATATATATAGATATTAAAATCGAGACGGTCGTATGTAATTCAAAATTTTTGTTGAATATTTTTATTAGGACTTTTTTCCTAAGTAAAACACAGTCAACCGTGGGGGGGGGACGTCCGCCTCCTTCGCCCCCCACTGAATCCGCGACTGTACTGACGGAAGAACGGATATATGTTTTCACGAAATTGAAAAACTACTCGACTTACGAACTGCCGCCGCCGAGTTACGGAGAGCAACGCCATCTCTGGAACGTTGAATACGTTTTACTTTTGGTGTGGCGGCGGCTTATTAACATTCCGTGATACAGTGGCCGGAGTGACTCGAAATAAGTGGAGGGATGAGTGTTTTAAGACGAAATAAACGTTCGGCCGTAACGGGTCGATAAATTTTCGTCCGTTAACCCAAAAAAAAAGTCAAATACAATACGAATGTCAAAAAATGTCTACAAATGTCCGAACGACGGTTAGCGTCGGTCACCGGCCGGCGGTGACTCCATCACGCGCGTAATATAATCGCGAGAGTTGTACGATTCGTGTGCAGAGACGGACAGGGACGGTTGATCGTTTTTTATCGGTGGTAGGCACACATAGGCACACGTCTAGGACGGCGTTTCGAGACTTGGCGTAATACGTGATTTTTATAAAAATAATCACACGCCATAGAAAATACGAATCTAAAAATTATTTCGCTATAATATTTACACCGAATGACACGTCGACCCCCCCCCCCACCTCATTCACGCCCAAGAGAAAATATCGTATTCATAAACACGTGAGGAGGGGACGGCAAATCTAAACTTCGCCTAGGCGTGTGTCTACGGGCATTCACGGGCCGCGTGTCGCGAATGATTTACTCCGGACGCTGGGAATCGGATCGGACGTGCGCGTGGTGCGTGTGTGAAAGGGGACGTTCACGTTGTTTTCTCTAAACACTTTTTTAGTAAAAAAAAGATGATTAACGATACTCGACCTCGTCCTTCTCGTCCTCGGTCAAACGTTTGTGGAACGCCGCCTTGAGAATGGTCCTCGTCCGCGCGGCCTGCGAAACCAAATTACCGTTACCGACGATCACACCGCGGGTCTTTGTCGGTCGCGTTCGCGCGGCCACGTCGTCTCACTTCGTCGGTCGCGACGGACGCAGCCCTGCACACGACGAACATCCGCAACGCGTACTGCAGCGGCCATATGACCATGGATATCTGCGGCGTGATCCGGAAGTTCGAATACACCGCGGTGATGCCCAAGACGAATAGGTGCGGCAGCATGCTCAGCACGCACGCGATCACGTTCAACAGTATCAGCACCTTGCCCCCGGGGGACAACGGTTCGCGTCACGATTACGCACTAACGGCGAGCGGCCAACGGTTCGGGGTCAGACCCGAAGGCCTGGGGTCCGTGGGTACCTGGTAGACGTCGTTCGCGCGGTCCAGGATCGTGCACAGGTCGGCGTGCGCCCGGTTCGTCCGGCGCAGGTGAGCCACGACGGCGGCCGGCGACGACGCGGACGGATCCGGCACGATGAACAGGTCCGGCGGCCTGGCGACCGTCACTGAAATCCGCCCCCGGAATTATTGACGTACGGACTTACGTAGTACGTACGTTTTATCGGATACGTGAAAAGAAAAAAAAAAAACGGGACGGTAAAACGCACGTTTTGTCGAACGCCAGCGATTATCGACCGGGGCGACACGAAGTCGTCGAAGAAAAGGAGAGAATAAAATGCCGTTGCCGCGCGCCGTCGGGACAACATAATAATTGATCGGCTGCGGGGAACGACGATAACGGTCAAACAGTGCTGCAATAGAGGTTCGAAAAAACCTATTGCCTATATTAGATTTAGGTTCTGAAACTTGAAAATTGCAATACTGAACATTTTGGAAATATTGTTTCACTAAATTTGAAAATTATTTCAATTGTTTGCGCTAAACACGTGAAGACTAACTCGCTCTTTCCACTATCATCCCTCGAATTCCCCGACTTTGTAAAATCCACCGGGGTCGAATTTCTCGTCGATTTTTCAGATTTCATATAGTTCAATGTTATTTTTCAATATTATTTTTTTTTTCGATTTAAAATTAAAACACTACAACTGAAATAAAATGTTTAACTACTATTTTTCCGCGTACTGTATTTTTTCAAAGCGCTCATATTTTTCTTCTAAAATGTACAGTTCAAATCGTTAAAATATTTTGATATTAGGGCGACGCGGTGTTGGATTCTCGTGGATAAGGGTGACACGAATAAAAAATTATTAAGAACCACCGGTCTACACGTTCCGTTTATCACTCGGTTCGAATTTCGACTGTGTGTTTTATCGTCAGTTCTTTTTAGTGATTTTTTTCGTTTTCGCCGATATGGAAGAACCGCTGTCGTCGTTTTTTACCATGACTTCTCCAAGCACGGGCGCATCAGCTCATGGGCGGGGGGGGGGGCAAGCTGATCGGACAAAAGCGGTCGAGAAAATGGCCGTGAAAAAGAGGTCGCGTGTCTTTGGCAGATGACTGAACGGACGAACGGTTGTACACCGCGTCACTTCGTCGTCGTTCGATTTCACGGGGATCGTCAGTCCTCCGGTCCGATCTTCGACTTCGTTCCGATCCGATAGGGGACGTATCCGACAAAACGTGTTACGCCGCCTTAACGCCGTCGGATCGACTCCGCCGTTACCCCGGGTCTTCCGGGTCCGCAGCCCGTCCAGGGTCGCGTTCAGACACCTCAAGCATTTCGTCAGCACCGAGCACACGCACCAGAACTGTACGCACAGCGACAGCGATTCCATTTTTTTGACCACGTTGTCCTGCGAAAAAAAAATAAAAAAGAAACACGTTTCGCCCGCGCGGTCTCACCCGTGCACGCCACGATCGTACCGCCATGACGAACGTCTTCAGGGAAAACGACAGTCTGATTCTGCCGAAACTCGTCACGGCCGACGCTACCGACAACACGGCGTTCGATGCGACCAACACGACGGACTCGACGTTAGCGTTGCGCGCCATTCTGCCCGTCGACGCGCCGTCGCCTGAACAGGTGAAAAGGTCACGCGGGAGTCGCGACGCGACGCGCGGTCCACTGACCGACGATCGACCCGTGACGTTTGAAAAAGCCATCGAACAGCTCGAACACTTGCCGCAGCCCCTTCAAACGGACCAGCATCGTTACGTACGTGACCACGATGAGCACTTGGTTCAGCCACAGCGACGTGACGAACATCGGCCCGACGATAATCTGTACGCGGTCGTGCGTGGTCAGCTGAAATCACAAATCCACCCGGTCCGCCGTCAGCGCGAACGCGCGTCGACCGACAAATGTTCGCGAATCCGTCGGTTCGCCGCGTCGCTCACGTTGCTCGAAGTCCTGTTCCCTTGGTACTTGATCGCGTCCCTCAAATTGTGCGTGTTGTCCGCGGAAACGACTAGCAGCAGCATGTAGCCGATCGAAAACGTTACACCCGGCACGTACCACGTGTTCTTCTTTTTCTATACGTGTGTCCGAGAACCGAGTAAAATCATACGTTACAATCAAAACAAACCTGTTGGTCCGATCGACAAAACCGTTTTTCGTTTTTAACGATTCGGACCGGAAATTAATCTTTAACAAAAAACGATCTATAGCGAATCGTCATACATAGGACCAGTTGCGGTCAAATGATTTAGTCGTGTTTTTTAACATGAATTTTGATCATTGATAACACAAGTCATAATTTAAGGATATAAGATCAATTTATTAAATAATTTTATTATTATTAAATTATTAAATCTATCTTTTTTTTTGCCGATTTATATAATACTTCATCTGTGGCAGGGACGAACGCAGTACAAAATGTGTGAATAGTTTTATCAGATTATTGTAAACAAAAATTACCTACATTAATATAATTTTTTTTTTCTATTACTCTTATTAAATAGGTAATAAACGGCATACTGTTAAAATTAATACGTAATAACAAAAAGGTCATGGGAGGCATATATCCCCTTCACCCCCCCCCCGTTTGACCGCCACTGCATAGGATAATGTTAAGATTTCGTACTGCAAAATGTGTGTGTGTGTGTGTGTGTGTGTCGTCGTTACGGAATTCTAAAGTATTAACGGTTTTACGCGGTAGACATTATTTTATCATTAACCTGGTCGTTGTCGTCCTTCGGTATTCGGATAGGCATCCACCCGAACAACACCGAATAGTAGTAAGGACGGTGAAACATTTAAACGCCAGATGTGTATCGACTTCCATGTTTGCCGAAACGAATAGTATCGGTCTCGCGGCTCCGCTCGTATTCCGTCCGTTCGGTGGCAATCACTACGTTTGTGGTGTTATTAAACAATGTCCGTGACGGTGTTGTTTTTCCGCCAACCCCGATAGTACAAATAATGCCGGGATAGGAAAACAAACGCGTTTTCATTATTAAATTCCTATTTGTTTTACATTGTTCGCGTCCGTATTAATGTTGTTCGGCGGTTTTTCTTTTTTGCTTTTTCTGCAATAATAAACGATAACGGCGTCAATCAATCGGCAAGCGCCCGTCAACACGTTGCCCACGACTATTATCGAAACGTCGACGATGGTGTTACTTCGTGACTTATCGTATTGTTGAGTATTTAACCTATTAGGTGAGAATAATACGCGCGTGACGTATAAAACGCAACGCTTGTACGATAAATCACGAATTTAGTTTACTAATACACGTTTCTGGGAGATCAAAACAATTATTGAACACCGTCGTCTGTACACTGCGCCGCGTTAAACAAACAATAATAACAACGCCGGTGCGTATCGCGCAATACTTATTATTAGAATAATTAATAACGTGTGTAGAAATCAAATGAATGATAAACCGGATGCTTGTTGAACGCTTTTGAAAAACTATTGCCGACGTTTGCCGCACAACGCGAATAAAAACGCGGTTGAATATTTTGTACGGGGGTTCAGAAAATCTCGAGACCATCGCCGCGACGAAACGATTATGATTAACGGCCGTTGAAACGTTATCGGGACGTTGCCGACGGGTCAGATTGCAATTTGTACGCGCGTGATGTGCGAAACGCGCAAATTGTATCACACGTTCCGGATTTGTTTGGCCGAGGCCTGCTCACCTGCACACCTTCCATTAGCGCAGGTGCGGATTCAGGTTTTTTATTACCGGGAGGGGTGGTGGGGTGGGGGAGAAGAGGGAGCACATTCAAAAATAAAGTGCGTGCGTGTTCAAAAATAACTTATACGAAACAGTTATGTTATTATGTTAAATAGAACATTGTAAACAACCCATAAATATCAAATAGTAAACTTAAAACTAATACTGTTTACAAATATTCAAAAAATAAAAAACATATACAATCGTTAAATCTAAATTACGAAACCAGGTCGTCTATTGGATCTCGCGAACACATCAATCACATCCTCAGAGTTTATTGTAACATCACGATGCGCATATAATAAAAACAGTCGATCGATCTTCCGACATCCTTGATCTCGTCCATGTTTTTATCCGCAGTAGAGATGAAAAATCGCGTTCTGCCGATGCAGCGGTCGCTAGTAATGTTACGAGTGTGTTTAACAGAGTTTTTATCGGGAATTATTCCTAAGTAAAACACCTAACCTCCTTCACCCTCCACTGAATCCACGCCTGCATTAGCACGAGGCGCTACAAAAGAGGTACGACGGCGCAGGACTCAGCCATTTAAGCTCAGACCTCGTGTCGTCTATTGACCGCCAGCACCGAGTCTTCGGCCCGTACCCTTTCAAGTAGAAAGCACGACTCGGTTTCCCGAGTCGTGTGGGTTCCCGTCTCCCCTCACTGGGTTCTTGTGGTTTGTTACTGTGTAGCGTCACCACGTTGCAACCTAGGTAGACACCTCAACCTTGCGGGGGCAGTGAGGCTTCCCCGTTCCCGCGGTACCGACTGGGATTTATGTTGACTTTGGTGGGTCAACCTGGGGTTAAAACCACTCCCACTATTCCAACTCCCCAGCCGGATAGTGCGGTTGGCCGATGATGTATCCAGCAGTGAGTGCCCATAAGGCTCTCAGACCCGTAATCGCTCGTTAAAAAGCTGTTTGCCCGTGATTTGAAACGCCGTATTTATAGTGTTCGCCACTGTTTACCGGTACGACGTACCACACCCTCCGAGGCTGCAGTTGTCCTGTGGGGCCGTCCTAACTTTCCGTTTCGGTCGTCCGGCCGTCGCTCTTAAACACGGACTACGGTGTCGGACGGACTTCGCACGGTCAAACACGCGTGCAACCATAACGTGTGTACTGGTGACCATAACCCCCGCACCCCTCCCCTCGATTTGGTTTCATACGATACTCGTTGTCGGCGGATACGGCGACCGGCGGCCTCGCCACGTTTTATTTCATAATCGAATCCGCCGTTTACAAAATGTTTCATTCTTCGAATCGTATTATTTCGTTTCATACGACACGTGTATCTATTGCAGTCTACCAAACGTAAACCGTTGAATTATAATCCAATACAACGTATTCGTCGTTCTGTATCGAAACAAAGAAAAATCAGACGGAATGACCGCATGACTCTGGAGTTTGAAACGGCCAACTGAAACGAGTGAAGGCGAAAACGATGCGGTCGCAAAACGAGTGATTGGATCGTACTCGTATCACACACACACACACACACACGCACACAATCGAGATTATTATATACGAATTTAATAAGTCCCGTAAAGTACAATCGATACTGTAATAAAGTTACGCCCCGCTGCACAAAGTCGAAGAAAATGGAACGAAAAGGCTCTTCCGACTGTTCCAAGCACACTAAAGAACGACGGTTCAAAATTATTTGAAATACAATTATTATTATTGTTCACTTTTAATCTTGTCCTTAAATTTTCTGTCAGGCCGTTCCTCAATTGCGTATCGATCGATTAAACTAAATACGTGTATATAGCATAATATAAACTCGTCTGACTTCGTACAAATAAATCTGTGCATTTATTTGGAGACAAACAGTTTTTGGGAACCCGTCGTGTTCTGACGATCGGAATTGTTTCATTAACGTTGACCGAACGGCATACGCGTACATTTCAAAATATTGTTTGATACATTGTAAAACATTCATCAATTATGTTCTGTTTTTTGGCACCATTTTGCCTTCATTTTAATGAATATTATTCACGATTTCTAAAATACAGTGTTTATTCAGAGTTTTAATTGCACTTTGCCTATTGTATATTGTGTCACAGAGTGTAAGTGGTCGGGTGGTTTTTATTATAGTTGAGTGTGTCGCGACGAAAAATTAAGGTTCTATTCACACGTCGCGTTGGACGCGGACAAGCAATCAAAACCTTTTTGTGAAACATTTAAAATAATATTCGACTTGACATTTTCAAAAAAAAAAAAAAAAAATACAATACAATTCAAAAAAAAATCTTATGAATAATTGCAGTTTTTAACAATAATATGAACGTGTATGCATACGAAAAGTCAATATACGAATACTCGTTACGTCGTGTCGTCACGGATACCCAAGTCCTAAATCAAACACACGACGGGCACAATATAACGAATTAAACAAGTATACGCGGTATAATACAAAAACTGGGGAGGAGGACCCGTGTTGAACAGGATGATTTGTTGACTATAACTGTTGTTAGCTAACGTTTACTCGATGCACATTCGTCGGTTTAATTGTAGTTGTACTGCAAGACAATTACCAAATACGAAATGACACTGACCACGGCCTAAAACAAAAATACACCATATAACCCTCTCGTATAGCCGACCTCAGCCGTTGTTTTTATTATCATAGTTTTTTTTTTTACCGAAGATAGAAACGTTTTGTCGATCGTTACCATACCGCAAACGTTGAATTTTATTTTACAATACGCCAAACGTCGCAAGAATCGTCTCATCTGAAACAATACACGTTATTACAAATATAATCGGTTTTTTCTTTGTTCAAATCGACCCCGCGACCGTAGTGTAACGGCAGTTCCGGAAACGGAAATCGCACATTTTACCGATCGATAATCAATTTGTTGGAGACCCGGAGGTTGGTATTCTGTAGGCACACCATATTTAACGCGTTTCGCTTGGATATATATGTGCATGTACATCAGGCCCGGCTCGAGCGCTTAAACACGCCTAGACGAAATGAAGATTTGCCGCTCCCTCACATGTTTATAAATACAATATTATCTCTCAGGCGTAAATGAAGGGGGCTCCCCTCCCCACCAAAAAAAAAACTGCTATAGCCTCTCCCGCAATTTTTTCGACATTTTATATGGTAATAAAAGGTTTTTAAAATTATACTTTTCTTATATATATATATATTATCGTACAAATTATCAGCTCCCCCCCCCCCAAATTGTCCATGAATTCCTGCCTACGGAATAACATCAAATATTTGTTTATATAAACAAAACTAAAATTATATAGTCCATTTATTAAAGCTTATTTCAGATATGTAGACGATACATTCATTTTATTCAGAGATACGAATGTACATCCACAGAAATTATGGTTAATAATTGAACATATTCAATTCACCCTAGAAACGCAATTAAACAATAAAATAAATTTCTTGGATCTCACGGCTAGTCTGGAATCACGGCAACTTTTCATAAATTTTACAACATTTATGCACTAGTAATTTATTATTGGAATATAAACTCAAAGAGCGCGTTATACAAGTTCAACGGGTCATTTGATATAAATGTTATAGGAAAATAATTTTTAGATTCGAATTTTTTGTCACGCAATATAATATGTATTGATTTTTATAAAAATCACGTACAACAATATCAAATCACGAAACGCCGTATCTGAAAAACGCCGCCCTAGGCGTGTGCCTGTGTTGCCTACCCGTCGAGCCGGGCCTCATGTACGGGTACATAAATATGTGTATATATATATATATATGACACGGAGAAAATTTTTTTTTCTTTTATGCGAGTCGCTACAGCAGTGGTGCGTTTTTCGTCGGTCGTGTTTTTCGCGCATTACCTCCATAGAGTCGTCGCCGAACGTTTCCCTCGCTGTCTGAGCCGAGTCGTGCAGACGTTCGTCCTGCAAACACCGGACGCGCGTGAAGCCGCGTCGTCCAGACCAAGAAATGACTGTCGGCGACGAAAATAAGAAACCCTTCTGAAATTCGTCGCCGACAAATTTTTGTTTTCCATCCGACGCGGGAAATATTCGACAATTAAACCCGGGGAAAACACATAATACATATACATACTATTAATTTAAATTAGAAAAAATAAAACGAGTCGTGCCATATGTTTATATAATATTGGTATATGAATTATTTGATTGTTTACAATCTACCGCGTATGTTATTTTTATTTCGTAAGATCGGGCCACTTGGCGTCGACAGTTAGGTTATTAAAAAATAATCATTTTTATTCATAGATACTTTTTAGAAAATGTTGATTTTTATATCGAACCGCGGGATAAATTAGTGTACTCGTGTTTTAAACTTATTTTACAGTAACCGAAATAAGTGATATTTTATAACGGCAAAACAAGCTGTGTGCCCGATATCCCGGGTACCCGTTTGTTAAAAATAAAACGTTGTAGTTAACATCAAAATGATTGTAAACACGTAGTCGAAAAATTTATGTTTGTTGGGACCGTTTAGTTTTCGTCAAGTCGTTTTCATCGTTTCCAAACTCCCGTCCGGCGTTTGGCTACTCACTTGGTCCGCGACCGAGGACGCGGCGACGCACACGAGCGTCACGCCGGCCGCGCGGTTGGCGGCCCGCCACAGACGGACGGCGACCGCGGCGGGCCGCGCGCCCGGCGCCCTGTACGCGGAGATCGCGTCGAACAGGCCGCACACCGCGCTGAACACGTGGCACGACACGTTGGCCAGGACGCGCGCGCCGCACGCGCGGTTCGCCGCGCGCGCGGCCCCGGCCCACGTCCGGTACGCCGCGTCCGCCCGGCCCGCGCCCGCGCCCGTCCGCAGCACGCGCGCGTTCAGCTCCGCGAGCCCGTCCCCGAGAGTCCAGCAGGACCGCACGAACTGCAGGTCGGCCGTCAGCGCGCCCAATTTGCACACGTCCTGAAACCGCGACCGGGGTTGGGACGGTCACGACGCGCGCGCGAATCCCTGCGATCCCCGAGGACGCCGAGTCCGGGGAGACGCGCGACTCCGTTTTTGGCCGCGCGCCGGACGGACGTTTCGTTGTCCGACTGACGCGGGGTAACGTTTGACACGCACGCCCGTGCGACGAACGCGTGCTCGGTGGACTTTACATTGATTTCAACAATGAAGTTTGAACACGTCCAGTCTTGATTTGGATCATACGTGCTCATTGTTGTCTGTCACACGTATGGAAAGTATACCGATGGGCAGGGCTCGGATTTTGTAGCGAATGCTTCTTTTGAGGCTCGTTCCGATTTTAATGAAGTAAATTTTGTTTTGCTTTTTTTTTTTTGCTTTTTCCCCTATTCGGTTCTTTTTTTCTTGATTTTTATATATTTTTCTTGAAAATTTAACTTATTTCTATGTATATTATACTCGTACTATATTACAACAAATTTTGGATTCATACCACATGCAATTACAAAATTAGAAAAAAGAGGTATTTTTTATTTTTGTTTCAAGTATTTTCCGCATTTATATATTGATTTTTTTTTAGGCGAACCCTTTGCAAAAAGTATAGGCACTGTGTTAGAAGCAAAACAAAAATTAGAGGAAGCTAATGGTGAAGTAGCGGAATTGATTTTAGAAAAGTTCAATCGTGTTTTTTCAAAGAATAATGGATGGGTAGAACTTCAAAAAAATCAATAGTATTCATAACGGCACTGCACTAAACGTAAATGTGGAACAGTACGATTCAAATGATTTAGTTTATATATGCACCGATTACATCGGTTGACGTGGAAAGGTCTTTTTCTGTGTATAAAAATACATTAGCGCCCAACAGAACGAGTTTTAATGAAAGTAACTTGACTAAATATATAAATTCCTTTTTTAATATTTGATTTTATGTGCAATTGAAATGTGTTTTTTTAGAATTAAATTTAATAAATGATTTTAATTAAGGATTTATTTTGCTACAAAATCCGAGCCCTACCGATGACTGTCATACTCGGTCGGTTCGATTCGTTTGAAATCCGTTGCCGAATAATTTGCCACCCACCATCGACGTTCGTTTTGAATCACGCGGATATTTGAAAACGCACCGCGACCGCGTGTCGACTGCTTTCGAGTTCGGCGGTCGTGGTGGCGCGCGATAGTTAGCAGCGGTGTTGACGGGAATCGGTTACACTCGCGGACGGGCGAGGAAGAGGCATAACGACGCGGCCGAAAACAGAGTGGCGCGCCCTCGGGAATCACAGCAGTGCACGCGGTCTCGCAACACCGGACCTGAAACAGCGAGTTGTACGCGGCGCCGTCCCTGTTCCGGTCGTCGTACGGGCAAAGGGCCGGCCCGCGTTGGCCGCGACGAACAGCAAGACGACCGCCGTTCTCCGGGCGTCGCGCGCCGGACCCGTGAACGACTCTGCGACTACGAAATTGAAAAACATGAAATATAATTATTACCGCGACCCCGTTGGTCTGACAACATTTTATGACTGGTCGCATTTATTTTAGTAAAAATGTTATATTAAAAATTATTTGCCGCCCTAAGCACTAGCTCATGGTGTTTACTGGTAAATACCGGCACGTACCGCACCCCGTACCCCGTATCCGTTTCGGTCGATATTCGACCGGGAGGCTCGACCGGCGGCGCGTTTTCGTTATAACCGCGGTATCGCTTGTGGTTAATGCTTAAAGTCGGACTACACAAAATCATCGTGCATAGGGGAATTTTTATGTTTACAATATTATTCGTTACATAAAAATATATAATTTTATGTTATAATGTTTTTTTTAAAACTATATTTGGAAGAAAACTTTAGCCCGCAGGAGGGGGGCAGTTGCCCACCCCCCGTGCGCTTATCGCTTTACGTCTCCGTGAAGCATTTTAGGGGTAGGGGGATGGAACGAAATTCCAAACACGCCGCCGGCCGGCTAACTCGCGTCGTGTACTTCTAGACGTTCGCGAATCGTCCGGCGCGTTCAGCTCGGCTTTCCCGCGGGTCAACGGCAACGAGCAGCCGAGCAAACACATCGCGCTGCAAGTCCAAAACTCCAAGCGCATTATTCTCTCGAAAGCCGTGTCGTCCTTCGTCGTCTGAAAAAAAACGCGAATCCCGTCGGTTTACGTGGTTGCCTCGTCACGTGGCCGCTTCACCTCGTCCCGTTGTTCCGTCCAGCGTTTCGTCGCGTGGTCCACTTGGTTGGCGACGACGGCCAAACACCACGACAACGAGCCGGCGTACGACACGATCTGCGGACACGGTGTCTGGAAATTATCCGATTATCTTCGAACGCACGTTTGTACGAGACGCGGTAACGTTTTCGTGATAAGCGTGTATAGATCGCGTCGACGTGTCACGTTCACGAAACTAAACTAAACAACGAAACTGTTTTCGAAACATGCGGTTTATTTCACTTTGTCGCGAACGACGGCCAACGGATCTATTGACTTGTACGGTAATTGTTGTCAAACGTCAAAAGAATCGCTACGCGGGGGACCATGTTATTTGGTTTTCGACCGCTTGAATACGAGAAAGTAGATTTCCTGACCGTGTTTAAGTTTTCCGTGCACGAACAGGCTGATTCTATAGTTCGTTAAATAGGTTTATGATTGTTATTTTAGGTATCAACCAAATAATCGTCTATTTGGTGACGTGTTCTATGCTACAAGCAGTGGCGGCTTTGGTTCTTTGTCTAGGGAGGGGGCCAATATTTTTTGATAACGTATATATACGTAACTTATATAAGTTTTCACGTTCCAAAGCGATTTTCTAGGGAATGTCATATCCTTTTTATAAAATATTGTTTAACAAAGAAGTTATAACGTTTTACATTTTTCATTCTTTTTTAAAGCTGGTAATTTGTTTTTAAACAATATTTTACAAAAAGGATATGACATTCCCTAAAAAATATTGTCCTTTTCAAAATAGGTGTTTCAACTTTAATTCTGACGTAGACCCCCCCCCACATTTACTGTTTCACGTACTGTAATTTTTTCTATATTTCCTATAAGATAGACGGAGACAACAAATACGGGTGAGACGCCTCTTAAATATATATATGAACACGTACATAAAATATGAACATTTACTATTTATTACTTTAAATAATATATAACCAAATAATTATAGTAAAATTTATTTTGGTTATCTTACCGATTTTTATTTTTGAAAAAAAAAAACATTAATTTCTACTACAGTTGAATTTATTATTGAACTTATTTAACTTCAAACTAACCGAAAAACGACAACGCGTACTGTCAAAAATTAAAATGTAAAATGTCTAGGGGGAGGGGCATGTCCCCTATGCCCCCCCTAAATGGTGCCTTTGGCTACAAGTTGGGTTGTTTTTTTTTTTCGATGAAGTTAAGTACAGAACCTCTGCAGGACCAGTAGTCTTCATTAAATTATCGTAAAAAATTAAAAGTTTCGACGAATGTGTACGTATTATGTTGTTTGAATGTATTCCGTCTTTGAAGATAATCGTTTTGCATGCATATTCGATTCCACATAATAACTGCGTCATAATACGATCGTTTATATATTTTATTACCGTTATCGATAAATCTAATAATTGACCCGAATAATCGTTTTTACGACCAACTCGATATAATTGAAGTTTCCGTCGATTACGTTTACCGAGTAATACATTCTACGCGTTGCTGTCGATACGGATATTTTCAAGACCGACGACGTTTTTTTACAAATTGACCGTCTTCTTTTTTGTTGCTTGTTGTTTGTCTTGAATCGTCGACCGCGTACAGCTAACCGTCAAAATGTAACGATACTTGTCGCCAAAATACAATACAATACGAGTGTACGGCTATACGGTTAATAAACGTGCACGTAAACACGCCATTGAAAATATTAATGGTGAACGTCGCCGAGTGAATATAGCCGAAGTCTGGTGAGGGTAGTCTCGAGACGACGTGACCCGTCGAAACTATGACGGTACGATCAAACCGTTGTATCGACGTTTTAAAAGTGAAATTTCGTCGTGCGTCATAATCGAATCCCTTCGCACGCATTCGAGTTAGGTCTAAATCAGTTTCCCGCGTCACGAGGGTGGAGAAATTCGTAATCTCCCGCGCTCAATTTTCTCTCGTCATGTCTTAGAAAACCTCAGGACCCCATTGCGATCGCAATTGTGTTCCCTTGGAGTTTCTTTGGATACTGTAAATATTTTGGTTTCTTCCATTCCGCAAGTGGCGTCGTTAATCGTTGAATTTTTATCATCGGCTGGTTTTCTTGTTTAACTCCGTCACTTGTCATTCAATTTGTTGGCTCTATTTCGTAGTCTTATCATCTTCGCTTGTATATTATATCGTATTTGTTGATTATCATGTTTATTGTTTTGAAATATGTTGATCAACGTAATTGTTCAAAGTTTATTGTGTACTTATCATCATAATACTTCTTTTAAAATAAAAAATTTAAAAAAAAAAACAGCAGCCGAATCGAGCAATGTTTTGTTTCTAGACAGTTTGCATAACGTCGGCCACACGCCATAGCGCCGTACGGAGAAAAACAGGCTATGATAGATATATACATATTCTGGTGAATTGAATAGCACGGAACGAAAATCAATAGTAAAATAGTAAAATAGTAAAATCAATAGTACAGCGCGTTGTAGCTGCTCGTGGTGGAACGTGCAAATTCCGAGTTCCATCAAAGTTTGGCGCGCTAACTGAAAACGAACGGAAAACGAAATTTAAATATAATAAACCAATAATTAATATTAATAAAAAAACTTGAATCGAAATATCACTAGTATATAGTAAAAAAAAAAAACGGCAACTAGAAGAGTACCAATATAATAATAATAATTTATATTATTTGAGTACATTATGTACGTGTTCATTGTAATTTCAAAATGATTGGAGCATAATTAATTATATTTTTAGTTTATAATTCACAACACGATTGGATTCTTTCAACGTTACTTTCGAATAAAATATCATGTTGAAGTAAATTATAATACAATTGATAATACATCAAACGCACTTGTAATGTACTGTTGTATATAATCGAAAAATGTGACCACCGCCCAAAAATGGACCCATGGCCACCACGTTCCTAAATCGGACACTGGTTATATGTTAATGTTGGAAACGGCTGATCAGTCTCGTAGCGGCCTAAGCCCAAGCGGTTCTCAATTATTTTAGGACACGCATGAGTCAGGATTTACAGGATAACAAATTTTGTTTAAAAACACAAATTTCTCACAAAATAACCTCACGCGACTCCGACAGTCTTGGGAACGCTGGCCCAAGCGCGTTGTCAATGTTGATCGGGACAATGACGACGGCCCGCGTGTGGAATTCGGAACGAACGAACGAACGAAATCACATGAATGCACAACGAAATCGGCGTGTTGATTACCTGATGCGTTTTCGAAGCGTACGTCATGCTGCAAGTACCGAACAGCAACGACGCGTAGTAAATAAACGCGTACGAAAAGTTTTCCCGGCGCCTGACCGCGTCCTCCTCCATTTTCAATCGCGGCCGTACGGAAATGACGTCCGCGCGAATTGTTTTACGTTGTCGACGTCGAAAACTAACAAAAAAAAAAAAAATGAAACGTCCGACACTCTTTCGTTTGTCTGCTAGCAATAACAAACGAAATCGTGGAATCCACTAATCTAAACGTTTGTTTGTACGCGGCGTGTTTGTATGTGCGCGAGACGATCGAACGGAAAACCTTTCAAATTAATTGTTTTAGAGAAAAAAAAAAGAAGAAAAAAACGTCGAGTTGGAAATATTAATATATACGCAGCCTGTCCGACAAATAGGTTACAAAAATATACCGAATAATGTGTATAATGGATTTATTATTTTAAAACTTTTACACGATAAATTAGACGTATTTTTCTGTTTTTTCACATAGTCGCCGTTCGAATCGGTGCATTTTTCCCAACGTTGGAGTAACTTGAAAATGCCGTCTCGAAAATACGCAGCACGTTTTCCATGACCTCCTCATTTTGAAAACGAATACCTCCCGAGTGTTTTTTTTTTTAACGGACCAAACAAAAAAAATCTGAAGGTGATCGGGTTGGCATAAAATGTAATTTGTCATGGACAATTTCATGCACAGCAGTCAGATCAAGTTGTGTGGTCATTTCCCGAATTTCGAGTCGTCTGTCCGATCGTAGCTGTTTTTCGACCGCCTCAATGGTTTCGGGCGGTGGACGTGCTTATTTGGTTCATCTTCAACACTTTCTCGACGCGAATTAAATTTTGTACACCGAACCCATACGAATTTTTCGAGACGTTACGCGGGAACCATAAAATTCGTTGATTTTTCGATGAATTTCATTCGGAGAAACATTTTGAAAATTGAAAAATCGAATGACGGCACGGACTTCTTCTTTTGTGCAACTCAACTATCGGGTTTCCACGTTTATAACTACGTAGCCGACGGAACACTAAATTGTCCGAGTCCCACGGCACGTGGAATACGTCGTTTGTCACGTAATTGTCATTGCTTCTGGAGATGTCCTGCCGACGCGGTCCATTGTTCACGCTAAAAATAACTTTGTCGGACAACCCACGTGTAAAAATAAATCCACATTGCGGATCGAATTGTGACGGTTATGGTTGTGACGACGCGTTCGAATTAGAACGCGCGTTTTCGTGCTCCGGCGAAACGTCGTGATATAACGAACGTGGGGGGTGTAGGGCGCAGGATTCGGGGACGTCCGGTCGTCCTGAATTGCAAACAGCGGGATTGCATTCGTCGGCCGGTCCGATCGAATAAAACGTGTCGCGCGCGCCGTTACACACGGACGTTATCCGTAATAACGACGTTTCGTTTCGATTGCAGATCGCGATCTACAGATCGGTCACCGGCCCGCCAACGTGGTCAAAGACAGAAGATTGAACTTTATCACCTGGGAACCGTACTTTTGCGTGCTGCTTCAAGACGAACAGACGCTGACCGCGTACAGGAGCGAAGAATTATCCGTAAATATTCGTCTTTTCTTTATTACGACGTCGTTTGTTCTTTTTATTTTATTTATTTATTTTTTATTTTCAATCGCGTCGTTAAATCCCTATCCCGTCGCTAACAAATTGTAATCGATCACCAATTCACTAATAATAATCATTATTACAATAATGTTCAGTATAACTATTAATAAGTTTCCTATTTTATTTCTTAGATATTCCCAGGGACTGCGCTAAGGACAATAACGCACGCTTTTAAGGTTGGTGCTTATGGAAATAATAGAACGTACTGTTATGTTTTTTTATTGTTTTTTTATTCCCTCCCCCCCGAGGTGCTCGGCGATAGTCGTGTTTACAATAGATACGTAATAGCAATACTGTTAATATTTTTTATCGACAGTGTATTTTGTTGAAATGGCTTTTTTTTGTTTTAAAACACGAAATCTCCGACTGCCAGCTGCCCATGTACATTCGCTTTTGCCGTAGCTATTTACAACGCTTGCGCTTATAACTTTAATAGTGTTTATTTAAATTTTTTTATTTTTATCAATAACAATTAATGATTTAACATAATGGTGATGAGTGTTTATTTCACAACGCTCGTTGGTACACGAATACGTGCATTTCAAGCAATTATGTTGAAGTTATATTATGGTGTGTACAACAATAGACGAAATGTTTTCAAACATTCCGTTTCAAGCAAACATGACTTCAATAACGTGAAATTCACCTCGCGATTGCGAAAAGTCGCGAACTATCGTATTTTGTTTATTTTATTTTTATTTTTTTATTCTGAATAATATTCGATTACTCGTTTTAGCCGATAGTAGTTATCTATTTGACCCACGTTACGAATGGACGGGCGAGACAAAGAACTCCTTCGATAATTCTCAGATCCGCTAGTACCGATTACGAAGAAATATTTCCCCCCGTTTTCATTGTGCAAACGTGTACGTTTATTATTGCAAACGGTCAACTTGATGAAACCCCCCACCCCCCTCCCCATCGCCGCGATCGTATTACACTCAAATCGGTAATACACAACAGTTTCATACAAATTATTTAACCAAAAAGCGTTTGTTATGTACTGAGGGGTTTTTTTTTTTTTGGCGCACGTTATTCTTACAAATGAAGGAGCTTTTTTTTTTATTCGTGCACATACTCAACTTTTGACGTTCCGTGTGAAAACGTTTCGTTTAAAACAAGCGTTTCCAATCGAATTCTCCACGTCATAAGGTGTCTCGCACGATAATTCGTAACCGTCTTACACCGTCACAACTAAAGTCACGTTTATCCAGACGAATACGTGTTTTGTCTTTAATTTTGAATCCATAACATCTCCCTTAGTTTTGAACACACACGTGTTTCGTACTGACGACGGGCAACGCATATTGAACTCTGAATGTTAACAACACATCGAGTATACAATAACATCGATATACGTGTATAAATATAAATATATTATTTTTGTTGTTGTATTCACTCCAAAGACATGAACGTTATTATAGAGCAGCGGTCCCCCCTACGCGGCCCTTTAACAAATTTTGTACGGCCCGCATTAAAATTAAATCGTACATTCTAAAATCCAAAATTCTATAAACAGTGAATAAAATGAAATATTTTTTTTGTAATTGTAATTATTATTGTTATTATATATATATATTATAAAATATTATTTCATTTTATTATTTTCCACTAAATTTAGTGAACAGTTGTAAATTTTTATATTTTTATCATTAAAAATGTTTGCGGCCCATAAGTAGTTTTCAAAAATTACATTTGGCCCTTTCTAAAATCCTAGTGAGGACCGCTGTTATAGAGCGTGATTTCTTCGCGTTGCGTATAGAACGCTCGTAAACGATCGGTCGGATTACGTGATTTCATTTTAAAATTCGATTGAACCAAAATAGAATAACTTAATAGTGAACATTTCGATGTAACTATTAGCGCGTGGTTACGATTTTGATTGCGGGCCCGGAGAAAAAGTGTCCGACGACGAACCCGAAATCTCTGGAAAAATATCGTATAAAGTTAAAAACATATTAAAAAATCGTCGGAATAAAAAAAAAAAAATAGTACACATTTTTATCTCTCGGCCGACGTTTAGTATGCGTTTAATATTTCTTGAAAATGAATTTAAACTATATACATATATACATATTCACAGTACCAAATAAAAAAAAATTAATGTTCCACGCTATACGCAGTGTACGAGAATTGTTGTTGTTGTTGTGATAATCCACATTCCACCGATTATACATTATTCTCATAAACTATTATTATTAGTTTTTAAATAACAATTTTATACTCGTCAAAATGTATGAACACGTTGATAGCGTTTCGAATTTCAACAGATGTTTCGTAAAAGAAAAAGAAAAAAAAGATATATTTTCCCGAAAAATTATTATTATTATTATTATTACTGTTATTAACGTTTTTATCACTATTATTATTGTACGGTGAACAATGTGCCCACAATTATCCGTATAAATTATAATAATAATGTACAAACACATATAGATTAAACGACGGAGATTGGACTTTTACGAATCCGTTGATCAAAGGTTATTCATTGAGGTTAACGTTTAGCTAAATTTTATCATACGTTTAATTTAATCACCACTATATATATGTACGTGATACACCAGTTATGAACCAGTTGATTTAGATCTACCGACCAGTTGTGATCTGTTGGTGGAAACTCGGATCGTCGTGATAAAACATATTCGTCCGTCTGGTAAGTCAATTATTTTTATTCTAATCGCCAACAGTGGTCATGTAATTTACTTTTTTTTTTTTTTAATCTCTATAAAGCAACGTTCGAGAACTCGAATAATAAAATGATACACTGTGTATTTTATACGATATTCCTATCGATTTTCTTTTTTATCTATGTCTATTTTGTCTATGCGAAAAATCTTTTTACGAACAAAAATCATGTTTCAAAAGTTTAACATTTTAATACTTACACGAATTATTTTTAAAATACACAAAATTATCCATTATATGTGCCGTGATAAATGACTAAAATAATATTTACGGGTTTAGATTTTGGTCGAATTGATGTTTTTTTTTTTATTTATTTATTTATTTTGCTTTTGTTAAAACCATTAACACGACAATTATAGTACAACAATTATTTTACAAAGAAAGAGAAAAAAAACAGTTTGTAAATACAATATATAAAGTAATCTAAATTAGGAAACCAGCGTTAAGGATGAAATTGATGATTCAATAAATGACAATAGGAGAACGGGAGTTAAGAATATGACATGAATTTGGAGAAAGGAAATCTAGAGAGGATAGGCATGAAAAAAGACGGTGTCTGTCAGAGACGAGAGAAGGACAGTTAAATATAATATGATTAAAGTCACAGAATGCCTTTTGTTGGTGCAACAAACATAAAGAAGATGCATTTAAAGAAAGGTGAAAGGCGTGATGAGGAAGCAAGCTGTGCCCGATACAAAGACAGGAAAAGGAATTAACAAGCCGTTTAGGAATGTCGAGACCTAAGAACCACGGACGTAGAGGAATGGTAGAACAGATTGTTCTGTACCAAAAGCATAATTGAAAGGAATGGAGGACCATTTGGATTCCCAGGATTTGTGTTGGAGTTCGCGGTGAATTGGAAGGATATCTGCAGCTAGAATTTTACAATGAGAAAAGTGGTTAAGGTCTTTGATGGAAAATGCCAGAAGATCGGCTCGTTCGTTTCCTAGAATACCTACATGGCTAGGCGCCCATAAAATGTTTACGAGTTTTTTTTCAAGACTAAGACGGTAGATTAAAGATTTGATGAGGAGGTCAAAAGGGAGATGGGATACAGAAGAATTGGATGGTTCAGATGAAATAGCAAGAAGACAAGATTGGAAATCGGTGACGATTAAAATATTATTATGTTCTAACGAGGAGATAAATTCTAAGGCACTTATAATGGCATAGCATTCGGCAGTGAATGACGGAATTGACGTTACTCATTGTTTTTTTCTAATATGAAAACGCCCCGAAATCCCAACACGGTTTCTTGTGTTCACAAACATATGGCACGGACATATGAATATTTTTAAAAGGATATATTTCAACACTGCCGGTAGTATTTTAATCCCAAATCAGTTTTCGTTTAGTTTAAACAATAATTACGTACACGTTTAACAATAATACGTGCTTGACGCCGTACAGTATTACATTAAATGTTCGATTCGAAAAATTCGGTAGAATAATGACGATAGTGACATTTTGTTTTGCGAGAGCGTCTAACGTTTCAATTACAGCGAAAACGTTTGATCTTCATCGAATCGTATTAAAAATCAAAAATCTCGAACGACATTTTATCTTTAAAATTTTTTTATTCTCTATGCAGAATAGTTTTTCGAATGCGATCATCTCAAATTCATAATAATGACGTGCTAACGTACGTGAAGATGAGCAAAACGAGATACGAGACTTGACGAGTGCCCGCCAGCGTATTTTCATTTTTTAAGTACAATCATTAAACATGATTTCAAATAAAACGCACCTGGTCAATACCACATGAACGATTACAATATTTGTAATTATCGTTTGTATTTGGTTGACAGAGTTTTATCAAGTAGCAAAACTTAGTCGTTTCTACTAAATTCTCAATTGTTTTCGAGCTGATAAATAAACGGACGCTTACGACGAATTTATAGTTGTTGACCCAGATGTTTATCATAATTTAATCGTCTCGAATATCGTACGGCGGTCAAAATGTTTTATCGATTCCGATCTATTTGAATTGTTAGTAAAATGCTCTCCCGTGATTACCCAAGTCCAAATGTCAACCATGTCCTTCAGGATCCAAAAATAATCATAAAATACGCACTGTATCGATTAAATTTCTCTCTTGAAACTTTTAGTAAACTCTAATATAGGGGTAATACAATGGTTTTGAAATTAAATTCGTTTTCTCGACGTGAACTACGAAGACAATTCGTTATTTTCTTTCGATAAAATAGTATTATTTTCGTATGATCTGTATTTGTGATTTTTATGTACAGAATTCGATCGTTTTACAGTGAACATCAAAACAATCACGGAACAATAATAATTACTAATAAAATGTTTACGAGTCGATCGATTTCATTTCTCGTCGGGACAAACGCGTTCCTCTAGACACGTGTAATATAAATAAACGTGGTCCATTTTTGTAGTTATTTTACCCGCACTGTAAATAAGATAATAACGGATATCTGGTCATTTCATCAGCCGATTATCGGTTATTCCGGTCACATTAGTGCTACACAGCGGTCCTGGAGATAATCCGGTTGAAAAAATAAACCGTACGTTTTGTCAATCTATTTCGCAGTTAGGAACATGTTCACGTTTGTGAAAATGCAGATCGTCGTGGCTACGTGTCTGTTGTTCGTGTGTGTGGTCCACGCGGTCGATCGAAAAGCCGACACTCCTCCACGGCCGTCCAACAAGGTGATGACATACGTATATATACATTTATAAATATACACATGCATACAGGGTGTATCTGAAATGGGTTTCACTGGTCAGTTGGTTATACATCGTGTAGGGCGAAAAAACGAGGAAACTTTTAGAAGAAACAACTTGTTCACTCGTAAAAATAATATCCTAACCCATGACGCGCGTGATTCCTTGCGAAATTCTACGCTAAAAAGACGTGTCACGTCATTTTAAGGTACAATTTTCGCAAAGAATCACTTAACGTTTAGATCACTGTTAAATTTCCTTAATTCATAAAAAAAAAAAAGCAATTTCGTTGTTGTATAAGCAAAAATAACCCGTACTACGCGATTTCTCGCCGAAATCCTATCCCAAAATGATGTCGTTTTGGGGCAGAACTGGGGCGATGAATCACGGTCGTTCGACGAGCGAACGGGTTAAAGCGGAAAACAACGGAGGCGAAGGAAAACGTTTATCGTTTTCTTTACGTATTTTTCGGAAATGTCCATGTAGCCTGGGCGTGGATACGTCCAGACGTCTCCGGAACCGGCAACGCGGATGTTCCGGTTAAAAACACGTGGACGACCTAACCTAAAAGTTTCCCCCCCCCACCCGTTCTCTCGGCCCACGCGATGTCACACGATATTGACCCCGTGACCCGTCACGCGTTCACGGACCGTTTGTCGTTTTCAGTTCGGGAAGAGATCGTCGAGAGCCGCGTTGCGCCCGTACCCGTACGGCGGTTATCAATACGTGAGTGTTACGCACCGCAACACGATCGGAAAAACAACCGATCGCGACACTCACAAAACAATCGTTTACAGAGTCCGGTCGAGCCGCCCGCGTGGAAGGACGTCGACGAGCACAACCCGACGTACTGGTCGTTCGTCGAGGCGGCCGAGGACAAATTCCCGCCGCCGCCGACGACGCCGCCGCCGCCGACGACGCCGCCGCCGCAGCCTCAGCAGCCTCAGCAGCCGACTTACCGGCAGACCGCGTACGTGCCCGTGTTCGACGTGGCCGACGTGGGCCGGCCGTCGTGGCCGGGGCCCGAGGCCGGCCGCGACGACTATTACGCGCAGTCGGACCCGTCGAACGCGTACTATCCGGTGGACGACCCGCCGCCGCCGCCGCCGGAAATATTCGGCACGCGGACCGCGCTGATCGTGTTGACGTTGTCGGCGAAACCGGAAAACGCGACCGACGACGGCCGCGACGGTGACGACGACCACGACGACGACGACGACGATCTGCTGTTGTTGTTGGTCGACCGCTATATGAACACCATCGCCGAGGTACGGCTGAAGGACGAGCCGCCGTTCACGTACCTGACCGTGGACAACGTTTCCGCGGAGTTCCCGTCCGACGGCCCGGCGCCGACGGCCGACAGCGCGGACCGGACGTCCGCGGACGCGGTCGTCGACAAACACGACAACGCAGTCGCTTAAAGATCATTACTATTATCGTTATCATTATTATCGTTATCATTATCGTTATCATTATCGTTATTATCGTTATTATTATTAACACTATTTAGCCGGTTAAACGCAGTGGTTGAATTGGCGGTGTGGCCGGGGGACCCGTTCTATTTTGTCGATTACGTCCGAACGACGAGATCGCTGAAAACCGATTTATGGCAAACGCGACCGTCCGCCTTCAAATATACTCGTGTTTTATACCGTTCGTCGAATAACCGGATACCGACCGTTCCATTTTCCGCGTCGACGAATCGCTGACGACCATCACGACGAGTGTGTTGAGCGCGCAACCGTTTTGTTGTAGCCTTTCCGGAACAAACCCCCGTCATTTTTCTCGCCCCGATTCAACCGCTGGTTTAAACGACGGCCGACGAACCCTTGCGCGTTAGATATGTTTGTCGGTCGAACAACCTAACCTAACATAACCAACACTAACCTAACCACCATTGCGAAACATTGTTATCACTTTGCGAATAAAGTATTCTCTGTGTGCGGTCCAACCGTTCGCCAATCTACGTGGTCTTTTTGTTTGTTTTGTTGCGTTTTCCCCCGTCGTTAACGACGAACGGCCATAACGCCCTATATCGACAGTGTAAAATGCGTCGTGCGTTTAATAATTCCGTCGAACTCAAACCGACACGACGTACGTTTATTTCCATACGTGCAACGGCGGTTCTTGACCATTTTCTTTATTCGTGTAAATCACCCTTATCCACGAGAATCCAACACCGCGTCGTCCTAACGTCGAAACACTATACAATTCAAACGGTACATTTTACAAGAAAAATACGAGCGCTTTGAAATAATACAGTACGCGGACAAATAATAGTCAAACGTTTTATTTCAGTTGTAGTGTTTTAGTTTTTAATCGAAAAACTAACAATAATGATGATAATATTGAAAAATAACATTGAACTGTATGAAATCTGAAAAATCAACGATAAATTTGTCCCCGGTGGTTTTTACAAAGTCGGGGAATTCGAGGCATGATAGTGGAAACAGCGAGTTGGTCTTTGTGACTCGTTGACTCTTCACATGTTTAGTGTAAAGAAAAAACGATAACAGTCAATATTTCCAAAATGTTCAGCATTGCAGTTTTTAAATTTCAGTACTTAAATATAATATAGACCAAAGGTTTTCTTTAAACCACTATTGCAGCACTGACCGTGATTTTTTCCCCTAACTTGATTTATACATATTAATTTGTCGGAAACATTATGACAAATCATCCCAATTTTACGAAATGATTGACCAGTGGCGGTCAAATGATTTAGTCATGAGGATGTAGCTGATTTTTCAACATGAACTTTGATCCTTGAAAACATAAGTCATATTTTAAGGATATAAGTTTTTCTTTATTAAATAATATTATTAATATTACATTATTAAATCTATTTTTTTTGCCGATTCATCCAATACTTCATCTGTAGCAGAGGCGAACTAAGGGGGAAAGTTTACTTCCTCTCCCCTCCTGAAATTTAGGACGATATATAAAATATGTACATAATTTTGAATTACTTTAATAAAGTAATACGACCAATGAACATTCATTATTATTTACGTATTAACGATGGAAATTTTGAATTTTATTTATGAAATATTCCTTATCTGTTATTGTTGTTATTATTGTCACCCTAGAAAAAAACTGCACAGGAACAATTAAAGAAGTTGTAAATTTTTATATAACCATATGATATCATCATGCGTGAGTGCAAAACAGACACGGTTTCTTAAATTCTGTAAGACACGTTGGGCAGAGCACTTGGATCTTCACGGTCTATTTTATGATGTGTACGAATATGTTTGTTCATCGTTGGAGGATTGAAAAAAATATTAACTTTGATGGAATGAAACCTCACCCCCTGCCAGATAATACAGAAATATAATAACTAAGTGAAAACCATGATTGTGAAACAGCTGCAGCTGTAAGTTGGCAGTTAATTGTTTACTATCATCACAAAAAAAAAAAAAATTTATATCAATATTTGTAAATAGTTTTATCAGATTATTGTAAACAAAAATTATCTACATTAATATGATTGTTTTTATTTTCATTATTAATAAATAGGTAATATTAAAACTAATACATAGTAACAAAAAGGCCACAGGGGAGGGGGATAATCGTTCCTCGTCCCCCCTTCCTCCGTTTGACCGCCACTGCGATTGACTATTATCGTTTTTCTCCGCAGCCCTTCAATCATTATGTTGTTCCGACGACGGTGACAATATTACGATTTTATTTATTTTTTCCTTTTCTCCGAGGATTTTGTGTCACCCCCACTCTGGTTCGATGTCACCCCGGTCGGTTAGGTTACTTAGTCAGGATATGTCAGCTAATATACACCTGAATAAATTATCCCATCCAAATTTTCGTCTAAATACACCGGTAAAGACATTCCTTCTGAATTAACTTTGCGAAAATGTTATGTTGATGAAACTTATGTGAAAATACGATCGAAACAGTTATATTCAAAATGAATTTATATGGGTATCTATCATATATCATATATCATATAAATCATATAGACGAGACTGCCGACATCACAGGTAGATACGTAGCCAATGTTATTGTTGGCACTTCAAATGAAACCGGCAATGGTATGGCTTTTCATTTTAAATTCCGAGGAACTGGAAAAATATAACCACTTCGCGGTTTGCCAATTATTTGATAGATCAATGAATGTGCATTGGCCTGACGGTATTCGGCACGACAAAGTTTTATTATTTCTTGGTGACGCCGCTCCCTATATGGTTAAAGCTGGCCAAGGTATTTTGTTCAAAATGTATACACGTTACGTGTCTGGCCCGTGCATTTTATTGACTCGCGAAAACAGTACGAGCGGAGTGTCCGAAAGCCGAGAAACTTGTCGAAAAATGTTGAGCAATTAAAATCGATTATAAGTTCGTTTGATGGCAATGATGCTGTTTCTATAAAAAATTCATAAAAAATATTTCACTGATCGAAATATTGAAATCAAACTTTGAATTTTTACCGGATTGAATTACAAGACTCGAAAAACAAGATATCCCACTAGCAGATTCTATTTCAATTGTCGAAGGTGCAAAAGATAAATTAATTAAAATTGCAGAAGAAACGGGAAAAATAATAAAAAACAAAATCGAATCTGTTTTATCAACAAATAAAGGCTATCAGACAGTATTTCAGCAATATTAAATGGAGTAGAAGAGGACACAAATGGATTAATCGAACATTTGAGTATCAATGATCTCATACATTATAAAAACCGTCCAATAACATCAGTTGACGTTGAGAGTTCATTTTCAAATTACGAAAATTTACTCACTTCTAACCGTCGTTCATTCAAGTTTGAAAATATCAAAACATCTTTAATTGTTCAATGCAATTTTCAAGGTAAAAATGTTTTAATACAAAATGTACCATTAAAATATTTATGGAGATTTTTTTTTTTCAGAGCCATCAAAAGAAGACTGATGATTACCAAATAATACAATGATTTATTTTTATTATTATTTTTTTATTTTTTGTAATTTATAATCACACCTTTTTTAAATAATTAAAATGTATTTAATTGTATATTTGCATGCGTATAACGATGTTTTGCATATTTTGATGAAATTTTAATGCATTTTTGCATGATTTTCAATGCAATAAGTCCATAATTATTATCGACATTTGTCGCCACTAAAAATGTTGGCGGTTTGAAAATATTGACCGACCACGTGTTATCGATTGTAATATTACACTGTGTGCTACGAACCGTAATCGTGTCAAAAAAGTAAATTCCCGTATAATGTATGTTTTGTAATACGGCCATGTCCGCCGCGTTCTGTACAGTAAAATATACGGTGCCCGTTGTCTTATGCAAATAAAAGTATTTTTGGTGTACTCGGCCGAGGTACCTAATGCGCTTTTGGACGGGATGACCAGGTGCGTCTGGGTACAAGGATACGTCTGGGTACCTAACCTAACCGCCGAGGGTCCCAAAAAGGGCTTCGGCTTGTCCGGGCGCCGTGTCCCCCTGCCTGGGTAAGTCGAGGCCATGCACGGGCCTAAGCCACTCTATGGCGTCCGTAGGCGGCGGATCACAGAACATGAATTGTCGCGGGAACAGACTATCACGAATACTCAATAGGTGGCCGCCGACCGTGGGTCTCCCGTCAAGCGGCTTAGGGTACGGTCCTAACCTGCCGGACGGGTCGTCCACGGGACGTTCACCTGCTAGTGAGCTAAATCCTTCCGTAGAAAAAAGGGAAGCGCGGCGTTGGGTCGAAACCCCGGCAGGTGCTTATCTACCGTGTTGGTTTGAGTGCGTGGGAGAATTACGGGTCTTGACGCACGGCAGGGTCCCAGGGTCTCAGGCATCGCGGGAGTCTAAGAGTCCGAGCAGCTGATGTCCGGTGTCACTAAAAAGCCTTGGGACGGTAGAGTCGAAGCATGATATCCAACTATTGACGCGAGCGAGAGCAGCAGTACTGAGGGGTCGCTAAAGCCCCGTCACGAGGACCACCTCATGGCCGTAGCGACGCGGATCGAGCCTAGCTCGTCTGGGTTGGATTCCCTCCGGCAAACCGCGCCCGTGGATACGCACCGACGTGTAAATGCGGTCCGGAGGACTCGGTCTTGGCCGAGGCGTCCTCTGCCTCGAACCTTGTGTAACCACACTTGCTACGCTTGAGGGTTCGAGATATGTACACTGACCATTTCGATCGGTTCCGAATGTTGTTTTATGCGAGCGACACCGGGCAAAGACAAAACAAAAAAACGTACTCTCCGTCTCGTCTGTTGCGACCGATATTATGAAATAATAACGAAATCGTTAAGTTATCCCGTCTGAACGCCAAAGCAGTATCCCGTATACAGGATAGGCGCACGTGCTTTTTAAACCGTAAATGTGTGCGCTATCATACAAATGTATAGCAAAAAATGTTTTCGTGGATGCGTTTTCTACTTACTAAACAACCGCGTGAAATCTATTCGCTTTTCGAAAAGTCGTCTCTTCTTTTGTGCACGCTGTCGCTTAATAGTTGTAGTGCTGTTGGTTTTTTACAACGAAGTATTAACCGATATTGTCAAATTAACGGTTGTAACTTTAATATATATATGCACATATATTACCGTATGGTTGTCATCCGTCTACGTGATAACGGACAACGTGGTAAAAATCACGGTTTACGTATAGAATTCGAACTTTCAAATGAAATTTTAAGTTTGATCGTCTGTTGGTAACCATTGATGCGGAGAAAAATAATTTTTTTTTATATATAAATAATTACAACTCTGTTAGACAATGTTTTACAAAAAGAATATCTTTGAAATTTTGTATTTTAACTTTAAAATTTACCTTGAACGCTATAGTTCAAGTTCTGCGTAACGTGATTTTACTTTACGTATACCGTTCATTAGATAGACGGTGATGGTTATTTTTTTTGTTATCACGAGCCAGCGCGAATATCTGTTAAGATTTTGAACAAATCCTATTTCGACGTTTTCCATTCGTTACTAGATCGTTTAAGAAATGTTTGTATACCGTTTTCAAAAATCGTATCCCTCACGCTTGACAAACGTATTATTTTTTTTCTTTTTTGAATTTTAAACGTTTGTTTTGTTCGCATCGTCTTAATTTGAACGCAAACGCGCGTGATAAACTCCCATAGAAACACAGTCGTTCGCGACCCGTGACGAAAGTCGTCGGCTGCCGTTCTAATAATATCCAAAGTTCGCCGGCGAGCGAATAAGTGTCCGGAGGCGAATCCAAAAAAAAAAACGCACGAACGTAAAACATTTTCTCACCTAACCTGGCTGGTGATGCAAAAAAAAAAACCCCACTTCCCTCTCACCCATCCAATCCCGATCGCCCCGTGAAGTGTTCCCCCGGTGTGTACGAACAATAATTGGAAAAACCGCGTGCGATTGTCTGCAGATTAGCGATTCGCTGTTCGTGGACCTGCCCCGGGTGCGGCTGGACGGCGGCGCGAAGAAGTTCCGCCAGCGATGGGGCTACGAGCCGGCCAATCAGCCGCCGGTGCTGTTGGAAGAGGACGAGGACGAGGACGAGGACGACGCGACCGACGGCGTGTCGTCGCGCGAGACCGCCGTCGCCGGGCCGGCCGCCGCGGTGCGCGCCACGTCGTCCGCTGGTGAGTAGTAGTTACACCGTTACACCGTTACACCGTTACACCGTTACACCGTTACACCGTTACACCGGAGCCGTCTAAGCGGCGTGTGCCGTTGTCGTTTATACGGCGACAATCAGGTACGAGACGACCGGACCGCGCGCGTGAAAAGGTCGTCCCCGGCCCGGTGGCGGCTTTGGTTCTTTGCCTGGGGAGGGGAATGTCCATATCCTTTTTATAAAATATTTTATAACAAAGAAGTTATAACGTTTTACATTTTTCGTTCTTTTAATAAAGCTGGTAATTTTTTTTTTAAACAATATTTTACAAAAAGGATATGGACATTCCCTAAAGAATATTGTCCTTTTCAAAATCGGTAATAGGTGTTTCGACTCTAATTCTGACGTAGACCCCACTCTTACTGTTTCACGTACTGTAATTTTTTCTATATTTCCTATAAGATAGACGGAGACAACAAATACCGGTGAGACGCCTCTTAAATACATAAAATATGAACATTTACCATTTATTACTTTAAATAATATATAACCAGATAGTTATAGTAAAAATTATTTTGGTTATCTTATCGATTTTTATTTTTGCAAAAAAAAAAAAACATTAATTTCTACTACAGTTGAATTTATTATTTAACTTATTTAACTTCAAACTAACCGAAAAACGACAACGCGTACTGTCAAAAATTAAAACGTAAAATGTCTAAACGGCGCCCCTGCCAAAGCCAAACCGCGACCCGACCAAGGCTTAGGCCTGGAAATCGGCGGGGCCGTGATCCCGACGTGAAAACGTCTTTTTTCTCGCCGTGGGGTCGCGCGCGTGACGCTTTTTTTCTGTTTGCCGGTTTTCCGTAACGCTCGAAGACGTCGTACTCGAGTACAGTCTGGTCCTATTTGCCATGAGAAGCGTGCATTCCATGAGACCATTGTTCACCGTCCAAAATGTCCGCTCGGAGCGTAGCGAGAGTGTCGGCTCTCACGGCATACGCACATGAAATGTATTTTTTTGAATTTTTCAAAATCGAATATTACCGTGATTCGGTATTCGTGTTGAGAATGTTAACGCGACTTTCGGAGACGTGCTCGGTACGGGCTATTCCTGTCAAACCCCAAAAAGTTCGACAGGTTAAAACGACGGACAAAACAAGTACTGAAATGTCCTCTCAAGACCACACGTCCGGGTCTTATCTCCTAAGGCCGTGAACATATATATATGCAAGTGTAAACGCATGGGAAATGACTCGTAAGCAGACAAGCAGCTCGACATTGATTAGCATTTTTATCGACGAAGCCCTCCAATAGGTACGATTGCCATTTTGTCGGTTAGCATAAAACCTTACTAGTCGATTAGGATAAACGGATATATTTTCGTTGTCACTTGTTTTTCTACTAATCATAAAAACAAATATTTGACAGAAATCACCACTTTTAGTATAAATAGTATAATACGTCGGATTTACACTCGCGCTGATAAGTCGCTTCAAATGTTATGACCGTACTGCAGACCAAGTTTTTCAAAACACACGACGCTCACTTACGTTTTTTTTTCGATGTTTTCGACTTTGGCGGCATCGCGCAAACGAATTTCCAGGTACAATTTACAAATCAAAACGACTAAACGAAAACGTGGTCACTCTCTGGAGCCGTCGGTCGTCTCGCGTCATGGGAAACCGACAACGACGTGCATATTTGTATGTAATGTTGCGCAGAGGCCTTATCAGTTTCGCACGCGAATAAAAACGCGTGCAAACGACGGCAATCGTGTTTGTTACGACGCTGTTTTCGAGAACCCAAACCGGACATTCCGTTGAAACACGTAGCGCGTTGGACGCATGATGTGAAATTCGTACCTAAAGTTTGTGTACACGTGTAGACGGTTTAACAGTCGTAAACACGATTCGCGATTCGTATCGTGTGTTTTCTCTCCGATATTAATACGCCCATTAACGACAACGTGCGATGCGTGCCAGTCCATTCCGTAACAGACACGCATTTCATTATTTTATGAAATGTACGAAAAAAAAATGTGAAATTAACTAACGCTCGATACGATTCCGGTACACGACGACGACGACGACGACGACATTCGTGTTCCGACGGAGACCTTCTTTTCAACACGGGCCCGGAAACGTTTGAGCAGTAGGTGCGGCCCCATACATATTCATGAACCGAATTTACCCCGTTTACAACCGGTAGCCAAGGCTCGGTTTTATAATGAAATCTGCTATTGTTTGTTGAATGTCGAAGAAAACAGTAGCGAACAGCTACAGATTACGGTTTCGTCAGTTTTATTTTCGTCAACTGTTTTTGAATGCAAATTTTAATATTCGTCATTTAGGAGTACATATATTTACCTAATATACGAGACCGAATAATCGAATTCGTTTAGTTTTCACAAAACGTTGAAATCAGTTTCCTTTAAACTTTCCTTTTCTTTCCTTTCCTAACATTGTTTCCTTTATAGTACTAAATCAGTGCATTTTAAAATTTTGAAAATTGTTCTCGATTTCTAACTTTAAAATTATAATTTGAAAAGAAAACCAATGTGTCGCCTCCATGTTTATGGTATATTCCGGTGATGAGATGAGGATACAATAAAATATTGTAGATTTTTTCCAAACATACTTCTGTCCATTATTCTAAACGACCGTCATTGCCGTTTTATTGACGTGTTTAGAAGTTGTACGCTAAGCAACCGTTTTGAACGTATTTTCTTGCTTGTATTTCATTTTATAACGCACCGTAGGAATGCCGTAATTTTACTGATTCAGGTCATAAATCGTTATATTTATCATTTGTTTTCTTAACGTTTTCACGAACAAAGCGTTTTGGGCGGTATAACATACGAGTATATACATAAATGTATTTTCGTCACGGACCCGACGCCGACGGGGACGACCTCGGACGACGTTTGCCCGGCGAAACCGATTTTCGGCACGTCGGTGCCGTCGTGGGCTAAGCGCTCGCACGGGGATTTCGCCAAATATCTGTTAGCCACGGGCTGTGTGCTACGTGCCGTACACGATCGCGTTATTTATAACTTCGACCCTCCCGGAACGTTCGCGGTCGGGCCACGCGGTTCGGTTGGTCTTCGCCCGAATCGCGGTGGACCGCGTGCCGAGCGCGTTTCGGCGCCGATCTAAAAAAAGCAAAGAGAAATGAGAGAAAAAAAACAGTCTGATAATTAAAAGACATAGCCGATACCGTCGTACGCTTCTTGGCGAACCCTCGATCGCGCGTGTCATAAAAATTACGTTCCCGAGGGAAATCCCGATCGCGTGGAACTCGGCGACGGGTATTTGTTGGGCCTACGCGGAACGCGATGGCCGTACGGGAGTGATTCGCCGGGGTCCGTCCGACGTTTTAAACGTATCCGTGTTCTGTTCCGACCAGGGACTGGAACACTTACGATGTCATCGGTTCTGGTTCTTGAAAAAACCGGTTAATACCGGTATTAGCCGGTTCTTAAAACCCGTAGTAGTTGAAATTGAAAAATGATAATTCGTCGATTTTACTGTAGTGTGATTGTTAAAGGTTTAATAATTTGTTTAGCCATCTTCGGCTTACAAGTAATAGTACCAGTTATTACTTAGCCTGACTGATCGTTAAAGTCTTATACGTTTTCTTACTCTTTTGGGAAATTTAAAAGACTTTTACACAATCACTTTTTCTTAAATTAATTTTGATTAATTTTCTTATTTTAATTTTGGTCTTATGCTTATATCGACAATTGTATTTAAAGGACTGCTCCAATCGTTTAGGGGCAATGAAGTTTTTTTGATAAAAAATTCATTCTAGATTTTATTACTATTATAATTTATGACACCGACGAAATAAAATCGGAGAATTTTAAAACGGTTTCAAAATATCGAGTTGAACCAACAGATAGAAATTAATCTTCAAAAAATCTAGGTAATTTCAAACTTGAGAACCGTTAGGAATCGAAAATTGTAATTTATGATTCTATACGGTTCTGGTTCCGGTACAGGTTCTACGGAATATGAAATATAAGTTCCTATTCTTGAAATACCCTCAGGACCGGTTCTTTTGAGTTCGGTTCCAGTCCCTGGTTTCGACCCATATGAACTACATGACGAATATGATATATATGTAAATATCGGTATATAGTCACGTATAGTGTCGTCGATTTGCAAAATCGTGAATTAGAATTGCTAAAACGGTTTGTTGGCAGAGAAGAAATCAGCGCTTATGGTAAATGCTCGTGTACTTAAACGCATATTATACAATTAGGTACACAAAATCGTTGCGATTTTGACGATGGAAATAGCACCGATATTTCGACCAAAACGAACGTTTCCCATTTTCGGGCATTTCGACAGCGGTTTTCCGTGAACGGCCGCCTTAGGGCAGTTGAAGTGTGCGGAAAGCGACTTCGACCGCATTTCAATTCCGTCTATTCAAATCGATACGTGCGCAAACGATAGTCGATATCGATTTTCGGCCGTTTTCGTAGGCGATAATCGTAAGAACTCGTCGTATTGACAATTTTCCCCGCACGCGTTCGTTCAAAACAACGACCATATAATTGTACGATTTCTGCACAGTCGACCGCCGAAAACGAGTAACGGCTTGTAAATAATCGAAAAGCAACCCAAATACGACAACGATGAGGTGGAGTACCCCAGTCGCTATCGGAACCGTAAGGACGCCGTTGGAAGTCGTCACCGTCGCTCTCGTCCATAACATTTTATGCGGTCGTCACTCGTTACGAACGTTTTCGGATGTTATGACAATATAAACAACAATGCATTTTAGTGTTTTACACTGTCAAGGTCGACCGCTGGCGCAATGATTTCGCGTTTTTGTACGTTATTACTATTATTACTATTATTATTGCCGCCAACGGCGTGTTTAGAATCGTGTCGTTTATTTACATACGGAACGTAAACGTTTTCGCACGATTTCCTACTTACACGATTATTCGTGAGCCAACCTCATTACGTGTAAATTTACGAAGCTATTTTTTCTTTCCATATTTATGAGTACAAATTAATGGCAATTCAGTGCACTTTAAATTTGTTACTTGATCGAGTATATTCGTAATGCGAAACATTATTTGATATTTTACAACGAAATTCTTCATTTATTTAATTGCGTTTTTACCCCAAACTCAATATTCGAAATGTCTTAACAGTTTCAAACCTCCCCTCTTTCAAATTTGTCGCCTTTCCTAACGCTCGGGGCCAATTTCTGCCCAAACTTCCTCTAAATGACCGAACGCCGGCCGCTGTCGACAATTCGACCAATTCGAAGTGTGTGCAGACCGAACAACCGGACCCGTCCAAATTCCGGAGTTATGATGAAAGTCGTTGTTGTCGTATGCGATTTACGACTAGGAAAATCTATAAACGGTGACGTGAGAACGTCACGGCGATTTTAATCGTCCGTATACTCAGTCTGATATACCATATTCGCGACGTGCGTCCGTTTTAATCGAATCGGCGCGTCGATTGTAATTTTAGTATTTTCAATCGTTCGTCGTCTCTCGTTCACCTTTTATAAATTTTATTTATTATTTTTTATTTTGTAAATACTCCACAGCGAATGTCCGCTTATCGCATTGCTGCCTGGCCGCCAGAGTCTTTAATGTAAGTCTATAATTACAATTGCAATCACGCAATCATTGCATTTAACAGGCCATATGTGGCCACGAGGTGTGACGACAAGTACAACACCTGCTCGATAAAAGTATTCGTTCGCATTGACATTCGTTTACGTTTACATTGACTATACTCATTCTAGATCATTGATCTCGCAGTGGTAATCGTTGCATCGTCCGCTCTTGATTTTAATTCAATGAATAAGAACCGGTCGACAACATCGGTTGGCGGGCGGTTCGCGACGTTGTCATCCTGCACCCACGGTCGTAACTTACGTCGTCCTCGTGAGCATATCGTATCGTGATCGGGGAACACGCGATCGGTAACTTTTCCGCTAAAAAAAAACAAACATCACACGTTTCTCTTTCTGGGCGCATTGTTTTAGGCGGGTTTTTTTTTAACGACGAAACCGTTTCGTTAATTGAGTGAAAGTTATTAATTATCAACGTTGTGTCTGATACAACTCGTAATAATAATAATAATAATTCGATTTCCCGTCGTTTCGACGCGTAGCTGGTATACTATATACACCAGCGCGCCTTTCACACACGGATATTTGCAACTCGGCGATTGCGCCGTTTCTAGGTCTCTGGCATATAGTGTGATTCGATGATTTTTTTTTATTTCGTTTTACTTGTTTTTCTTTTTGTCGATAATTCGCACGTCGTAAAAAAACATTTGCGCTGCGCGTACACAACGAAAAATGTAAGCTTTCCGGATTAACGTCCAAACGTCGTCTGCGATAGAATTAACGTGACGTGACGTGGCGTTCGGCAAAGTATTTTGACAAAACACCATAAAAACGATTGAGATTAAAACGTGGTTTTTTTTCGTTTCGATATGACGAAACAAAAAGCGGTTTTATGTTACGCCGCGATAATATTATCAATAAGCCGCGCGCGCGGGCGACTATGAGAGGTTCCCGACGATTATCGTTTTGCCCGTAGTAGTGATAGTGCACGTAAGTGTGTGTAACGTTTCGGATAAAAAAACGAACTATTCGGCAAAACGACACCGCCGCGTTGTTATAATCACGACGACGGTTTTCGTATTGGATCGACGTATTGGACAACAAAAGTTCCCGACCGCATTAATATTTTGCGCGTCCGGTCAAAAAATTACGAGACATTTAATGCGCCCGCCGCAATACCGTTTACTCGGTTTTCGCGACGTATATCAACTCAAAAACGTATCGACTGTTCAGGATTTCGATGTATTCCCGGTTTATCGTACTTTTCAGTCAACAGATTTTTGATTAACCGTGTGCGCACGTACTCGTCGACAAGAAATCGAATATTCAACGATGGCGCTTTAAAACCACGAACAGCACGACCAAAAAAACTGAAATCCCGTTCCGCGCGCGCGTATTTATTTCCTGCGGGTTCGCATAAAAAATCCGGTCTTTACCACCACCGACCCCGTGCCGTTACCGTAACGAACATTTACGAAACAATGTCCGCGTATCCGTGTGACCGTGGTCGTGGTCGTGGTCGCGGTCGTGGTCGCGGTCGCGGTCGCGGCGACGGAGCGCGCGGCGCGCCGGCTCGCGCCCGTCGACGGCCGAAAGCGTTCGCCGCTCGTCAGTGTTCGTCCGGCAGCCGGTGCCATCTGGTCGCGTTCCGTTCGGTCGTTTTACGCGCGTCGTCGTGCAGAAAACCGAATGTCCGTCGCCGCGTCCGCATAGAGCCACCCGCACCGGGTAACACGTTCTTCGCGCCCGGGCCATGTTGTCCGTCATGAACGATCTGCCGGACGTGCAGCACCAGCCGCCGGTCAGTCCCGCCCACAGCACCGGCACCATCACCCGGAGGTTCAGCAAAGGTTTCCAGTCGTGTCTGAAAGGCGCCCGTGACGATTTCGACGCGGACGTCGACCCGTGTAAGTGGAATAGCAAATCGACGGCGAAATCCCGTCCGCGAGACACGCGTACGCGCGCACGGCATCGTCCCGTTATTGGTTTATTTTCGGCCGCGGAAAGTGTTTGAATTATGGGGTTCTTCATTAGCGCCCGTCATTACTTGGTCTCGTCTCCCCACCGTCCTCGTCGTCCAACGCGATAATCTCACCGGACGAGTCCCATTCGGCCGAAAAGAAAAGCACACGCGACTGTCGCGAAACCAAATTAAACGAACCGGGCGAACTGACGCAAAACCCACGCCGGACCGTCGAATACTACGGTTCCGGCGGGGACGGGGAGGCCGTCCTCGATCTTCGCCGCCGGGACGGGACGGGACGGACGGAAGTGCGATAAGCGTTATCCTCGTTTGCTCTCCTTCCGTCCGTCGTCGTTGAAAAACTGGATTTGCCGTCCCGTACGGTTCCAAACGCCGTTTTATTTCCCGTGAACGTTGCCGAGTTCGCCCGGTCTTCCGATTGCCGACTTGCGGTCCGAGATACACACGCGGAAACGTCTTCTTTTTTTTTTTCTTGTTATTATTCATATTATGTGTTGTTGTTACGATATTCCGGAAACCAGAACAATGATAACAATAGATTGTAATCTAATAACCCTTGTGATTAAAATCATTATCAAATAACATACAGGACCGATATGAAAATTATGTTTTGAAAATTGCCCGATATTAGATATGAGATCTAGAACGTAAAAACAATATACTTCCAAAATTCAACGGAGTGTTTTGAACCCCTAAGCCCACCCCCTCCCACCGTCTTGAGCACGCCCGTGTCGCGGACGCCGACGCTTTAATCACGCGATACTCGTCGCCTACTCTGTTGTTTCGTCCATTGCTAATCATTATGTGAAATCGATGCGAAATTCTCGATCGATTACATCTCGTATTTAGTTTATTTCGATTTTTTTCATAACGCATATCATTAATAGTTGTCTATAGGGATTTCTCGACTTTCAATTTAATTCAGGTTTGAAACCGCTTATTATTTACTGGTCGAAAATGGTATTATCGTTCATCGAATTACGTGTCGTATCTATTGTTGAAATATTATCCAGAAAACTTTGTGATATAATGTATTACAACAGAATTACTTTGTGTACACCTATTGTATTAAACAAACGAAAAAAAAAACAATGACGGATTTTTTTGTTTTTGTTTTTATTAATCTTTTCCCTGGCAAAATATTCCCGAGAAAAATGTTAATACAAAAAACGATGTTTTAATCGTCCCGTAGGTTCGCTAGATAAATCCGAAAATTCGGGTCGTCGTGCGAAACGAAACATTCGCAACGAATTGACGCAGTGTCGGACTGACTTCAAAAATGCCATTGCCAGGGACGGGGAGAGGGCGTCACGAAAAAGTTAACAAGCAAACCAAAAAAAAAAAGAGAGACTAATTTGCACGCAATCTTCGAGTCTTAATTTAAAAAAAACCGGCTCCCCTTTTTCTCGGGACCATACTAGTGGTCTGATCGCAATCGGAAGGGACACCTGACTACTGACAACTAATCTAAGGGTCGGGCAGCGCGGTACAATTTGTCAACCCATTCTCACGTGCGCGTGTAAAGCTAAACGACTCGTACACTTTCGACAAACCATAACGTTAACAGACATTGTTAGTATTGTTTAATTTTCATTTTAAATGACCATAACTTGACCCGCGGCCTTCGCGTCCGGGCCGGGCCGACCGCGGTAACAACGTTCGATTTCCACGACCACGCCAAACCGCGACCGGCGGGACGTTGTCGCGGAGTTGCCGAGTACCGTCCACGCGACTTTCTCCTTCGGAGCTGGTTTCGCGGTCGCCGGCGCGCGTGGCCTTAAAACACTCGCGTCCCGTCCACGGGATTCCGAACGCGACCACTCGGAGACCGGTCGCTAAAAACAAATCGACGGTCTGCACGCCGGCGATTAAAAAAAACCGTAGGCGTAATTTGCTCGTTTTCACTCGACAACCGATCTAACGTTAACGGTCATTACTGTTGAACTGTTCGATACACTTTTTGTTCGTTTAAAACTATACATATACATATGAATGCAATTAAAATCTACCGATATAATCGATAATTATTACGGGCCAGACGTGTTAGATACGTAACAATATACGTACGTTCACAATACGTTATTATTTCTTTTTTATTTATTACTGTTGTGTGTTAAATCACACGTATAAAAGTCGATCGGGTTGAACGTGTCCGTCAATAAAACGTTGTATCGCGTTTTGGGAGGGGGAGGTGATTATCGCGAGCGGAACTTTTTTAACGTGTGAAATCGACCTCAACGCGTCAATATTGGCGCTCTGGTAAACGTCGGGTACGCTATGCGTGTACGGCTGATTCCCTCACAAACACCAGCGACCGACGTACCTGCCCGCCTACCGATATCGTCGCGTACACGACGATTGATTTTTTATCTCGAATCTATATCGACAGACGTGTTTGACTTTTGGGTTTCTTCAATCGTTATATTTTCGAACGTCGGCCGCGTCCTCCGGGCCGTACGCGGTGACAATTCGTTTTTTGTTTGTTTTTTACGTCCGCGGGTTGTGATAGACTCTACTACTACTACTACTACTTCGACCAGCTGTCGTTAGGTCGGATCTACTCGGGGCCGCGGTATGTAATGTTCGACCGGGTTGGACGGAGAATGGTTGGCGTTTGTTCGGGTGTGTGCGTTGTAGTAAGTGTACGGATTCCATTCGTTTCAACGTACAGCGGATCGTAAACGATCTCCTTGAACCCACGGCAAGCTCGTACAACTGTCCCGTCATATCCTCCGTTGGTCCGCCGCGTTGATAACGCCGGTTTTTTCTTTTTTTTTCCCCGGAACAGTCGTTGTGAGGAGGACGTAGAAGCGTCCAGATATCATTCATTCATTACTCTCGAACCGCGTGACCGAGCACTGCGTTCATAGGCTTCGGCCTCGCCGGACACGTTCTCGGAGTGTCGTTTCAGGACGCATTTGTAGAAAAAAACACGATCGACTACGGGCGAAAAACAAAACGTTCGCCGTCCGTACCCCGTCGATTGGCTCGTCGCGCCAATTCTCGCTTCGACGTTTTGCTCAGACGGTCCAAGATTCGTGTCGGGTGTCGGCCGTTTTCGCATGAGTTTCGCACCGCGCGCCTTTATCCGAACACCGGTCAGGTTAGGTGATGTACCACGAGTACATTTCACAGTTCGCAGTTCGACACAGTCCGCTTCCGCGGAAAACGGTCGTTAGGTTCCCGGCGTATTTTCGAAACCCGATATCACATTACGGAGGACTCGATCTCACCGTTGCGCCGCCACAGATCGTAATAACGCAATGTTGCCGTTTCGTGCGCGGCACGTTCGGTGCACGTCGTAAAACAATATGGTATCGCGGTTTGTGCGTATGAGTGGCCTTCGAAAAATGAAAAAAACCGAACCGCCCGCGAGCGCAATAACGTCGACGCGACGGCGCTGTTGTAGGTGCTATGCGCGCGCGCCTCCGAACGGATGACGATGACGGAACGACCGGCGGCGCAGATGCTGTTGTGCTGTAGTTTGCGCGTCGCGTACGTCCGTTTCCGTTTTGTTTTTTATCATTTTTTTTTTTTTTTTTATACGTCTCGTGTTCAATGTTTTCGAAACGAGTGTTTCCAGAACGAAAATCATACGGATGTTTTTCTTGTCTAAAAACGAATTTAGAAATTTCGAATGAATCCATTACGGTGTGACGTTCGGGCTGCGAAAACGACGTAAAAAAAAAAACCAATGTTTTTTCGGATTGATTTCCCGACAACTCGTCGAGTATACTTTACGGAATGTTCGAAAAATCGCGTTCGCTTTCTTTTTCGTTCTTTTCGCTCTATTCCGATTAGCTCGCTCGCTTCTACCGTTCGGTATCGGTTGGATTGGACGATGACGATAACGTGATAACGATGTGACCGACAATGAGGGCAAGCCCGCGTCCGACTCGATTATATTTTCGTCGTCGTCGTACCACAACGCGTTCGTGGAGTCGTCGTGCCGTATCGCCAAGCCGTCAAGGTTTTTAGGTTCGTTAGTTGTTCGGCGACGAGTGGTGGGGCCAGAGGACGGTACCGACAATGGGCGCGCACACCCGCGTTTATAATTAGTCGCGTCGGAAGAAGCGGCCGGGCGCGCGCGATACGACGTGTGACGAACGTGTGTCCCGTGTGGCACGGTCGAGAGAACGAGGAGAGGCACTATTTTTTTTTTTTTGGGACAACGCATTTAACAATGCGTAATAATAATAATAATAAATAATAATTGTTCGTTTCGACCGCCCGAATCGTATATTTTCTTAACTCTTGGATTTCAATACTAGATTATGTAAATAGTGTGTCTCCACCTTGATAGTTTAGTGTAATACATTCAATTCATTATAACTATTAAAGAGATCCGGGGGATGGGGGGAGGGTGGTTCGAACCCTCAAATACGGTCTTGCGCGCACACGCGATACGTGATTTTCGACCGTCCGCGAGATGATGACGACGGTCACGGCGAGCATAGTTTTCCGGAACTCGTAACGCGTTTCAGAAACTGTCTGTCGTGCGTAACGGTATCAAATGCGAAATTTTAATGCATTTAGATTACATGGAGATCTCGAACAGTAAAAGCAACGTTTTCAATATATTTCATTTACTTATTCTTTACGTTTTACATGAATAAAAAGGGATTTTTTTACTAAAAAAAAAAACACGTTACACTCTTCGAGCTCGCGAATTTTCGGTCGAAAAAATATTTCCCATTGACTCATCCTCCTGCTTACCGTTCACCTGATCTGGTGTTTTGCGTTCCTTCGACTAAAGACTGTGCGCTTAAAAAGGATACAGATTCCAGCATATAAATGAAATCAACTCGAACAAAATTCAGAGGCCCGTCTGCGTTTTCAACAGATTCAACAGTACTGTAGTGTTTTTTTTATTTTTCAAAGTCGCCATACGCTTTTCGAACGCAACAAAACGGTCTGCCGGTCCGGTTAATCGCGGCGGTGGCGGCGGCGGTTGTGTCACAGCTCGATCAAATGAATAGGACGGACGTTCGACGCGTGATTGTGCGTTTCGAATTATCATATATTACACGCGACCGTTGTGTTTATTCTCGTAGCCGACCCATATATTATGTTTTTATGTATATGTATACGGTAATGGCGTGTGTCCGCGCGGTGTTTTTTTATCTGTCGCCAAAAACGGCGTTGACCGGGCAGAACCGTAGCCATGGGCGAGGCGGCCGAGGAGGCATTTGCCATCGTGACGAGGGCGCTAAACGTTGAGAAATTTTTTATGCTAAAAATATTGGTCGACCTTATTTTCAGATCACACTTAAAGATAATGAAGTTGCTAATTATGTTTGAGAACGTTATTGGCGAGTTTTCGGCAGTCAAATCGAAAAAAGTACGATTGCGATTGTGAACATTTTGACTGGGTTTTTTTTTTTTGTTTTTATTCTGTATGTCTGTAAAAATCAATCTTAAAACAAACAAATACATCTTTATCTGAAAACCCAGTAAATAATAGTTAAACATTTTCAAAAAGGGTAAAAAAATTTTCCAGATAGGGACGCGCATATACGTGCAGCGCCATCCGTCTTGCACTGCACATAGTCATCGACAGTGGCGTATCCAGAATTTAATAACAACAATCCCCTAATCCCCCCCACCCCGGATACGCCACTGGTCATCGAAAACGGTAATTTTATTGACGTTCGGTAATCGTATGCCGGGCAGGCATGGTTCTTTAAAACCTGACCTGCTTTATTGGATATGCGGAAAAAAATTTACAACTTCTTTAATTGTTCCTGTGCAGTTTTTTTCTAGGGTGATAATAATAACAACAATAACAAATAAGGAATATTTCATAAATAAAATTCCAAATTTCCAACGTTAATACGTAAATAATAATGAATGTTCATTGATCGTATTACTTTCATGTAAAGTGATTACGAAAATTACGTACATATTTATTTTACACGTCATCCTAAATTTCGGGTGTGGGGGGGAGGGTGGTAAACCTAACCCTGCGTTCACCCCTGCCACAGATGAAGTATTGGATGAATTGGTAAAAAAAAAAATAGATCTAATAATTAAACATTAAACAATAATTAAATAATAAAGAAAAACTTATGTCCTTAAAATATGACTCGTGTCTTCAACGATCAAAGTTCATGTTGAAAAATCGGCCTCATCTCCTCTCCCCGCCCCATGACTAAATCATTCGACCGCCACTGGTCATATCGTTAGTAAATCATTTGTCCGTTATTCGTATTTTATTGCGGCGTGCGTGCGCGGACGTCCGTACACTAAATAACAACACGTTATACACACGTGTTCCGCGTCGTTGGTGGAGTGGATTATTTTTTGAAATGGAATCGGCGGGTGTACTCGTTCGAAAACGATCGCGGTGGGCTAAACGTTAACGTGCACCGTTTTCAGGCAGGTTGAAATTGTCGAGTAGCTTTCGCGCCGTAATTGGTTTCCGACCGAATAATATCGCGAGCAAACAAACGACTGTAATTAGGACGAGAAAGAGAAAAAAAAACATTATCTTAAAAAAACATTTCACCAATTTGTTGTCGCCGCGTGTTTGTTTTCGTCGACCAAGTGAGCGATATAATCAAACGAGTACGTGGCATTATGACGTGCATATTGCTGTAATTCAGTTCATTGTTCATATATATATATATATATATTTATGTTTATTAATTCGACACAATATATATATATATATATATATATACGTACACACACACATATATGAAGTACACATTTCAATAGCGTTAGTGATTTTATTCCGTACAACATTTGTTATTATAATTTGTACGTATTCGAGTAATAGAATAATACAAACAAACGCAATTCCAAATCGTTCGTGGAATGTATGTGCAAAAAAAAAAACTTTTTTTTTTTAACCGTATTGTTATAAATTATAACAGTCATTGTAATAGTCGCTGTGAAACGTGATACTACAGATTTTGTAGCAAATGTATATTTTTATGGTAATAAATGTTTTGTCGACTGTCGTTACGAATCCTGTTCGTTTTGTACGGTTTATTGGCGTTGTTAAAAAACGTATCAAACAAGAATTGCGTAATCGATATAGTCGCGTATCATCACAGACGTGTATATATGTACTTATATGCGTATAATCTTGGTTTTTTTTTTTACTGTTTACTTTTGGATAAATTTTACTATTATTATTATTTTTTTTTTTATCAATATTATATGGCTTCTGCGACTTGTTCTGTTAATTTAAATCACTACTTGTCGTAGTCGATTACATATGCATGTAATCGACAGAATAGCTGTAGTGTATAACATACGGTTTGCTCGTTGTTTTATTGTGCTCTCTCTTTTACACACACACACACACACACACGTTTCGTCTTTTTACGTATAAAGAAAACACGTGATGGAGTAACGAGACCCACAGCGTTGAAATGTGAGAATGGACTGCGCTCCACACACACACACCCACACACACACACACACACACACTGAGGGGGGGACCGGGTGTACAGCACACGTGAATATTCTAAAGTTGGAAACGACGACGAATAAACGTGCGAGACGAAACGCACACGTAATAATTGTTATGCGAGCGTGTGTGTATTAACCCGGTACGAACGTTTTGTTCTGTTCGAATTAACTGTTACAATAATACGTAAGCCGCGCGCAGGTGGCAACGCGTGTTTACAGGTACCTCTATACATACGTACGTACGTACACACACACACACACATATATATATATATAATACGTGATATCGATTTCCGCGTTCGAAATAGGTTGTCTGCGTGAGTCACCGGCCGCGCTTGAAAAGTCGTACGCGGTCTAGCTGTGGCACGCCGACATAAAACCCTCCGACAAATCGTCGACCGGACGTTCGTGTAAACTAGCGACGGACATAATCGATGAATTCTCGTGATCGAGTTATCACTAGAAATTAAATCGTCCGTAGATCATAATCTCATTAATTCAATTTTTTTACTCCAACTCTGACCTGACGAATTATTTCTAATTGTACACGGATAGAAATATTAAAATCATTCTACACACACAGAGAACAACTAAACTGTTAACAAGTTTAAAAAAATAAAAATAAATCAAGTTTATTCACAAAACGGGTACTGAATATCGACGTTTGGCGTTCACGCTCGGAATACGAGTTAATGAATATTTATTTATAAGAGCATGTTAAAACTATGGCGAACGATCATTGTAACGCTAAAATTATACCGATCCAGTTCGTCGGGACGTTTTGTTTTGTACAGGAAAAGCGTCGTCTAAAAATAATAAAACAATAACTCGCGCGACGACAACATAACCATCATTCACGTCGGCCGGAGTTCCGGACCATGGACGTTAAATTAACGTTCCGAATAAGGTATTACTCCTATTCGAGTAATCCGAGTGGACGATCACTCAATATCTCGATTATTCGCAATAGTGTCGAGTTTGAACTCCTCGATCAAACGTCCGTCACTGGGTTATATTGTTTTCGTTCCGAGTCCAGACGCGATCGACGTTGACGGATTTCGTTTCTCCGATCGTCGTCGTGGTGTCCTCGTCGTTCGCGCGGTTAGTTCATTCGAATTTCGTCGATGACACCCGTGTGGCGACGTGTTGTATGATTGCGTGATAACCGAAAATATACGTGTCTCGTGTTTTCACGGGAACCGGCAGCGCTCACGACAGCCCGGGGGTGTAGGAAATAATAATAACAATAATGAGCCTGTTGTATACGTTGTGCCGTCGAAACGTTATCGACATAAGCCTTGGTTTTTAGACGAAAATATACAAATTAACGTTTTATCTAAATTGCCCGATAACGGGGTACTGACGTTCGGTAAGTACAATGATAGGCGCGTGGGCGCGGTCCTGATGCCGTTTGAATGTGAAACGCGCTGCTGACGTTGATTTCACCGTGTACACAACAGTGTGTTGAAGAAACGCGTTAGTCCACTGAATGTCCGAACGGACAAAAATGTCTCACTCTCCCGCGACTGCCGGTGTATAGAGAGCTGGGACGACCTGGGAATACGTTTCACGTTTTATTTTACGGTTCGATTTGATCTTCAAAGCGTGTTCCGGCGAAGTAATACGCGATCGCGGTGCTTTAGATAATAACGTGACCAAACACTGTGACTTTGTACTATAGAAATATGTCCGAAAGAAGAACAATTCGAAACACCCGTTTGTTTCTCGTACGCAATGGCAGAATATTATTATTATTATTATTATTATTATTGTTATTATTATTATGCCAGTCGGTTGCAAAGTAACAGCCTCTCGCACGGACCGTACTGTGAGTCACGAAACTACCGGAAAAAACGTGTGCGACGCGCGTTGTTTGGAGTTTACAAAAAAAAAACTTTCCCAAACAACGTTTACTACGTTTCCGTGTAATTTTATGCCGCTTGTTAATTATTCCGTTACAAGTCTTCGGTATAATTCCAAAAAGCGGTCGAACACGCTATTTTTGTCCCGCGCCTAACTTCCGGAGTTTTTTCGTTTTGTTTTTTTTTAACTGTGTGTATTATGATTTCTAACAATACATTTTCCCCGATCGAAAGTTAAAAATACGTTTTATGCGTCGAATTTTGAGGATAATGCCGAGTCGGGTCGCGATATGTTTGATGCGTTGACGTGGAACTTGAGATGGGTCCGCGGGTAAATAGACGCTTGAGGAACAGTCGTTATTTACATATTTGGGCGTGAAGGTTAATACGAAACGGTACGAAGACGTTGTTTCCGAGTTTCGTACTGCCACAAATTGAACGACAAATAGCTGTGAAAGCTTTCGTGCCAGACTTAACGCTTCTTGGGAGACTCTCTTCTTAGACACTCTGTTGGGGACACAGCGAAACACAGAACGCTCTTCAGCAATCCATATTAAACGACCGAACAAGAAACGTTTTTGCGAGAACAGACGGTTTTGTGCACCAGTGGAGATTTAATCCGATTTGAACATATGTAATGTACGTAATATTTGAATACGTTTTCACTTTATTGAACCCGGTAACAATGGGAACCCAACTAATCGCAATAGCTCTGGAACCCAAATTTTGATGATCAAAAAAACAAAAAAAATCGACAAATGTCGTCGTCACGTGTTCCCTTATAGCGGCCATCCCACAAAATCGTGACTGGTTTTAAAAGGAGAAAACACGCACAAAAATTATTAACTAATAAAATATAAGTTGTAGATTATAATTGGTTAATTAATATGTTAATAAATTCATTTAAGTCGAAGATAATTATAATAAAACACGAGCGGGGTTTTAAAATTCGTACCACTTACACAATATGATTCATTCGATATATAAAAAAAAAAAAAAAATTATATCTACACATATAATTTTAGAAGCCATTTTTAACGAAATCGACATAATGTTTCTTGTAGCATTACTTTATGTACGTATAAAACCAATACTCGTTAGATATTAACAAACGTTATTATCGTGCATAATATTTAAAGAACATCAGTGCAGTCGTTTTATGTATAATGATGAATTGTATTTTTAATTTCATCGCTAGTAAAAAAATCGTTTTCTGTTACAATATTATTACTTTCCCATTGTAACGTTTGGGTTTGTTTTTTACTATATTTTAATTATTTTTACCATCAAAATTTATTTCCACAATGTGTGTGGATTACTTTTTAATAACTGTCATCTCTAAAAATATACTTGTAAAATAATGTGTTTGTATATTCGCGTGTTGTATTATAATTTTGGTAAATATCTCCGTCGCCACAATGTGTTTATTCGTTCAGACTGAATTAAAATTGTTTATTTAGATGTACACGCGCTACAGCACGTGATAAATAAAGTAAATAAAATTCATTTTATTATTCATAAAACCACAACTCATAAAGTCGATTTTCGTTTATTTTCGTCTTGTTCGCTTATTGAAACCGCATTATAAAAAATAAAAAAATTGCCATTAAATTTTATTACTTATAAATGTAATCGATTCTTTAAACATTTAAAATACCAATTTATAACTACTTCACTGGAATATAAATTTCGTACAAATCTTTACCGCTAAATAAAACAATGATAAATTGCTTAGCAAAAATTTAACAAAAATAAATAAATAAAATAATGATTAGACGTATATATATGTATATATTTCCTTTGATTAAAAAACAAATCTAATACTTATTGGTTAGATCGTTCGACGTAAATTTCTATCCAAAATCTCCATTACATATTAATTGATTTGTATTTATTCGTGATAACAATGAACCTATTTCGTTATCTTTGGTTCAAATTAATTAATTTTTTTTCTCGCGTTAAATATTAAAACATAAACGTTTACGTTTTATTATTATTATTATTACTAGTGATTTACCGTTATTTTAACGCTAAAACTATTTCAAAATTAAATCTACTCGTTTTTAAACACAACAATATGAAACATCACGTGGTGCGCAGTTGATAAACAATCATTCTATAAACGAACATTCGACTAATGACTAACAAACGCGCCGAAGTTTAAATAAATTCACCTTTTTTGTCTCATTCGTCACAATGAAGTCATGGTATATTATTTAAACTTTTTGGATTGCACGGCCGTCGTTTAACTGATCAATCGGTGATAATTGTAAACGAATACGGCGAATGAAAAGAATACAGTAGGAATCTCTGAGATTGCCCGGGGAGACCAAACATTTGGAGAATCGTCAAAAATGCGCAACAAAAATAATATCGTTTACGTGAATGTTTTGTAATCTTGTATTCGTCGAGTTTTCATTGTTTTATTGTGCATCGTATTTAAAACCATTGTCACTTTAAAACGCTAGGGACATAATATTTCGTCTAAAATTGCCAAGTAATGAGTGGGCGTATTTTTACAAAATTATCTCTTTACGCATTTACGTGTTGTGTCAATTTACGGTCGTCGACAACGAATCGGGGACCAGTGTTCGAAAATATGTTTTATGCCCGCCGGACAGAATCATAAAAGGTTCGGTATTGCTTTTGCTAAAAATAGGTCAACGTTGTATAATATTAGCCGTGAAGTATCTATTTTCGGAACAAATATCCTACATCGTATCCTAAGATAAGCAAACGAGATCGCTACGGACTAAATCACGTATAGCGGAAATATTAATCAAACCCACTGTGATAGTAACGGATCGCCGCCACGTGTGCGTATTTATAATAAAATAATCGAATTTATATTGAATTTAGAACGACCGTTCCGGTAAATTCATTAAATAATTTCATAACAAATGTCACTAATTGCACATAAAAAAAAATAAAAAAAAATAATTAATAATAACATTGCATTACGTGAACTGTGTGAAAACACAACGAATAAATAGGTGGTGCGCAGCGAGTGTACTCGTATAAATATTCATTCTTTCTCACGGTGCGTTCTACTTCAATATGATATTTTTTATTTTTTATGTTACGATATTACGCGTACGCTGTTTTCGTAAGTCTGAACAAAAACAATAGTATATATATATATATATATAGAGAGAGAGAGAGATAGATAGACGTGCGCACGTGTAGTATTCGTGTACGGTTTTTCTTAACATTAGCACCGCTGGAAAACGATAAAACACCTTATTGAATTCGCGCGTTTCTCGTACGACCTTGATATTATTTGAACGGTTTTCAACAATAAAAATCGAACACGGCCGGTCGCGAGAGAGAGAGAAAACCACGCGTAAACAATGACCGCGACAGAATCGCGCTTAGCGCAACGCGTAATATTATATTCCGTTCACTACGCGGTTCCCGGATGGAAAACCTGGAAGAACCGCGACGAACGGGCGACGAACGGGCGACGAAACGTTCAATATGTTTTACATTACACGTTGCGTTTAAACTTGTTCGGCGTCGACCGGACGGGTGGTAACCTTTGTCTTTGGTTAGGAACGGCGGGGAACGCGATGAAAAGAGAAAAAACAAAACGATAATCCGTCGCGTGCACCCGGACGAGTTCCGAAAGACAACGCGAACCCGTTTATTATTCGTACTCGTCATATTCTTATGCACGTGTACGTATTGTTGTCTAAACAAGGGCGTTTTTGAGAGCGGCAATTACACACGCGGACGCGCACGCCGCCGCACATGTGTGTACGGTTTTTTTTTTTTTTTGGACTTCGGCCAACCCGTCTGTCCGCGTGCGCTGAGGACTTTTAATTATATGAGAAATTGAAATAATAAAAACCTTTTGCGAGATCGACGCCCCCACGACCGAAACCGGAAGAACGGCGTGCTCGAACTAAATTACACTGAGCGGTACACCGTCGATCTGTACTCGTTACCGTCGGTCACGACATCATTCGTTGACAGCGACGGTGGCGGCCCAACAGCGACCGCGGTCGTTTTGTTTCTTCTTCATCTTCTTCTCGTTATTATTATTATTATTATTAGTATTATTATTATTATATCGTCGCGTCTCTCGTAAATAGTCCGTGTGCGGGGAAAAGATTAAATTTAGAAACAGCCGTGAACAGATGTGTATTGTGTTATTAATACGAGAAGCCGCGAGGGACTGTGTACCGTGTGAGGACGGACCGTAATACGTATGCGGGCAAGTACGTACGGTACGCGATCATATTATAAAGCGATTTTCGCTCGTTGTCATCGGGTTTCGCTCTGGACCCGAACACCCACGGTCATGGTCTACCGCACATTGAAAAATCTCACGTAAGCGTACTTTTTTAAGAGGAAAGAAAAAAAAAACGAAAAAAATCTCCCCCGGCGTTCAGATTTTTCTAGTTTCACGTGCACACTCGAATAAACCGTTTGTTTTTCGCGAGAACGACCGCAATGTCATAAACTTCTTTGACAAACCCTGTGGGACTTTTTTTTTTCTCGTATCGGACAGAATTTTTTCCGTGTGCGTTTCGTACAACATGTAAATTACGTATAGCCGACTGCGAATGGAGAGATAGAAAATACGTTATTATACACACGAACGATGCGAGGCGACGTTTTCGCCGTTGGTTTTTCTCTCGTGGAACGTAGAAAATAAAGTGGTGTTTTTTTTTAGATGTCAACGTCGTCATCGCTGTTGCTCGTATTGATTGTTGTAATATCACGCTTTTCGACTACAGTGTAATAAATAATAAACGTTCCGTGTCGAGTAGTATTGTGAAACGGGTAATTTTACAATACATTATTTAAACGTTGATTAAATACCGCTGTTCGTCGGCGGCTTGTGTTTTATAGCCGTTGAATGTTAATGATAATTGACCGGTGCGATACGAAAAGCGCGTACGTGCGTATATATGTATATATACACACAAGTACAAAGAACGACGCGTTATACCGCTTGGAACCGTTTCAAAATTTAAAAAAGACGATGCCATTTGAATAATGGCTGATCTTTTATTAAACTCGGAGCTTTCGGGTTCTTAGATAAATTTCGCGAGTTACTCGGATGTACAGTGTTTTCACCTCGCGCGTGCGCGCGCACAAGAATCACGAGACGAAAATAAAACGTGGGGACGAACAAACGATTTCGATTATCAACCGTCGTACGTGTTCTCGGTGGGCGTCGACATCTTTCTCGTGATATAAAGATAAAAGCATGAAATAAAATACTTGATTTTCTTCTTCTAATAAATCTGTCCGTCATATCACGCTCGCGCCGTGTCGGGGGGAAAAAAAATAACAATAATAATGGGACCCCCTCGCCAATGCGTGTTCAACAAAATTGTTTGACAAAATGGAAACGTGCAAAATAAAAATTGCTAGTACTGCGTTCTTAACGCGCGCTGTAAACGTGACAACAGCGTATCGCGCGCGGACTTCGCGTCCGTTTTTGTTTTCGTTCGTTTACGTACCAATTAAAAATATACGACACAATGATCGTGATAGACCGTACTACGTAAGAGTCGCCGGGACTCTCGTCGTCGGGTTACACACAGTGTGCCGGACATTATTATTTGCACGGTTTCCCGCGTCGTAAACGCCCGTCGGCGTGTACATGGAAATAAAAATAGGCCCGCGAAACGATACAATACGTACAGCGACGACGAACGTTTATATTGCGTCCACTTCCCGCGCGGTATACGGTTACCGTGGTCTCTTTTTTTTATTCTTTTCTTTAGGACCATTTCCTTTCGGAACGTACCATTAATCATCCGTTGACCTCGACGGTTATGGTCGTGGTACGTACCCACGTGGGCACGGCTTACTAAACCGCCGAACTCCGTGTGCGGGGGGAATGAATGAAAACACAAATTCGAAATACCGTATTGTTATTATTTCGGGCTATACCCCCACATAGTGTGTGACGTATTTTCTTTTCTTATGCGTTTTCGGAGTAGCAGGTGTAAGAATGGGAATGGGTGAATTACGCGTTCGGTTTCGTCGAGTTTCTTTTCCGTAAACGTACGAAATCTCGTCCTAGATTTTCCTGGAAAAACGAAAATTCAATCGTGTGTTACAATGATACGATTTTTTTTTTCATGGAAATATTGTATAGACTTTTTTTTTTTTGAAAATTACGTGTCGAATCATAAAACTGAATAAAGGTATTGCTTTATTATTATTATATTGTAGTCGTTGCGCGTATATAATAAAGCTTGGAAATAAGAAAAACCACGTGTTTATTGTACATTTTTCGACCAGTGCTCGAATTGGAGGGGTACGCAAGGGGACGGAGATCTATATCCGATTTATTCGACGTGCCTCGCACACGTTCAGTATCGGGCGTATTCCGAAGCGATTTTCATTTCAAACGCCACGGTATAAACCACCGTAATATCTGCAGCGTGCGCGTAACCCCTCTCGCACGAGGAGGTCGCGTGTTGCACAATCGCGAGCCGGCAAAATCCTTCGGACGGCCGGCGGATGGTTCGCGTCACGTGAAGAATTGCGAAGCGTCACACGCGTGTATTAATTTTATTTTTTAATTTTTTTATTTCCCCGGTCACTTCGTAATCGTCCGACGCACAATGGGACACGTTTCGCGCGCGACCCGTTTCCCGTCGACTTTCACCGGGCGTTCACGCGTGTTGTTTCGGCGTCGTGTGTTACGCTTTCCGTCGCGTCGTCCGTCTTCTCCCGCCGGCGCGGACGTTCACAACGATCGCCGGCCGTGGCGTGAAAATTACGGGAACGAATGTAGTCCGAACGCGCCTGTTTGGTGACGCGGGGGTCGGTCGATTTCGGGGTTTCGGCGTGACGTCGCACGTGGTCGTGTGACGTGTTTAGGCGACGGCGGATGAATTGGCGGGGTTGCTGAGTACGCGTTCCGTGATTTTTTTTTGAAAATATTTCGCGAGCGTACCACCGCGTTATTCGCTTTTCCGCGGCCGACGAAACATTAAGTAACAACATCGTTTTATATTGACGAAATGATACCTTTTAACCATTACCGCCGATCACCGTGATATGTCGGCGGACGCGGATTATGGCCGATCTGCGCTTTCCCGCCGTTTGTCGGTCCACACGCGCGGACTATCGGCCTTCGCATTACCTACACTTGTATTTTATATTATTACCGCTACTATTTGATAACCCCCAATTCGACCACCGGATGTTGGTGGTGTGTTTCTACGCTCGAGAAACGCGTTGCCCGCCAGCGGTTCATTTTCCCTCTTCTTGTTGCCCAGCTTGACGGGCCGTTGAGGACCATCACGAAACCTCTCTCTCTGTCGTACGTACCGTTAACCGTCGAATATTCTTTTATATTTTTGACGTCTCGCGCTGCAACATCCACCCGTCGTGTCCTGGGTCTTCCCGACGGACGTTTTCTATTTATTTGTGTAATTATGAAACGTCTTTGATCGCTCCGCTCTCCAAACGAGTCCGAACCGTTCCAGACGTTCACTTTTCATACGCGATAAGATATTATACAACTCATTGTCTTCTCCCGTGTGTCATATAGCTTGGACCGTGTATGTTTCTCAGCACCTTCCTCTCGAGTGTAATTAGTCGTCTGCCGTCTCCTTTCATTCGTTCGCATCGTTCGCGTGTGTGACTACTGGTCGCCAGTGCCGGTCCAGTCAGTACCCAGGAGACATTTCCTCCCTTGAGTATTTCCAAAATGGAAAATTGTGCTAGATCATTTCAATTGTTGGCAACAGACAAACGTCGATTAGATTTTTCATAATCAATTTCGTGGTCTCTTTTGTTCTATGGGTTTCAATATCGAAAAAGTAAATACATTTTTTTTTTACTGTATTATTATTGACCTGTTGTAGAGAGAAAAGGCCAATTAATTACGCAATAATATCGAATCGCGATATATTTAAATAAAGCCATACGAAAGACGGACAGTCAATGCAAAAATAACGTCGTCGTCGTTCGTTCGTCTCTTACGTAAAAACGAGTCCGCAATCACGGCGTTCGCGTAGTCTTTTGCACAATTTTTATACTTTATATTGTAATTCTTCATTAGCCGAGTCAGCTTCACTCACGCTTCTCCGTAGTTTTGCACAATTTTTATATTGTATTGTTACGTTAATCGGATTCGTATTCACGGGTCCGTGTAGTTGGTTTACACAATTCTCATATTTTTGCATTATATGTTTGTGACATTTAAGTTGGATTTGAACAAGAAAAATTCACGAGTACGCAATTATTCATTAAGAAATTTATATTGTCAGTAGAATAACGCAATCCGTATGCGTTAGCCCATAATATTTATTCACGTAAACAATACTTGACGCCGGGCGCACAAACGAAATATTGTTTGTTCCCGGCTCGAACATAACCTAAATAATAAAAAGTAAAAATTATCTTTGTTGCACAAATCGGGTTTTCGTATTATTCTAGAACTCCCCCCCCCCCCCCGTTTAAAAAATCCGGAGCTGAATTTCGTGTGCAAAACGTCCGTTTTGTTCGTGTCAGAAAACAGCAATTCGGCGGGGGGGGGGGAGAGTCGCCTGCTATCGTATTATTTTTTTTTGACGTATGGCTCGTAAAACATTCATCGCGCGGGCCGTCCTTTTTGTCTAACGCGCGCGTGTTTTGATAATCGTTTTACATCGGTTTTTTTTTATTTTAAATACGAACGTTTTCAATAGCAACGGGTTTCGCACTGGAAACGTATTATCACGGGGTGGACACTGATAAGAAATAACATGGGTAACATAGGACGGCGGCCATGTTTTCGGAGGTGTGAATGTTATCACTTAAAAACAAAAAAAAAAAATAGAAACTATAAAATCAGTAGAATTGGCTAAACAAATAATAATATATTTAAATATAACATAAATTATAGAAACTAAAATCGCGTATGATGTAATTGCAAAAACGTAGTAAACAGTTACCGTAAAACACGTGAAATGCGTCGTGACACATCACTCACGAACCAAGTCGCGTCAACGTATTATCACTGAACAGTAAATAAACAAATATATGATAAATTTTCCTCCCGAAAACACGGCCGACCGAATTGACATTATCGACGAAGTGGTGTCCACAGTGGCGTGCCCAGGAATTTTCAATTAAACATTGGGGGGGGATGTTATAAGTAAATAGTGATAATACATTTTAATGAATTGTCATGGTAATACCAAAAACTTAAACGTCTATGTTTCAAGCTCTCTAAAATCGTTTCTAGCTTATAACTGTGTATATTTGTCGATTGTTCTGTAATTAAAACGAACAGTTATGTCGGTTAACATAACACCATTAAATTGAAAAAATGTATTGCATTTTTAAAAATAAACAAACAAAAATAAAATACACGGAAAGTAGATTGCTTATTCCAAACGGAAATTCAACCGCCTAGCTTTTGTACTTTTTTGCTAATAACTAATAAAAAGTATTAAGTAATGATTCTAAAACAGCTCTTATAACTAATAAGTTGTTTTCTGTAGATCAGCAGAATAGACAATGGGGGGGGGGATATAACCCCTAACCTCCTCCCCCCTCCTGAGCACGCCGCTGGGTGTCCACCCCGCGGGAGTTCGCGTTTTAAACTATTTTTGTACGTTTGAATACGTGTACGCGCGCGTATCGTCCTGTGTTACGATTTTTATGTCTAGTGTTTCTCACTCTCACTCTCTCTCTTGCAACAGAACCGTGGTATGTGTTTGCCAAGCGTAAACCGCGCGGCGTTATTTGATAAAAGAGCGGTCTATTTCGGCTTGGAACGTTTTTTTTTTTTTAAATTTTTTTTAATTGCCAATTAGTTATTCGGAGCGTACGATATCCGTTTAATTGTTATTTATTATTACTGTTTTTGTGTCGGTCGGGTGAAAACGGGTGTGTGTGTGTGTGTGTGTGTTTTACCGTCGAGTCGAACGCGTTTCCGTCCGACTTAACGCGCGCTGCTCACATTGAACACGGTCCCGACCGAGTGGTGATGATGATCCGTTCGGACGGAGACGCGACCGCGGTGGTGCGCTCTGGCCGCTCGCTGTACGACGTGCGTCCGTCCGACAGATGTCGCGTGCGGTTACGTCGTCCGAGAGCGAACGGTTTTCTTTCTCATTCGGCTTTACACCAGACACGGCAAATAGGATTTTTTCATTAACGTGTGTGTCGGATAGGATACGATTTAATGACCATTTTTTTTTTCACCCGTGCCCATGGGTACGGCTATACAATAAGTATAGTTGCTAAAATTGGTATTTATTTTTTTAACATAAATAAAAATATTTTAAGTAATTTTATATATATATTAATAAGCGTTATTAATATATTTGTTTATTGAACAAATTTCCCTTCTGTTTCTTCTGTGATAATACAACAGTGAAGGTACAACAGTCAAATATAAATGGTTTAATTTGGTATGATTATTGGAAACTAAAATCAATATCATACATTGATGAAATAACACAAGACTACATTAAATTATTGAACCTAAATTATTTTGTCCCCCCCTAAATATTATCCTATGGACGCCCATGCCCGTGCCAACAAGCCGGATAAACGCGACGTATATTGACCAAGATGAAGATTGTAATGATATTTGTTGAACACAGAAAAATGTTACAAAATCTACATATACAAATCAATAATACGTAAGTTATAAATATTGAAAGAAATTTATAAAAGAAAAAAAAAATCAGCTTTTATTTTTTGTAAGAAATCGTTTGCTTCTTTTGTCATACTTGAAAGATTTATTATGTCGGGCTGACATGTTGTTGATTGCAGTGTTATGCCAAATCTTACTCTGTTTATCTGTTTTTCTAGTCTTTGAAACGTATACGTATAGAAAAGCGACTTTCGCAAGAGTAAGTTGACGAGAAAATTGTTAACAATGAGGTTGCCAATTTTTCGACAGAATGAAAGGTATCTGGAATGATATTCCAAACTTCCAACATTGTGTTTTCAACAAAGCATTCCGTTTCCCTTATTCCGCGACAATCGATGACGTTCCAATACTTCGTTATACGATTCCGCATATTTACAAATGTTTGTGTCCAAACATCGACAATCTGCATTTCTAAATTATCTAATCAATCATCCAACTAAAAAGGTCTTTATCCTCTATAAGAAAAAGTATCTATTATTATTATTATCATCATTTAAATTTAGGAGCGAGCTTATCTGGCACCCGAGGCAATTCGAATATATGCCCCCCTTCCAACCGCAAAATTTTCTTTACCCTTTTTAAAAGTGTTCAACAGTTATCTATAGGGTTTTCAGAAAATCCTAATTGTACTTTTCTCGATTTGACTGCCGAAAATTCATCAATAACAATGCTAATAACAGTTAACGTTGTTTCGTGTGATCTGATAAGATAAGGTCGATCAATATTTTTAGTATAAAAAACGTCTCATAAACGTTTAGCGCCCCCGTCGCGAGGACACCCGAGACAAATTTATCCCGACATAAATATAATATACGTAGCGTATGCGTTTCCAACAGCCACGACGCGCGCACGTCTCGTGCATTTACGGAAACGGTGTTTGCAATAGTACCGTTCGTTACCGCAGTTAGGAAAAAACACAATCGGCACAGTCGTTGATACCCGATTTAAATCGGCAGTTACGGCCAAAGCGAAGTCTGGCCGTAAGGGGGCAACGATGGCCTTCCTACCGGCGTCGTAGGCCTTGGAATCGAGGATGGCTAGGAACACAGGGTGACGGGAACTCTGTGTAACTTCTGGTGAATCTGAATTCGCGTTGGCGTTTGTGCGCCGCGCGATAAAACATCGATGTCCGGGGACCGGTCCTCCGGTTTTATTTTTAAGATTACGTTTCCGCCGCAGCAGCCCCGTACAACGATAATTCCGCGTGTTTCAATCGCAGAAAAAAAATGTACTTTTGAAACACGCGTTTTGTCGCGACAATAACGCGAACCCGCGGACGAGCTGATCTCGCGTGTAGCGTCTCTTATCGTCGACTTAGACGCGTCAACACACATCACAAACTATGCGTACACGCGTTCTGTTCACGTGATCCCGGTCGAGTAACGAGTAACGTCGGAGTCTGTCGTGCACGGCGTCGGCTTCAACACGCGAATCGTGAAAATCCTATTTACGATTTCGTTACGGTTTATCGGAAAAACCGCGCGCTAAAAACATTGCGTTAACTTCGAGTCGAACCAAGTTGACGGTTTTAGAATAATAATAACAATAAGTACGTGATTGCGTATTTGGTTTTCGAATCAAGCGGACGGACCACTGTGTCTAAATACTCCAATTGAACGAACTGGAGTTGCAATGTCTACAAATTATTTAATTTCGCGTAAGCAAGGATAAACAAGCCAGTTGGAATGTTGTAAGTTACACTAGTCGGCCACATACGTTGCTTTGGGTCGTTTTGTTTACGTGTATACACATCAATTAAAACAACGTATGCGTTTGTTTTATGTAATTACACGACATTGCACGTCCGATTTAACGGCGTCAGCTTAAACGATTCAGTGAAGTTATTTTCGAAAGTCGGTTGCAAAAATATTCGTGTACGTTCGGCGACATTCAAGGTCCCCGTAGAAACGAGACGAGTGAAGGGGGACAATCGTTTTTATAGGATCACGTGTTGCCAGGACAAATGCTCGAACCAAGACGCTAAGTCCTTACTGCAGAAAAGAATTTCGAAGTTATCGCCGCTTGTCAAACGTAATCACCGTGACGGAATAACTTTTCGCCGACTCGGTTGGTGTCACGACATTCATAAAAAACGTAAAAAATCGAAAGCACTCGATGGCGTTCGTCGTGTCCGAACTGCGCCCCTCTATACACGAGTGAGAACGTAGAACGTACGTGCAATTTTCGTCGACGGAAAATAATTAAAAACTCACTATTTTTCGAATGTGTTCCCCTCCCTTCCCGACAACTCGGGTGGCTGATACGAAAGTCGAGAGCTCCGCCAAATTGGACGTATCCATCGGGGCGGTTTTCGGGCAATCGTTCCGACGGGATTGCGTCCGGTCGGATGTCGGAAGTTTTCTCGTAACGAGACCCCGTGCACCGGAAACGACCGACGACTCGGACGTGATTAGTCGTGTATCGATTCATAATGTATGCGAATACGAAGCTTATCGGTTTTTTTTTTTTTAATGCGTAATAGTTCCGAGTTTAGAGATCCGTATTGCTTTAAAATGGCGTTTTGTTATCACCCCGGGCCCGTGCCGTACTGGAATATTGTTCGGTCCAGACCGGATTAACCGAAAGGGACCGAACGCGTTCGGAACAGATTTACGCGGTGTACTTTTCGCGTTTGAAATCGACAAAACCGGCTTATCGCTCAAGCAACTGGCGGAGTAACTAACGAGAGGACATCACGTGATGTGTACCCTTGGTGGCACTAATCACCGAATTCTATAATTCTATGCACTGAATTACTTAGTCGAACACCCTCAAAACGTCCCCGGCCCCGTACTGACGGTCGTGTGTCACACAAATGTTTAAAAAACGACATTACAATCGATTCGCACCGATCGACAGAATGTTGATTTCGGGTAATTCAATGAACGATTTTCATGTTTCCCACGACAACTTAACCCGGTCAAAATCATTGATCTGATCGATAATACGTGTACAATGGTGTCGTACGTTTTTATTTTTTTTTTGTATAATTGAAAAATAACCGTTCTGAGCCCAAACTTTTGGGCGTACAATTATTAATAAATATGTTTATTTATAAATAAAAATAGGGGTTTTTTTTACCGGTGAAAACCCGCAAAAACAAAAGAAAGTTCATTCGTCGTTTGTACACGTAGTGTGCGTACGATATTATTTCGTGTTCGTGCGATCCGCTAAAACGCGAAGCACGTACTCCGTCGTTGGCGGGCGTGACTTCTATCGGTCCGCGCGCACCTATGACCTTATGAATAACAACAACAAAAAAAAAAAATGAAAAAAAGTGAACGTACATATCAGTATTTGTCGCGATACATATTATAATATTGTCGATTTGTAATCGAAATTATCGCGTTGTATAATAATAATAATAATGATAATGATAATATCGTTGCTCCACATTTTGCGGTGCACGACAACGTCCGCGGGCCGCTTGTCCTCCTTGATCGTTCGGCACGTTTTCAACCCGGTCGGAAATCGAAACCCTGTCGCCGGCGGACGGTCAACGTGATTTCGGCAAACGATTTTGTGCCGGCAAAACCGATCGACACGGTAACGATACGTAATTTATATATTATTTTTTTTGGCGTTTGTGCAACGCGGTTTCACGATTTTCGTACGCGCGGAAGGCGTGAGAACGAGTGAGGGTTTTCATTCCGGCGCACGCGGATTTCAAATACGGTCGGGAAATGTCTTTTCGATTTCGTTGCCGCCGCGACACGTGCACGTGGGTGAAACGAAAAACAACAAAACCATTTACGAAACGTACATTCGTCTGAAATGTCGACGAGTTTTTTTTTTTTTTGCTTTGTTAAAAACGGATATTATCATTTCGAGGAGGGGAACCTAACCCCGGGTTCCATACTGTACGGGGTTAGGCCGCGGAATCGCACGGAGGAGTTCTCGGCGGGAGTCTTCCGGACGGGAACCGAGTAATACGCGGCCGCTTCTTATGGTCGGCAGTGGCGTGCTCAGGGGGGGGGGGAGGTTAGGGGTTATATCCCCCCCCTCCATTGTCTATTTCGCTGATCTACAGAAAACAACTTATTAGTTATAAGAGCTGTTTTAGAGTCATTACTTAATACTTTTTATTAGTTAAAGGCAAAAAAGTACAAAAGCTAGGCTAGCCGTTTGGAATAAGCAATCTATTACTTTCCATGTATTTTATTTTATTTTGATTTTATTTTTAAACATGCAATACATTTTTTTCAATTTAATGGTGTTATGTTAATTGAACAACTTGGTATTAGTGTGTTATAATTTAAATTCATTTCGATCATAGAACAATCTACAAATGTACACAATTATAAGCTAGAAACGATTATGGACAGCTCGAAACATAAACGTTTGAGTTTTTGGTATTACCATGACAATTCATTAAAATGTATTATTACTATTTACTTATAACACCCCCCCCCCCCATTGAAAATTCCTGGGCACGCCACTGATGGTCGGTCTTACGAAAATGGGTTTTTTTTTTTTGAGGGTTTTCAATCGAGAGTATAAAAATCTTATAAGAGTACAGCCTACACGGGCAAATCATTATTGACGCGCGCGTAACGTTCTGATAACAATAACGATACGATTTCGAAGATCCGATCGTTTTGCCGGCAGATGTTTTACCGTCGGGGTGTTGTTTCGTTATATTTCCGTCTGACGGCGTGCGCACGCGTCCGCATTTCCTGGCTGGCGCGTTCGGTGGTCGAAACTCGTGTGATCCTGAAATCGGATACGAGCGCGTGCTCCGGGGGGCGGCGTCCGCGTACGCTAAACGCGTGAAGCCGTGTAAGGCGAAACGCTATTTGATAACAATAATAATCATAGTGTACGACGTACGTGCAAACGCCTCCGCGCGACTTCTTCCGGACCAAAAGGAAGTGCGTCGCCGCCGCGTCCGTTGTAATTGGTCTTTTTTCTCCTTCCGGGCGAGATCGATTCTGGCCGATAAAGCTGTGCGTGTGTGCGCGCGCGTATATGTCAGCAACGCGCCCAGGATTTTTTCAAGGGGTGGCGGGAGACTCCTAGAATAATATGAAAACTCGATTTGTACAACAAAGACAATTTTTAAAATTTTATTATTAAAATGTACGGTTACCAAAAAAAAAAAACCGTATACTTTTTTGATATTTGAAAACCCGTAAAACAAAAGAAACCACAAAATCGATTATGAAAAGTCTAATCGACGTTTATCTGTTGCCAATAATCAAAATTGCCTTGCACAATTTTCCACTTAAGAAATACTCAAGGCGGGTCTGGACCAGAGGACCCCCTCCCCCCCTGGTTACGCCGGTGATATGTGTGTGTACGCGGTCCGGACCCACACCGTCACGAATTCTCGTCAACGATCAATCTCCGTCGGTGTGCCAACAATTCTTAAAACAGATTTCGACTCGGATCGACTTTCCGGCTTATTTCTCTGTCCGCAGTGTTGTTACAGACGAATGTCGACATTTTTATCAATCGAGCTCATGCGCAGGTTAGTCGCATGCCCGAATAAAATTGGACGAAGTCGATCGCATCGAGTAACGCAACCGTAACGAGTTCAAATCCTTCACACCGTGTTGTTGTCGGCGCGATTGACGAAAATAGTCGTGTGTCGGTAGGATATTGTAATGTTTCGTTCCTCGCGCGGAACAAACACGACTCCAGCACGTGGTGTAATCGATTTTCTTCATATGTGCACCGCATAATATACAGCGGTCCTCAAACCGTGATCCGCAATTGTTTCACCGTTTAAACAATTTAATCGTTTGGTGGATTGTTCGTCATTTAAAACTTGAATAACGCGCGTACAAAAAAAAAAACCATTTCAAATCCCAATAAAAGAAAATATAATTATCTAATTGTAGATAACACGCGTTCAGATATCAGGCGTACGTCTGCCGGCCCGTCGTATGTACAAATGTAATATACGTTATCGTTGAATCGACGTTCGGCCACGTGCACGCGTCTTCGGTTGACTTCCGTGACTTCGCCGGACGTCGGCCAGACTCGGTCGCAAAAAGTAGGCACATCGTTCGCGTTCAGTGACTCGCATTTCAAGAACGTCGTACGGTTTTTCAATGATCCATAACCGGTTCTATTATCATTCTGTAGACACTTTCAAAGTACTATCTGTGCCCTTTGTTGGTATCGTACTATACATGCATGTCGTGGAGCAACACGGGCGGACAGTAAAACTCAACGTCAAACATTTCGAGTAACTGTCGTTTAAAAAATGGCTCGGTGAAAAAGTTTGCGAACCGCCGGTGCACATCGTGTGTGAATGCGGAACGGCCAAGTGTCATTTTGAATTATTTAAGACGAGTGTAATACGACCGGTGAACGTCTAATTATTAATTTACGTATTAACTATTAACGTTGGAAATCCGGAATTTTCGGAAATACTTGTTATCAATACGTTTATTCCATTACGGACATCGAATTTAATCGTTGTTAAATCATTGCGATTCACGACATGAATAATATGCATGTACACGATATTGTTTAATCATCACGTCTGGTTCTGGTTCGATTTGAAAGTTCAATCACCGTTCCAACGACTAGAAATTCTGATCCCGATGAGTTATCCGTGAGTAGTTTACCAATAAAAAAGCAAACACTTTATGAGTCACAATCAACTGCGAATTTATCCATTAATAGTTACAGTCGTATCTTGTTTCCGATAGAAAATAGCATCTAGTCGGTACTTTAGAGAGGTAATTTTTCGATTTTCTCAAAAACGCCTAGAAAAATTAACAATCCAAAAACTACCGACAAATCACATAAAATTGGTATAAACGTTATTTCGTCGAAAACGATTATCGTTATTTCTTTGTAGTTTTGAAACTAATTATTATAGAAACTTGAAATATTCACCAAAAATCAGTATGTAACTTTATATTACATTTGGGAAAACAAATTTTCAAATTTCGATGAATATTATTTACTTGTATTGATATTTTTTTCAACCCCCCCCCCCCGTTTTCCTACGTTCGCCCCCGGCAACGACTATTGGAATATTTTTTTTGTCTACACGTCGACATCGTAATCTTTCATGTACTTTTTCGGTATCGTTTCGTTCGCGCGACACTTGCGGGGCCCGGTCGTGTTCGAACGATTATCACGAGTGTACTTGTGTTTTTCAACCGGCCTGCCAAACGGGAACGGAGACAAAACAGCGAGCGAAAAAAAAAACCGTTGTGAACAGTTAAACGTGTTTTTTGCGTGGTCGACGTGCTATCTCAACGATTGCGTCGGTCGGCCGAGGACGAACGCGTTACCACCGAACGGCGATAAACGCGTGTTTGTTATCGCGCGCATTCGTGCGACCGTCGGTCTCTGTGGGACGTGCGTTCCGTGATAACGTGCGTTGTTATTTTCTATAACCCTATTTTAACAATTGTCCGTCACGCACGAATATTAGATTATGTGCGTTTTACGTTGTGCACATAACGTTTTTGCCGCGTTACAAAAATTAAAAAAATATATATGAATGCGTTATTTTGAACATAAAGCGCGACCTTTTTTACACGTGTCGATTACATTACGTTGTTTGCGATACCCGACATATATATAGAACACTCCGCGGGCGACGCGTGATTTGACGGTTGTTTCGGTTCTTTCAGAATATTTGTTTTTTTGGCCGTCGTCTTCTTCTTGATTTCGCGGATCAACGTTCGCAAAAAACTGTGTACACTTTATCGTTTCCCCTCCACCGCCGCGGCACAATAGCCGATCGAATAACAATACGGCGGTGTATTCATCGCCGGCCCGGGCCTGGTGATTGCGTTTACAACCATCGACCTAAAACCGACGAGTCGATGACAATTGTCTTGCTGTTGGATTTCCATATCGACAGGCCTCGCGCGCGGTTGACAATATCATTTACAGAGACGTGGCCGGCGCACGCGCAACAGTGTTTTAATCACGATAATTCGCCAGATACGTCGTAGGTGCGTACGCAAACGACTCGTGCTGTTATTGTCGTAAATATCATATAACCGTAAACAGTGATGGTGGTCGTAAATGAATTGGTGGGCGCACACGCCCGATGTCGGGCGCGTAGTCGAGATTTTCCGCGCGAGGGGGGGGGGGTTAACGTTCCGGACGTATTTTTTCCCGAAAATCAATAAAACCCTAGATAAACGTAAAATAAAAAAAAAGATTTAAAAGGTCGTCCTCGTTATTAAATTTCATTTTCCAGTTTATCAAAACAGACGGCACGGGGGCTCGTTGTAGAGGGAATTCGGCGTTGGCAGAACAACGAGACAATTGTTGCGCCGCACGTCGGGTCTATTTCATCTGTTTTGTTTTTCTTTTCAATTTCGTTATTTTTTTCTTAAAACGAAGGCGGCTTAATACAAGTCCGCGGGCACACGCCGTATATACCGTCCACTGCGTCATTACATAATACGGTTTCGCAATCAAAATGTTTTTCACGTATCCAAACGATTGGTTTATTATGACGATCGAGTTTGCGTGTTTGAGATATCGCGTCGATTGAAAATCGGTCGTTTACATTTTTGTATTTTTCAATGCGCAACGACTCCGACAAGTACAAAATAACCGTCGTACACGAAGTAAAAAATAAAAAATAATAAAAAACGGACAGTCGTCCAGTGTTCGTACACTATTTATTTATAATTTCGTAATTGTTAATTCCGTAGAAAAAAAAAATTTAATATACGTATAATCCGAAGTCACGTGCAAATAACGGAAATCTCGGTTTTTTGTCTCGCTTGTAAGACTATCAAAGTCATGATTTTTGAACATCTGCTTGATTTTCACGATGTTTTTTGTTCTCTTCTTGGTATACGTTTGTCGTTGGTGCAATTATGTTTTTTCGGTGCGTTTTATGAAAACGCCCGTTTCGTAGTTAAGAAACACAACTTCAACTTCAAATCACGCGATTTGTATCCCGATTTATTTATTGACGAACGCCGTTGCGATTATACAATAATAGAGGTGTATTGACTTTTAAAGGGAAAAAGGTGTTCGAAAAACGTTTATGTTTCCACAACAATTGCGGCGCGGCGCGGTGTATTTTTACGTTTGCTTGCGACATCAGTGGCGCCGAACTATTTTTAAGTGCAAACACAAATTTTTACCACCACCCACTCCTTCTCTCGAAAATTTGTATAACCATTTAGGTTCACCACGGTATGAATAATAAAATATTGTAATAACACAATTGTACAAATCTATTTTTAAATGTAAAAAACACATGAGCGATTGTTGCAGTTATCAGCAATCGGTATTCCAAGAGTACGGCCCACAATGATAACTCCGCAATTGTTTGATGATAATAGTAAATTACATCGATCTGAGACCCACGTAACGAGTTAACCGACTGCCTTGTAGCTATATAGTGCTCTAGTTTGTGCCGTTTAAAATAGTTTGCGCTTAAACCATTGGTTTTTAATACCCAATATACGTCAGAAACAACGACCTGAAAATATGTTGACCCAGTACCCACCCATGATTTTAGGTGGTGCAACCTTAAGTACGTATTTCGACGTTTGCTTGCGACACGGCGGGGACGTCTATTCTTTTGTCTACGGATTCCCAGACTTTTCCGAAGTCTCGCGATCGATCCGTGCACACATACACGTACGTGTACACTTCCGAAATGAATTCGGACTGCGCCACGTGCGCGTCGTAAGCGGTGACGAACGAAAAAAAAAGTAATATCGTCCCGAGTTCTCGGCGTGCGTTCACGTATACATACAGGGCGATTACAAAAGAATAAGTCGGTTTCAAAAATCTGTATTTTCTAAACGGTTTCTTAAAACGACCGTTTCTATAACCTCAAGTTTTTTTAAAATTAAAACATATCATAAATGTTCAATGTGCCGTCATTGTTAAAATGAAGTCACAGAACTCGCTTCTTGGAACCTTATCATTTGGGGTAATGGCCTGTACGGGTTGCAGCCTGTAAGGCTTCATCGCCAAGCGTTTGCTCAACACCTTCCACAAAGTTGGTTGTAGAATTCCGAGTTCTCTACTAGCACGTCTCGTAGATTTTCCTTGAACTACGCGCAAAAGCTGTTTGAACTGTTGCAACATCTTTCTGAGACACTCGTGAACGGCCGGGTGACTTACCTTTACACAAGCAACCGGTAACACGTTACAGACTCATTTTTCGCATATTCCAACACGCAGCACCACGGTTTTTGTTGAGCTGTCGGTCGACATCGTGAAGTCCGCGAAATCGACAACCCAGCTCTTACCTTGGCGACCAGCGCTTCCTAGCGGTAACCTAAAAAAAACTTGAGGTTATAGCGGTCGCGCGGCTCTGTAACTTGTTACCGTTTAGAAAATACCGATTTTTGAAACCGCCTTATCCCTTTGTAATCGCCCTGTATACGCGTGTGCGCGCGCGCGGGAAATAGACACACGATTTCCCGTCGCGGCAAAACGCACAAAACTTTTCGCCCGTTCGCGTCCCCGTGTGCGGAAAAACGGGGTCTCACCGTCGTCGTGGCGCGAGGGTCCGAACCCTCCTTGTCCCGCGGCGACCATAATCCCGTCGCGATGTCGGCGGTTCGATCGGCGGCTGCGCGCCACGACCCGTCGTCGTCCCGTCAGGTGCTTTTCGCGGGGGGGAATCGTTCGACGTTTTCTGGGCGGGGGCGAGGGATTTCGTCTTTGACGCGTAACGAATGATCGCGAAAAACCCGGCGAGACTCCGTGGTGTGGCCGACTCGGGCCCCGCAGAATTCGAAGACCGCAAAACGACACGGATCCGGATGCCACAATCGAACGTCGTTTTTTAACGTATCCACGAGTCACGACAGACGTAGAATATTTCGCGCGGGGGGGGGGGGTGGGAGGAATAGGGGTTAGAGAGATAAAACGTCCGTTTGTTAATATCTCTAATACAAATGATTTTTTTTTTATGACTATATTAATATTTTTACGCCGCGTGTCAATAGTAGTAGCGAACGATCGGTCGGCGTGAGACGTGTACGAGCTCCTAAAAAACATACGCCCCACAGTCGCACGTACACGTGTACACGTGTCCTGGCACTGCGTGTCGTCCGTAACGTGCATACTTTCCGCGACGATCGAAGCGACGCGCTGGATAAGACGAAACTGTTTGAAAATAAAAAAACGATTGTACCGGCGTATCAAACAAATAATGAACGTTCGGAGCTTGTTTTTATGATTTATTTTTTACGGGACACGTTGTCATGAATACGGTGCGGATATTTCGGCTCGTCGGCGTCGGGCGACTCTTACGCGCACCGGCAAACGGACCGAGGGGTTTTTCGTTTTCAATCGAAGTGGTTGCCTGGAACGACGTGAAAACCCGACGTATAACAATACGGACGATTCTCGCTTGTTTTGATGTCGAAGGATCCGTGAAACAAATGTAACCACGAATTGTGAACCACACGCATCAAAAACGTGAAATGCTGTCGAATCCATCACGTTTCCCGACACGTACCCGGCGTTTCCGGCTAACTGATCGCATTCGACCTGCACGCGTTCGTCGCGGTCCGTTTTTGTATTTTTTTTTCCCCGTCAAACCGCAACAGGCGGTCGGAAAACAGAAACCTCGAAAAAATCGCCGTTTAACGTGGCAGAGTGGCGTACGGAAATGATTTTGGTCTTACCGTGAACGATATAAATTCTCTGCACTTGTATCATTCGTCGAACCGAGTCAAACGCCACGTTCATGGTTATTGCTCATTTGCACCGTTTACAAAAATGCATTGAGCACGCCTAACCGTCGTCGCGTTTTCCCCTTCGTTCCCGTCGCTGATCAATAGACGATATTTGTTTTCCTGTCCGTCCGACCGCGGCCCCCGCCGTGCGCTAAATCACACTCGCCGGTCCCCCACAGACGTAAATAAAACCAGGCCCGACGTCGTGCATTTGTCCGAAGACCACGCCGTGACGTCGCGGTCGTTTTAATCCCTTCGGTTTAGTTTTTAACGCTCGCCGGACCGGAACGCGGGGGGTTTACGTTTTAAATTCGAACGGACTGTTTCACCGTTGTTTTCGTGAAAAATGAAACAACACGAAATCCGTATAACCGCGTCACATCAAACGAAAATGATTTGCACCGGACCAAACTGTGTTGGGTCACACGACGCGTAACGTTTTCGTTCGATAGCTTTTTCGCCTCTTGTGACGAATAGACGGCATTGTGATCACAACGGGCAAACGGCGCATTTTCAATAGCGCGAACGTTAAAAACGAAACACCGAACCAACGCGTGTTGTCGGATGAACGTCAGAGATAACGTTATCATTGTCAGCATTTCCATGCGATTTATGTTTTTATAAGGAAACCGTTCGCCGCCACTGAACGTTGACGGATTGGTCGCGGCGCGTGCGATGTCGAGAAAAAATCACGAGTTTAGTTTTTTTTGCGGTTTTTATTATAATATTATATATACATGTATGTGAATACAATTTGAAGTAAAACGATTTGAGGTTGTGAATTCGAGTGTAGGACGCGACCGACCAGTGATGTACCTGTGAAACATTTTTTTTTTTTGGAGGGAAGGGGGGGCAAAATATTAAATACCTCACTTCAAAGTCATTGAAATGCGAAAGTCCAATGGCAATAGATAACTCAATATTAAATGTCAATAATAGATATAGATAACATCAGCTGTCGCCTGATATAACATGATATGAATGCGATGTGAACGCTCTCGGAATTCGAGCGGGGGGGGGGGGGAATTTGATTGGCCGTAAGAAAACCTTTAAAACCGAGTTCCGGACGAACCGTGAACGGACCAAGACGGTGCGAAGTCAACTTCCTCTTCGCGTCGTGAGCCGGGGTGGCAGGCGAACTCAAACTTCGTTTCGTCGAAAACACACGCACACGGAATATTAACAATATTGATCGTTTGTCGAAACGTGTGAAGTTATTGGTGGACGACGTGTTCGGAGTACGGCCGGGAAGCGTTGCGCCGCTCGGAGTCGTGTGGACAAGCAGCGCGGAGAGACGGCTCTGAACAAGAAGGAAAAAATGAAAGAAAGAAAGAAAGAAACGACCGGCCGGACGGGAATGCAGCGACCTGCCGTCCGCGGTGGGCGAGGCGGTAGGACGGGGTGGGGGAAACCTCGCACTGCCCACCCCCTCGGGACGCGCGACGCCACGACGAAGCGCGTGGACATGCCGTCGGGCGCGCACGCGCGCACTCGCCGGCGAACGTGAACCTGAACGTGAACGGCGCCGCCGCGCGCAGTCGGCCGGAGTCAGTGTGGCGATGCCATTGTAGCGGTGCGGGCGCGCGTGTTTGTGTGTTCGTATGTGGTGCCGTCCGTCGTTTTTGTGGTTTTTGTTTGTTTGTTGTGTAACCGTCGCCGTAGACGGTGTTTTCCGGTCGGTCATGTCGACGACGATCGTCCGTTGAACGGTCGACCCGATGACGGCGGAACACCAACAGACGATGACGGGTAGTCCGCGACGGCGTAGGTCCACGTTTTACATACCGCTGCAGGCGACCGCCCGGCCCATACTGGCCGTGGCCAGGCTGACGGACGCCGCCGCGCCGGATCCGACCGGCGGACAGCGCAAACCGGTCGGCGGCGGACGGGCCCTGTCCGCGTCCGCCCTGGCCCTGTTGCAGCCGGACCCGCCTCCGCCCCAGCTAAATCGGCCCCCGTCGTCGCCGTCGTCGTCCGGCCGGCGCAGCTCGCCGCTGGCGTTCATCCGGCGCCCGTCGTCGCGCAAACTGGCGCGCAGCTCGTCCACCATAATCACCACGGGCGGCCGGTGGCTGTCGTCCAAGACGGCCGCGGCCGCGCCGCCGCCCCGGATGAACTGCAGCGACAACAGTTCGTCGTCCGTCGGCGGCGAGTCGTCGACCGTCGTCCAACAGGCCAACAGGTCGCCGCCAATCATTGCCATCGACGGGTCGCCCGACGAGTTCTACCGCAGGCGGCGGCGACGGCATCGGCCGACGGAAACGGCGAACTCCAGCGACGACCACGAAGACGACGAAGACGACGAAGACGACGACGACAATCGTTCAGGTCGGTGTCGACGACTGGCGTTATAATTTCCAAACTCACGGCCTAAGGGGGGGGGGGGTGTTGTGGTGGGCGTCGGTAGATAACCGGCGACGACAGATTACAAAAACCGTGTTGTACGCGCGGTAACGGAAACCGGAGGAAACGTATGTTAATTTGTGCGTCGATTCCGAATGACGTACAGCAGCTACCGGACGGCGTACGTTTTACGGTGAGCGGGGGGGGGGGGCCTCGTCGAGAGTTCCATTGTTTTTTGCCCCCTCCCCACCGGCCGCCCGGTTTTTAATGCAAATGAAGTCGTCCGTCTAGACGCGTTATTGTATATTATCGGACGACGATAACCCGCGCACACGTGTTTTTTTATTTTATTTTACGATTGTTTTTTCGTTTTACCTTTTCCCGTACGCCCGCGCGTCCCGGATTGTAACGATTCGGGGGTTTTTCCAGTTATTATTATCAGTAACGACGTTTCGACCCGAGCCCGTGTGTACCGCGTGTCGACAAACGACACGCGATCGGAGAGTGAAAGCCCCCGCGCTGAAATAGTTCCGGACGAGCTTAGGGTTTTTTACGAGAACGGCGGCCGTGAGCTTTCGGCCTCGCAACGAAAACAAAACGCGTATCGCACTTCGCGTGCACGGTAGTGACACAATGGCGACACAGCGACTTTTATCGGTGACCGGTCACCACCGTTCGTTTCGCTTGATGAATCGAAAGCGAAACGTATTGGATTGTCGTGCCAACGCTGTAACCGTCGGTCACCGTTCACGCGCGCGCGTACCCCGGCAAACGCGGATCAACGGTCAACGGTTTTGAGACGGGCCGCCGTCGAACGTGGGCACGCTTGTTGGTTCGCCGAGCCCGATTCGGCGGTGCGTTCGAGGAAACCACGGTCCGTGCGCGCGCCCGCGACTCGACGTGGTTTCTCGCTCGCGGCCGTCGGATGACGCCGGTGACGTTTTCGCTATCGATTTTAAGGGCCGAGAGGCCGCTGCGGATCGTCACGTTCACGTTCGTCCGTGCACCACGAGCGCGTTATCGTCGGTCTGCACGCGTACGAATTGATCGTTGGATACGCGCGTGTATCCGGAGATCAGCGCGATCATAAATCATAACCTCTAACGTTCGTCGGTTCGAGTGTCGCGCGCGCGTAGAAAGTCGTCGTCGTCGCTATCGTTTTTCTGTCGCCCGCGTTCCCGGTGTACTCGGTGGCGTGTTTACGGAAGGCCGTGGGGTGGGAGGAGGCGATTGCCTCGGGCATCACGTTTTTCGGTGTGGCGGCAAATTTTTGATTGGGTTTTCTTCGAATAATATTACTGCACTTGTTTTCGGAACATTCGATTTGTTTTATGTCACAGTTTGGAAAATAAATATTACCCTACATTGAACACACCCCGTATACGCCCCATAACGAATTTCGTGTTATAATATTGATTTTGTATAATTTATTTATTATCACTTTTACGTGAAATACTAATATATGTACAGGAAATCGATCGGTAAAGCATTGTTCTTTTTTTTTGACATGCAATGTGTAGGTCAGAGGGAGGGGGGGGGGGTGGGCGGGCAACAAAATTCCAAATACGTCGTCGGGCGTACTCGAATTCCGGCGTTCCCGCGCGAGTCCACCGAGTTTTGTGGACGCTCGTACAAGTCTCCCGGCCAGACTCCCTCCCCCACCCCCTTCCGCCCGTTCGACGCACTTCGCGAGCGGTACGCGTAGCCCGTCGACTTTCAAGCCCTCCTCACACGTGACCCCGGTCTCCTAGTGTCCGCGCGGTTACGGTTTGTTCCCGCGTGTCCGCGTGCCGCCGTCCGCCAAAGGGTTTTCAGAGGACTTTTCTTTTCCAACGTCCGCCGGCTCCTCTCCACAAAAGCGACAAATGAGCGAAAAGACTGAAAAAAAAAAAAGAAATCACGTATCGTTCTTTAAATACCCACACTTGTTGCTTCTTTTGCTCCGAGTTCCGTCTTCCAAATCCTAACCACCGTTTTTACCGCCGATAAGTCGAGTAGTAACAGTTTTTGTTCGTAATCGTTTACACGTCGCGTCCACCGACCGTCCGGAAGTTACCCCTTCGCCGCGCCGCCGCTGGCCGACATCGTGTACGCCGCTCGACGCGTCCGGAACGCGTATCGGCGAATCTCCCGCCGGTTTTTCGTGATTTTTCACGGCGTTCAAATCGGTCCGGCGCGGCGACGGGCTGCTTTCGTTTCTGTTGACGGGTCACGTCGACGGATGCACAACAACCCGAAACTATATGTGCACCACCACCACCACCACCGTTTGATTTATTCGTAACGAAGCGCGCGCGTACACGCCCCGACGCCGCGGTCACTGTATTTTGATTGTAAACCGTGATTTGATTATTCGAACCGTGTTGTTGTCGTCTGGTCGGGTTCTGTCGTTTAAACTCCGCGCGGCACAATAGTGGATATCGTATTATGACGATTACACATGATTCGGAAACAAATCCCAGTGCCACCCCCCCCCCCTCCTCTTACCCCATTGACCATATCAACGGATTTACGTATTGACAGCGTTTACTTTATACGTGCTCTTCGGTTCTTATCAATTTGTTTGATAGTAACTTGTCAAAATGAATATTATCGAATTAAAACATTCAAGTCTAAACAATTGTTATAGGGAAAAGAAAAAGAAATTGTCGTTATTAATTGTTGAGTATTTTTTTTTTTTAATTTTTTTGGCTTTGTCCCCCCCTCCCCCCACCACCATTTCAAAATCCTGGCTACGCCACCGCTATGGTCCTGTGTAAACCCGATGCGATTCACGTCCGTCGCCCGTCTGTGCGATGGTCGTACTTGATACGTGTGTAAATATTGTTATAAATCATTATCTTTTTGTACGTTAAAATATATGTTATTTGTCGCACAAAAATAAATCATGTTAACTTCACACAACAAAATGATGGTAACAGAAAATACGGCACTTGAGTACTTATTAGATAAAAGGTCAGTTATAATTGAATATAATAAATAATATAATGAGGTATAAAAAAACAAGATCTTCTACCAATAATATTATTTCAAAAGACCGAATGATTTCTGGAGAGAATTTTACCAATTATGTAATCAATGTTATGTTTAATGGACTGCGCGTTATATAATGATCCGCGTGCGACGAACGCGACCGACCGATTAAAAACAACAAATTTTGATTTTCGATTCGGACGATCAATCGCATCCGATAAAATCACCCGCGTCGGTCGTACTTATCGGCTACGTAAGACACTTCCGTTTGTTTCGGTTGTTGTGTCGGAATTACACGGTGTTTCTTTCAGGCATTTCTCCGTGTCCAACGCCCCTCCCCCCCCCCGGCCGGAGAAAATATTGAAGAACAGTAAAGAAATATCAAATATTAGAAAAACGTAATTTTGATATCACGGTGAACGACCGTACAACAATCGTCATGTATAACACCAACAACCATGTGTGCATGTTAAACTTGTGAACGATGTAATTTAAATGACCCCAACAATTTTTTCAAATGCTCTCCCCCTCTCCCCCACCTCGGAGAAAATTGAAAGAAACGACACGCATCAAAGACCACGACCGCCGATGCGGGTTGTCGGAATCGATAATCAAAATAGTTTGGTTTTTAATCGGCCGGTCGCGTTCGTCGCGAGCGATTATTATGGTCACGTCGTAGCCCGTTAAACATAATATTACCACGCACTTGATTGTATAAATTATATTAATACCTCCAAAAAAAAAATCATTCGGTCTTTTGAAACAATACTATTGGATCTTCTTATTTTTTATTTTTTTTAAAATGTTAGTTATATTATTTTAATGTTCAATTATTACTCGCCTATTGTACAATACAATACTTAGTTGCCGTATTTTCTGTTACCATAATTTTGTTTTGTAAAGTCAACACGTGGTTTTATACCTACGCAATGAACATAAAAACAATAACCAATCGGATGACAATAGAAATGAATATAATAATGGAAAGTCGCTGCTTGACTCCGATGTACGTCCGATTGGGTCGGTGTCGTGTTTACACGCGCCACCAAGATACGACCATCGCACGGCCGGACGACGGACGTGAATCGCATCGGACCTACCTACACTAGGTCTACGCCTGGACCCCCGACTCCCACTCATGCTACACCCCGGCATGTCACCCCTAACAATGCCGGATTAGAGTCAAGCCCAACAGGGTCTTCTTTCCCCGCTGATTTCTCCAAGCCCGATCCCTTGGCTGTGGTCTCGCTAGATGGTAGATAGGGACATCGAGTGCCCGGGTTTTGGTGGCTTTCGCCTACAACCGCGAGCCGTGAAGGAATAGGATCGGGGTCGTTGCGGTCGTTAACCACTGACGTTGCTCCTGCAACAGCCACCTCGAAACCGAGCAAGCTAGTGGGGCTCCCCCCCCATCCCGTGGTACCAGTATCGTTCACCGACGGCGAACACATCACTGGTTGGATGTCTCGGCCGAACGTCATCAGGTTAAATGACCTTCAGCTGAGCCTCCCCCGATTTCTCTCGTCGGGTCCGTTCTCGCTAGCGTCGTAACCGCCGGATTGACCACGACAATCGTTCAAAAAAGGAAGGAGGGTCTGGACCCTCGCGTTTTCTACTACCGTATACAAGCGGCGTTTCTCGAACCGCGAGTTTTTTCAATCGTATGGATCCCAAGAGATTTATGTTTTCCAAACTCTTTTATCTCCTGTAAACGTAAGTCCGTGTGGGGGGTCGCGATAGATTTTCGTGCGAGAATTCGGCTCGCGGTCCTAAACACATTGAGAACCACCGGTTCGTAACGTTATCACGAAAATATCCGTTTATTTTTTGACGGACTGCACGTGGTCTGTTTCCGTTTCCGCGGACCGCCGCCGCCGTGAAATTAAATCCATGCCCATATCGCGACGACCACGCGTGGTTTACATTTAAAAAAAAATAAATAAATAAAATAGTTTTTATAACGTTTTTTTTTTGTCCGATTAATCCTCGAATATAAACATTTAATTAAACAAAATAAATAATGATCTTTATATGTTTGTTTCGCAATAAATACGTATAAAAAACTCATTTTCGTTATCGATCCCGTCGATTTTATCCAATAGTATCGTTATATATTTATTTATTTTGATCATTTAATTAATCGAAAGTCGATCTCTCAAGTCCGTTAAAGTCGGCCACCACTGGTTTACACGATAATCTGTTTGGAATAGGTGTATCCGGACGGGACGCCCCGACGAAAACCGGACACGTCGTACGAACAATAACGTTGTTTGTGATAATATACACGACGTGGTGGCCGTGTCCCCCTCCCTTCACCCCCCCACCCCACCCACCCCACCCGTGTTTTACAAATCGTCGTCGTAAATGGCGTTCGCGGGTCTTTCTGCGTGTCGGTTGTAAACGTTGAAATCTCGGTGTTAACACACTACGGTTGTTTTCGTAGGCGCGGATCTACGGGTGTGCCAAGGCGCACACTAATGTAAAAAAAAAGAAATAAAATTAATTAACAACGATTAACAATACACACGTGCATTTAATCGTTACGGTATTTCGTAAGTAAAACCGCGAGTGTTCAGGTTAAATTATCATAATTAATGTTTTAGTGTATTGTACGTACCGGTATATAGCCGTTATACAGGTAAATATTATACAATAGGTTACAGTATAACACAAGCGTGTTGGACGCTTGAAACATTTTCACTTCAATGTACTTTGTATACCGTCTCGTGGAAGAAAATCACGAGCTGAAAAAAAGTAAATCCATGAATCGGGCGAACTAGCCTCTCCTCTTGTGTTATAAAAAAAAAATAACTACGAAAATCTAAAAGGCCGGGGCACACACTCGAATGTATAGCTCTGGGTCCGCGCCTGTGTGCCGGTTCCTTCCGCCCTTCCGTCTCTGACGCCGTTACCTACTCACGCACGCACGCACGCACGCACGTACGCACGTAAGCGACGACGACAACAAAGAAACACTCGTCATGTGCGCCTGGCGGCCGCCCGTTGCAGCTGTCGTCGTGCGCGCGTACCTCCACGTCGTATAAACCGCGTGCGTTTACCGTCGTCGTCATCGTCGTCGTCGTCCTCGTCGTGCACCACAGACCACGCCCACGGTCTACCTGGTTTCTTGTGGAACGACGACGACGACGGAACGATAATAATAAAACACCACCACCACCTGGCTCCGCGCGGTCATGGAATACGCACGACACCGTCGTCGTCGTCGTCGTCTTGTCCGCCGCGCCCCACCGCTCGCTTTTTGCTGGTATTATACGAGATTTCTCCGGTCCGCCGTCGTCCGTAGAACGTTCCCGAAACGATCGTAGCAAATGCGTTTAAAATCATTATGGAATAAACCCTTGTACGGTTTAAAACCGGTTAATAGTGAGCTTTTTCGAGTATTTTCACGTCACACGGTTACGATATACCGTGCCGGACGCGCGTTTATGGTGTCGTGTGTGAAAAAGCTGTTGAGCGGCAGTGGCGCCGAACTGAATTGACCATAGACATTAATTTGTGTATATATATATATAATTTTGTTTATAGAATAAGCATAACGCATACTTATTTGATACAACGAGGTACATTTTAAAACACGTTTAATTAAATACCAATCGCTTTACCAATATTGATTACTATAGTTTATTATTTGGATATTAACATTTCATTGAAATTTAGGAAAATTTAACTTAATGAAACATTTTCTATTTTAGATTTCATTGTCAATTCTATTGTATTTACACCATCAAAATGTATAAATTGTTCCCGTTTGCCGTCTCTTGTTACACCTACCTGACCAAATACCTACCATTATTACAATTTATAACACGTTATAACTGTTGAACCGATTGTGTTGGTGAATTGGTCGTAGCTATAGGTTATAGATTATAATATCGATTTATAAAAACTCACCAACAAGAATTATATCACCTGAAGTTAATGCCAAACAGTACGACCACCGCCCAACTTTAAATAGAGTGGGCGGCTATCCCTCTTTGAGTATAGGTTTGGCGCCACTGGTTGAGCGAGTCTATGAGCTGCTAGTTGGCGAGTTTGGAAACGCGCGGGTCGGCTGGTGCGATAGCGACGATAACGTACGGCTGCTGGTTTAAACCCCTGTCACACGAGGCGATTTTATTCGCGGCGGGGTTGTTTGAAGTAGCGAATAACGAGTAGTAAGTGTAAAAATGATCAGTCGAAAAAATGTCTCGACCAGTCATGACATTCTCCAAGAAAGAATCGGCTTCATCGGACCAATTTTTAGCTTGGGTGTATAGACATTTTCAGCTCCAGCATCGCGTTTCATAGACTTTTTAACTATGTTTGCGTCATGTCCGTACGCATCCTTGGTGTTTTTCATTTTTTTTCCTCGGAAGTTCATCGTTTGGAATTCGAAAACCCATTTCAGTAAATTTCATACGCAAGTTAGTCACATTGTTCTGACGCGCATTTTTTCGCGTTTTATTCGCCGTTTTAATCTACTTGTATCATCAGATAACCGTTTGAAGGCTTGCTCTTGCTTGTTATAATCCACGATAAACAGACGAAATGTGTTAATGAAAAATTGACAAATAAATAAAATCAATAAAAGAAGTCTACTCGTGAAGTGAGTAAATTAAATAAACAACGACTGATAGTAAAATCGATTTGGCCCACCACTAGCCGCAGCTAGAACATTTACGAACCGGGTTTGTTGGCCGCGAAGCCTACTGACCGCTCACCTTCCATTAGCACTCGACGCTACTCAAGAGGTGCGGCAGATCAAGACCCGACCGTTTAAGGTCGTGTCTCGTGTCGTCTGTGGACCACCAGCACCGGACCGATATCCGTACCCGTTCAAGGACAGGGCGCAACTCAGTTGCCTGGGTCGCGTGGGTACCCTCTCCTCACACTGGATCGTGTGTTTTGTTACTATCTAACGCTTAGTCCCACAACCACCACGTCGCAGCCGAGGTAGGCTCCTCAACTTAGCGGGGCATTGCATCCGGAGCGGCAAGCCGGTCCGGCGTACAGCGGGGCCCCCCGCTCCCATGGTACCAACTGGGTTTTAATTGACGTTGGTGGGTCAATCCGGGATCATATCCCTCCCACTATTATAGCTCCCCAGCCGGCTAGTGGCGGGCTAATGAGTGGTTCACTTCGTGTACCATTCCTCTCCATTCACCATTCTTACGCAGAGTGATGCAGGAGGTAACATCGTCCTTTTATCTACCACTAAGATTACTAACTTATTCTAACAATAATATTGCTTACAATCTATAATTACATTCTTATTTAATAATAATAATAATCTATAATTACAAGCCCTCTGTCCTGCACCCCAATTTGTTGATGATACACCTCTTAGCCTGCTGTACATGTCATTCGACTTGTTGGCAACTGCTTTCATTTGTTCCCAATAGTTTCTTTTGTAGTCTATCAGAACTCCCAGATATTTGACTGGGCTGACCGAAGTGACCAAATCCGTTCCGAACTCTATTTCGTATCCTGGCTTAAGACCTCCTTTCAAGGTCGTCACCTGCATTTTTGCAACCGTTTTTGCAATGTGAGACCCCTATTCGTTGCCCAATTTTTTAATTCATCCAAATATTCTTTTGACCTGTTTCTAATAATGTTGATATTGGTTCCTGCAACCAGCACCACTAGATCGTCAGCATAGGCAACTAATTTGATTCACTCGTCCCTTGTTATGTGTAATGCGTTGTTCATTGCTATTTTCCAAAGCAAAGGACCAAGCTGGGACCCCTGCGGATATTCCCTGGTTATATTTGTCCTTGCCGTGGATTTCTCTATTGTGAGTTGAGCATTTCTGTACTTGAGGTAACTACTTATCATTGACACTGATGCCTTTGAAACCCCAACACTCCTGAGGTCCGATATCATTGAGAGCCATTTCAAGATTGTCGAAAGCTCCCGAAATATCAAAAAATATTCCAACAACCAGTTTTTCCTTTCTCGAATCGACCCAACTTAAATAGATTTCCATAGCAGGTAATCGTCGATCTCTCTGCCGAGAACCCGTGCTGATCTTCCGACATCTTCCCCTTAATTTCTTCCTCTATTCTGACCACTATCAATCTTTCCAGTACCTTGGATATCAGTGGGCAGTAGACTCACGGGTCTATAAGACTTGGGCAGACTGGGATCTTTTGCCAGGCTTTTCTTTATTACCACGACATCAGCTGTTTTCCAACTATTCGGGAATGTTGATTCCCGAACACATCTCCCCAATATCTTGGTTATCAGGGGTTCGTAGCTACGATTCGGAACGCTTGCTGTCACGAGTAGTCGTCTAGTGTGACAGGAGCCTGACGATCGTACGGCCAGTGAGTAAAGTAATGTAAAGTATAGTTTACAATCCGCTAGTTGGTCAGTGAACATGATTACACTGGGCGTGTTTGCCAGCAGCTTCACTCGCCGAGAGCGAAAACGCGCGTCTGGCCATTTGGTTTGTTAATGTATACTTGTGCATTCGGTCGTACGAGTTTTCTATCTCGACAGTCGGTTTTTATACTCTGTGTTGAAACGTATGTTGCGCGACCAGTCGGCGACGGTTTTTTTTCACCCTCTCTCTCTCTGTCTGTCGACTTCGTGACCGGCTACCGAGCGATATTGCGACAACTAAATATATATATCATATTATCGTTGTTATTTAACACGCTCGGAGGGAATAATAATAATAATAATAATAATTATATCGTTCCGGACGCGTTTTATTATCGTGTACACCTCTATGAGTCTCGACAGTCGCATTGATACGACCGGGGGGGAATTGTGTGAAATTCGATGGTGACGAGGAGGTCAGCAGTGTATATTATAATAAATAACCAATCCGTATGATTATCGCTGTAACTTGCCGGTAAGTTCGTCTGGTCTGTTGGCCATTGATATTGAAATTTGTGCTGTACACACTATTCCGTTCAAAATTGAATGTCGACTTTTCCACTCTCCCCCCTACTCTGCGCGTGCACAGGTTATGTCTTTTTGTTTTCTGTTTTCGAGTCGAACGTGCCGCGGTGCGCACACGTCGTGAATATTAACATTATCATCGATGGAAATCGGATGTCGTTGTTACTTGTGTTTACTTACATGCCGTGCCGCCGCTTCCGGAGGAGTAGAAAACGGCGGCCGGTCTCTTCGCGCGTACATTGAAACAATGCTCGCGCCGTGTCTCGGGCCGTGTGCGCGTGGTACACGAATTCGTCGGGACCGTCGTACCGTCAACCTCCTTTCCGCGTCCGCACGTCTCCCACAAAGTGTTATTATTTTCGAAACGCCTTTAGCCCCGTCGTTCCGTCATACGTCGTCGTATGAACGTTTATCCCGTCCGGTCAATCGTCATTTGACATGAATTTGTATTGTCATTGTTATCGCGTTATTACGCACGCGTTTTTAACGAGCGCTTATCACTTGTCGCGCGACGTGTTTTACACATTTCTCCGTATCGTTTTTTCGCGAGCAGCCAACACCCCACCGGCCACAACAGCGCACTTTTAACGACATGGAGAAATGCCCGTCGCATCGGTCGTAGTTGGATAACAAAATGACATTATATTTTACGGGAAGGGGATGGGTCGGGGGGGGGCGATGGAATATATACGATTAATAGACGATTCTGGGTCAAAAATTCAATTTGAATCGAGTTGAAAAATATTTACATCGCAATAAAAATGTATGTTATTTTTACATCAGTATGAATCGGTCAATGAAAAACCAAAAAATGCAATTGAACTATCGTAACACGTCTGAGAAGTATTCATATAAAATAAAAATAATAACAATACTGTACGATGTTTTAGCTTTTTGGTTTTTTTGACCGAACACTGCGTAGTGTTGACATTCCGGGTAGGGCATATATATATCGTGGTAGACCCGATAGAGGCGTGTGTGTGAACACGACAAAAAATGGTAAACAATAATCTTTAAAATAAAAAAAAAACTTCCAGGGTGCGTGCGTACATGTATAATCATATGAAACATTCGAACCCCCCCTCTCCGAACGTGATCGTCCGTGCGCACGGAAGAAGACGCGTTTGAATAGGCGATTCCCCCAGTGTGGTAGAGAAAAAAAGGTTACATTGTGTGTTTCCCGTCGTTCTTCGGCATGGTGAATTATCGACGAACAATTAGGTTTTCGCGAAAAACGTCTCCCGAAATTTCGTCAGAGCCGCAACGTGTACTGTCTAAAAAACCAATAACCAACGTACATCCGAAACCCTCCAACACAAATAGGCGACACGAGCAACGTACGTTTCGTCGAAATCACGTCCATCCAGTGGCGGCACCAGACATTTTTTCTAGGGGGGGCAAGATCATGGCGAACTGATCATGGAATTTAGTGAAAACCCGTCTGTACGGGTGTTATATAAATTATTGAAATACATGGAAAATACTGTATTATTAGCGTTTTCTGATCAAATATAATCAAATCAAATGGTAGTGTACTCCGTGGTGTATTATCAAAACGAATGCACATAAAAAAAAATACGACGAGTTACATAGCGAAACATATGCAAACACATAAATACTTGAAATTTAAATTTTCGTTTGTTCTTCAACAGGTAGGGCAAAGGTGGGGCAAAACCAAGTTTGGATAGGACGCTTGCCCTACCTTGCCCCCCTCTAGCGCCGCCACTGCGTCCATCCCTTCTGCGCACGTATAAAAACGTGTCTCGCACAACGTCGTCATCATCGAGACACCCCGTGCATATCCGAGATCGTCAACAGTCCGAAAAAAAAAACCCCTCCTCGACGCATAAATAGGGCTATGGACGGCGGCGTGCGACGCGTGGTCCTCCGTGGCCGCGGGCTGGTCGGCCGACGATGAACACGCGACGCCGCGACGGTTTCGTTTGACGATTCGAACGGCCAGTTGGCGCGTTAAAACAACGTGACGGCGTTACGATTACCGCGGTACCGAAACGGTGGTCCGAGTTTTGACCACGACGCGGTGATGAACGATTTACAAAATTATTCTCAGCCGCACTAGACGGAGTTATTATTTTTTTATTTTTTTTTTTTATCTTCGATTTCCGAGTATCAGTTGTCAGCGAGGTGGTGGCGGTGAGGTGGGAGGGGAGAGTTAGGCATCGCCGATGCGATTTTTCGATGAGTCCGCGTATATATATAAATACATAAAAACAAACAAACATAAAAACAAACCGACGACATCATCCGTTCGTTCTCGGTATCGGTCCGAACGACCACCGCGAACCGACAAACGAAACGAATGAAACAAACAAAAACTCAAACGTCGTAAAAAACAAAACGAAAAAACCGGACGTTTCGTTTCGTTTTGTTTTTGTTTTTTTTGCTATGTCGCACACGGCAAAAGCCGAGGCGTTCTCGAACACGTTCCTTTCCGTCGTTTCGCTCGTGTTTCGATGTGAATATTTTCGACGGCGGTTGCTTTTCGTTTCCGACTTTCCATCGCGAGATTACCAACGCGAGATAACCCGTTTTCGGGAAACGCGACGCGAGAGAGTCTCTCTCTCTCTCTCTCTATCTTATCTGTCTCGTCGATCGGCCGTAACGCCATTTCTCCGTGTATTTCGTGTGCGGCGCGCGCGCGCGTGCGAAACAACTGCCCCGACGACGACGACCGATACTGGTTTTATTATTATTATTATTATTTTTTCTTTCTTTCTTTTTATCTCGTCGGAACCGGTTTATCGGTCGCGTCGTTACGAACGCTGTCCCACTGCAGTACGACTCTCGCCGTTGTACGCGATCGTGTTTTACAGACGCGACGGGTTTTCGTGTTCGTCTTCTCTCCTCCGCGCGGCTCTCGTTTTCTTTCCTTCTCTACCACCGTCCCCCGTCCCACGATAAAATCCCGTCACGTTCGCACGTTGTCTTCGAAAAACGATTCAACCCCCTCTCCCCCCTATATAAAATAATAATAAATCGAATTTATTACACTAAATTATTTAGACACACGTCACATAGTATTTAAATCTAGTAGTTGAAAATATATGATTCGGTTTTTTAAACCTCCCCGCTTCCCTTCCCTTCCGCCGAAAACGTGTTCCGGATACGGTCTTGGTTATACCGATATACACGCGCGCACCGTGACGGGAACTCCGGTGGTGATTTTCGATTGCCGCCCCCCCCCCCTCGCTAACGTGCACGTCCGTCCGGTGCCAGGAAACTCTCGTTTCCTGTGCCCCCGCCGACGCGCGGCGGTTTTCGACGGTCCGTGTGCTCGTCGTATTCCGCGCGTACGAGAATAAAACGTAGTTTACACGTTGCTGGTTGAATTAGTAAACTGTTTTTGCTGAGTCGAGTCGAAACGTTTCGGCTCTTTGACCAGCCGGCGGCGAGCGTGCTGTTCGCATTTGCCCCGGCAGTGGGTTCGTGAAAACGACGCTTGAATCAAACTTTGTATCATATTTCCAGCGAGACGCAAACGATATTCAAAGTTTTCTGTACTCGACCGCATTGTGTTTCTGTGTATGACAGTCGATCATCAACCGCCCCGTCAACCTTGTGCGAGGTAGGATTATCCATAATATCTTCTTGGTTGTTTTTCTTCTCCTTTCGAGTTCGGTTTGTATTGTGGTTCTTAGAAAATGTATTCTCGCCAAAACGAATTCGTCGTCCATGGTAAATGAAAACCCGATTGAATCGCAAACTTATAAATACGTTTTAATATCAAGAATCGATTAAAAAAAAAAAAACAAAAAAAACAAATTAATTCAAACCGCGCAATACTTCGCTATACTAGTATTCGAATACTAGTATTTGAACACTGTGCATATGAAATTTTACGTGCCGGTAAAACAGTTGGATTAGTGCGACGTTTCGCTGGTTGCTAAGTCAACTAGCACCGTGTAAACTTACGCTTGTAGTGATGACGATGGACGCCGTGAGACTTTTCACTCCGCGCCCGGTACCGCCAACCGGTTCCCTACGTCGACGCCGAAACCAGAAACCGCCGAGTCGCTCGCGCGGCCGGTTCGCCGGCGACTGTCGCGACACACGGCTAGTTCACTAGCTAAAGCCGGTCTCACACGACTCGTGTACTTTACGGGCGTGTACTCGCCAAGTTTGTTCGTACGATGTACGACGTTTGTGATTATGTTGTTCCCACACGACTCGCAATCGCCAAATATATTTATTTATAAATAGTCTATTTTGGGGGAAAATCCAAAATTAAATTTCTTATCGGCACGAGTCACTCGTGTTGTATCCGACGCCGACGGGAAACCGCGAGTGACTCGGCGAGTAAAAATAATAATCGTCTTGCTTTACGATTAAATACCTCCCGCACGACTCGTGAAGTAGTGACGATTGACGAATATTCGCCGATTACACGAGTCGTGCGGGACCGGCTTTCAACGTCACTCGCGGACAGTCGACGATCTGCCGGTCGGCCGTAGTAGCCGAGCTATTTGTGTTAAGTCGCGAGCGGACGAATCAATTAATTGCGTTTCGACGTCAATGTCATCAGTCCCCGGGTTTTCGGAAATCGCGTCTCCGGTTACGCGGCCGGTTATACGAGATTTCGAACACGGTTTAAAAAAATCACGTACCAACGGTGTTGTTGTATTGTTCACGTCGTCCAAGTAACGACCTTGACGAAATCCTTCGTGTAAACGCGTTCGTAAACAGCTGCTGCGCGCACAACACGAGCGTTAATCAAACGTCGTCGTCCCTCGTCAGAAAAATAATAATAAAATAAATCGGATAGAGCTCCGGGCGCCAAAAGGTTATTGTAATACGTTGTGCACAGTCGTTTTTAACGATTAACAAACGAGTGTCAAGGTCCGTTTTATTTTTTATTATTGTTCTGTTAGAACGATCTGTGTAGACTTGTCGTTTACGTGTCGTATGCAATACGTGTAGGTCATGAGAAAATCGTAGCGTTCGATCAAAGCGGTCGGCTTATAATATAACGTGGAGACGTAAAACAACGACGCGCACGTGTGTTAAATGATGGTCCGTAGACGATGAAACGACTCGTCTATATTACGTGCAAGTTGAAAAATAAAAGAACCACGTTATTTTATCATCGAATCGTATCGGCGTGTGCGCGATACGAGCCGACGGACTATAGAAAACGTGTGTGTCCCCGTGTCAAGTGTTCGATCTAATTTACGACTCGTTCTACGCGTCGATTAGTCAGACAACGAACATTGTTCGGGAAACAATGTGTTTTGCGTTTTAAATGAACGTTGTCATGAACGTCGAATCGTTCAAACAGTACCTACCCGTTTAGTGGTAATTGCACTGTACGATTAAACCGTTAAACGGTACCTGGCTGTGTAGCGTACGAATATAAAAAAAACTAAAAGTGTTTCCGACCGAACGCTACTTGGGTTTGGAAATGATCGAATCGTACTCGCATATGGTGCAGTTGAATAAAAGTGCATTGTATTATGTGATCGATGTTCTAAACTAATGTATAGGCAACGAGACCTCGTACGCCGTACGACGGTAATAACAAACCACGTGGCAAACGATAGATGTGAAAAACAAAATATCAGTTAAACTTTATCAGAAGTATAATAGAATCGTCTTAAATCGTGGTTATAATACGACCGCGGTTACGTGCTTTTTCGTTTAACACGGTTATGGTTATCGTTAAAGGCGGTGTGCAAATTATTAACCTCAATTCAAAGTGTATGAGATCCATGGTAGTTTCCACGTTTGTTGTTTCGGGCCGTTTGAGAGCCGATCACGTTTGGTATTTTTTTGTGTGTAAAAAGCGTCAAAACTAAAAATCAAATGGTGGTGCTGCCAAGACGAGAGAGAGAAAAAATTTAACTCGAATAAGCTACTCAGAGCTGTTCGCAAAACATTTACAATATGTTTAATGTGAGCAACTTCAGAACTTGAATCTCAGGTAATGCTTACTAGTCATTGACGATAATGATTTTAGCTGAAAAAGTAATGATTTTCTATTATCATTGAAATTGACCGGTCAAAACGTTTGCCCCCCTTTTAAAAACTGGAATAACGCCACTGATATGGCGTTTCTTCGCATGTTTTATTATTGTTATGAGCTATTTGTATTGTTGACGTGTGTATTATAATCATAAAAATACGTGTCGTGTCGATATTATTATAATATAACGAGTAATTGCTCGTATTATTATTTTGCAGTTAAATGCCGTCTCGTCGTGAATATTCGCATTATGATCGATCGAATTAATAAAAGACTCCGGGTGGAGTAACGTATTGACGATAAAGAAGATTTCAAAATTTTCTCACCGACAAAACGCGTTATGTTTTGCGGCGGAAGGAGGCATAATTGTTGTACGATACGATACCATTCCGTCAGTGTGTTATCGTTAATGATACATTGATACGAAGCGACGTACGTGATTTTCGACGTGAGAACGTATTAAAACTACTTCGAATTGCTCGTGTCTCCTCCCACTCGTCCTATTATCATCATTATCATTATCGTCGTCGTCGTGTCGTTGTTGTGTCGCCGTCTTCTCTCGTCAGTCAACACAATGACACACACGCACGCCGTCGTATTATTATAAGCGTAAAATATCAACAAAAAAAACCGAAAAAATCGCAAGAGTTCGTTGACGTTTCGTTGTCGTGTTATTTATCGTCGAATAAAAATCGTTCTCCTTGGAGTGCTAGATGAAAAACAAAAGTGCCAAAGTCGCACACCGTCCGCGCGCTTAAGTCGTACACCACACTTTGAGTATACCACGCCGTACGTACGACAAGAGAGGTGGTATTTGTCGACCGTGCCGTGCGGTGGAGAAATTGCCGACGACGACGACGACGTTCCGCACGATCGGTCCGTCGCGGAGAGTTATTTTTTTCCTTCTTTCTAATAAATACGTGTACGCGTTTACGTTTCTCAACACGCGTCCTTCGCGCTTTCTACGTATCATTTGGCTTTCGCCCGTCCGCCCGTCGCGTCTCGGTCTCGTCGTCATTACGCGCACGCGTTCAGTTCGTATGATAAAAAACACCTCTGCGCGAACGTGACAATATAACGTATACCGCGCAACACAACTAAACGGTCGTTTCTATTGAGTTTCTTTTGTTTTTGCAGACACTTCGTACGAAAAAGCCTGTCGCCGCGGAAGCGCCCCCACCACACCCGTGCTGGGCAACACCAGGTCACTGGAGCTAACACCGTCCAGAATCGTGGTGAGTCATAATTACGTACATCGAGAAATTATTATCTGCAGCAGGAGGTAAATGACTGTGTGTACGGTCTAACGAGAAAACGATGAAATATCCCCGTTGGGTTCGGCTATTTGTTCGGACGGGAACGCGGAGAAAGAAATATTAAATGAAAGGCGTTTCGGGCGCCGCGCGTCGATATGCAAATCGCGTTTCGGACGTTCGGCGCAAATATCCGGTCAAGAACGCCGATTGAAGGTATTAGTACTTTCTTCCGGTGTGTGTGTGTGTGCGCGTAGGAATTTTTTTTTTAAATTTTAAATTCCTCGCGACAGTTCACACGGATCGTTATGATGTACACACTCGTGTACGCGCGAATTGTCCGTATCGATTTTCGTGCTCGGAAATCGTCTAACCCGTCTGATTTTCTATGGCGGAGGAGAAGCTACGAGTTGTCGTGTGTGTTCGGCTTACGCGTTTAATTCCCGTGTGAAATTTCAAGCCGCTTCTTATAACGGCCACGTTATAGTATTCGGTCGTTCGCCCGTCGAGACAATGTTATACGCTTTCCCTCCCATCCCCCGCCGCCTCGACGACAACATTATCCGATCTGAGCGTTATTACACATTTTACTTCGCGCGCAACGTCATAAGTAGGACAGATTCGCATTTGCAGATTTGTATGTCCGGTTGGTCGGACGTTTGTATTATACGTAATTCGTACGGTTTTAGAAAAACTGTTGTATTTTTAACGCGTATTTCAGTTGGTCAACCATATCTTCTCGTTATCGGTTCTCTCGTGTTCATGGATTATTTATATTTATTAAACTTAAAAATTGTTAACATTTTACAGTACAATAAAAACTTGCCACTTATTATTATCATCATCATCAATATTACTAATATGATTTTCTATCATTTAAACGGTAATCTTTTTAGAACATAATTTTGGTCATTATTAAATGTAAATTGCGCAAGTATTTATACATTGTTTGTTTCTTCTATATATATATATTTATGGTGTATTTGGCTCTGGTATTTTCTAATAAGAACCGTCCAATTATAATTGAAATATTGTATATTTCCGATGTGGGATATTAATTAATTATTACCTTCTTAGGAAACGAGCAGTTTCAACAAAGCCATAAGAAAAATGTTTATCGTTTTCGTTTTAGGAAAATACACGGCACTGTGCGCTCTCGTTATCTATATAATTGGTTCTCGTAGTTTATCTATTGTTCTAACACTTGTCGTGTTCACATGACTGACGCGTGTATTGGGAATTCGCACCTCGCGGGTAATTTTACGATTCATCGTGTTGTTATATCAGCAACTAGCTTGGGCGGTTATTGTGTATATTAATTACATACATGTGGAAACATAATAATAGCTCATGCGTCAGAAGGTTCGAAATACCGTTTGTCTGAAATTTAACACTCTATATTTTATATGCAATTTTTAAATTCGGGAATATTTTTGATTTTAGAAGTTTAATAAATAATTTTTTTTTTTTTTGTCTCGTTTCTGGTTGGAAACCCGGCAATCGTTCGTAAACATGTTAGTGTATATATTTACTCGAATTATTTTTTTACTAACGAATATATATATATTATCATCTTTTTTTTCCTCTGCCGAAATCGTTAACGTTTCGGATTTTTTTCTCTATCACGTCGGTCAACGCCGATTATAAATTATAAACAGAAAAATAATAATGCTGTAACGCATTACTTTGTATACGTAGTGCAACAAACGCCGAGGTCGCCGCACGGAAAAACAATTGGTATTTTTTTTTTTTTTCATGTCCATTAGTAACGTCCAAAACAATGTTAATTCTTTAGGGATATAAAATCCGAGAAATAAATTTTGGACCGAAAGAAAAAAACCTAAGTAGGTAGTCCGTTTCGATCAATTGAACCTAACCTAACAGCACAGTTTCAAACGTCGATTTTTTGTTGACCGCTGCGTGACCAATTGAATAAGTAACGTTATATTTTTTTCCCCCGTACACGATGTATCCTGAATAAAAATAGCATTTTGTGGTTCGCACTACACATACGTATACAAATACTACGGATAACGTTGTTAGCCTCGGTATTGCGAACGAGACCTACTACTACTGTCGACGGTGTTAGATCCGTCAGGATTGTGTGTGTGTGTGTGCGTGTGTGTGTACGTGATGTTACAGCGTGTTCATTCCGAAACGATTGTTCTCGAAACGGGTCTTTCGTCGGCCCACGACCGCTCTCGTCTATGACCCTCGTCCGTCGTCGATTAGTTCGACCGATAAAAACATTTCCAAACTGCACCCATTGATTATGGCGAAAAAATAAATGAAAAAATAAAGGTGGTGTCTCGGTTTGAACAATAAAACCTAACCGTCGCTTGTACACGACGAGTTTTACATAATAATAATAAAAAAAAAAAAAAAATAGTTAACACCCGAAAACGAAAAAAAAACAAATTCGTGACGATTTTGTGAGAAATCCCGTAATATTATAGATCAGGTCGGAGATTCGCATGTCTTATAGGCGACATTAGTGTGCAATAACAACGTCAGTAACAACGCGTTTATTTTTTTTTACGATTTTTGTCCACAGAATTTCTTTTCCAAACGGTCGTTCAGGTCGAATCCGCTAAAACGAACGAAGAGCGTCACGAAGTTGGAGCGGAAAAAAGCACTGGAAACCGATGGGTGAGGAACAACGAATAACATATATTATATATATTACGTACAATAACGCGTGTTTGCCTTTCCGTCATTTCTCGATATTCGTCGAACACGTATTTTGTTTTTTATTATTATTTCACTTTCGATTGACTTTGTTTGAAAACGGTGTTTAGAATTTGTAATGCGGAGAATCAATCCTCCGATGGCGACTACCTAATGTCGAGTTTATTTTAATCAACGCGCGCTCTCCCGCGTCGCACATTAAAAGTCGTTCGGTTTTTCGTGGTGTTTTTTCGCCGTCGCGCGACCACACGCCTGCCCGTGTATATTATCTTTGCGAAATCCCCCGTCCACGTGTGTAAAGAACATAGTAACGTTGTTTTTTTCGGGCGGTTAAAAAATCGAAAACACCAGTCATTTAAAAAAAAAAAAAAAAACCAGTGTGACATGATCGTGTTGTTGTGGTTCGTCTCGCGCGCAGGTATTTCGTTAGGAAGATAACACTCTTCGACGTGCATTTCCGGCGATTCCGTTACAACGGCGCGATAAACGAACGACGATTGGGAGGGGTGGGGGCACGAACTCGCGGCCCACTTCTTTTCACAAGACTTTTTCAAGTCTTTTCTTTCATAAGAATTAATTCAGCACAGTCATTCGTACGATACGATTTTTTTCTATTAACGAACGGTCAAAGTTCGAGAGTGGCCCACTTGGGCCGTCGTACGCCCCGATGCGTACTTAATCCGGGTTCGGGCCGGGGACGTCGCGTCGCGCGAGTATCTTGTAAGTTTGTCCCGAAAACGATGATCATCACACCGTGTACCGGGGCGCAGGAACGTCAGCCCCAACGGCGGACCGCCGCGGCTGAGGACGTCGCGGTCGCACGAGTCGCTGTTGTCCGGCCACTCGCAGAGTATCATGCAGTCGTTGGACCTGAGCAGCGGCGACGTGGAAATCAAACCGCTGCACCCGTCCGTGCTGGGCCGGGAGAACTGTTTCCAGGTGACGGTGCCGGCGGGCAACACGCGGTACTTCTCGTGCCGGACGGCCGAGGAACGCGACAAATGGGTGTACAGGTACGTGACAACGTCCGTTATCGATTGTCGGTCACGCGGCACATGGTCCGCTGGTGGTCGCCGTGTACGGTCGGGTTGGCCGGACGTCCCGTGTTGTGATAACGCGTTCGTTTTACTTGTAATTTATCCCGTTGTTCTTCGCTTGAGTGTGCACTGTGAAACCGCATACTCGTATCCGACGATGTTGTGACAACCGGTTACATCCCTAATGTTTACGTATATTGCGCTTGGCAAACGTGTCATTGAGTATTTTTGATTTTATCACAGAGTACGATTTTTCGATATAGAAGAATACGCGTATCCGTCCCGTATTTTTGTATTTATAATCTGGCCACCCTGTATATAGTTCACCGCCGGTAATCGACCGCGAGACCCGGAACGTGTGTGAAGTTAACCCCCCACCCAAACCTAAATGCTCCAAATTTTTTTGTAACCTCATTATTTTAATTTGTAACTATTTGTAACCAACTTTTTATAATTTGTAACCTCACCGTTTTTGAGTTATAGCAAGTTTCTCAATGGAGAAATAGGGGAATTCTAAACTGAATATCAACGAAAAAATATAAAATAAATAGATATAATGCAAACTATATTACTTCACTCGTTGACATACGGCTGTATAATAATCGGTTTTTCCTAAAGTATATTGTAATAATACTCAATAATAGTTTAGGCCTTAGTATGCGCTGTGAGGGTACATTTAAAAATAACTTAAAAAATACCAATATATTGAAAAAAAAAAACCTTACATCCGGTTTCCATTGAGTTTATAACGCAGTGTTCGAATTTTATCACAGTAATTACAGCGATTAAATCACTAAAAATAGAATGACTATCTTTGTATATTATTATAGTATAATGTATATTTTACTAACTTGAAACATAATTTTCCAAATATTTCTAAAATTAATCATAAAAAATTGAATGAAGAATTTCATGTACTTTCCATAAATTATAATAATTATAATTCATTAATTATAATAATATATACATAATAAAATATCTATGTATATATTATTATAAATACGATATACATATATTGTACCAAAAGTAATACAAACACAATATTATAATACAATATATATATAAAGTTGCGTAGTTTCATTTTCTCCTTGAGGGGGGTGAGTTTATATAGAACTTTGAGATTTCGTCCCCATAATTACATATATACTCATATATTTAGTGTTATATATAAAGTGTTATATGCAATAGGTATATAGTATTCAGTAAGGTACTTTTTAATAATAACTAAGTTATACATTCATTACTAGTTAAAATGACGATACTTTTAACAATTTTAAATATCAATAAAATATAAAATGTTATAACTCTTCATTTCTTTTCAGTTTTCTGACCAAAACATAATAATAATTACTACCACAATAATTGTCTATCAAATTTTATGATAATATTATATTATAAAAATATTTAAGGTAAATTTCTAAAAAATTTTGAACAATTTTTTCAACTTGTGGGGGGCTGGCCTCTTTATTTGGAATGGTCATAACTCAAAAACGGTGAGGTTGCAAATTCTAAAAAGTTGGTTACAAATAGTTACAAATCAAAAGGAATATAACAAAATTTGTTTGAAGCGAATGGAGGGGCTGGCCCCTCATTTTGGAATGGTCATAACTCGAAAACGGTGAGGTTACAAATTATAAAAAGTTGGTTACAAATAGTTACAAATCAAAAGGAATATAACAAAAGTTGTTTGAAGCGATTTGGACAATATGGGGGGCTACGTGAAGTTAGCCCCCCCATTGAGAAACTCGCTATAACTCGGAAACGGTGAGGTTACAAATTCTAAAAAGTTGGTTACAAATAGTTACAAATTAAAATAATGAGGTTATAAAAAAATTTGGAGCATTTAGGTTTAGGTGGGGGGCTAACTTCACACACGTACCCGGAAGCCCCCTTTCCGTCGTCATGAACGCGTCTCCGGAGCCGTCGGAAAAACAACGCGCCAGCCTTCGCCGTACGGACGCAGTTATTCGTTACGCGCGCTTACCGACGTGACAGTTATCGTGTTAGACGAATTCGATTTCTTTGAGGATTTACGCGTTCACATCGTATTACCACTCCCCCCCCCGTTACCTCCTCCGCCGCGAAACTGCCACTTGGAATATTTTTTCGTCCGACTGTTATTCTATATCAAGTCCGTAAGAGTACAAAGCCGAGAGTTCTGCCGTTTCGTCAATAAAAATTATCGTTTGCCAACACGCGACGATCGTAAACTATGAAAACAGTTATCAGATAAATAGAAGTCGCGGCGGGAGTTTTATATAATGTGTTAATCGTGCGTTTGATTTTTCCGCAGCCTCAGGAAATCCGTTCAGCCCGATCAAGAACACATTAGGCGCACAGAAAACGCACTGAAAATATGGATCCTCGAGGCCAAAGGACTCGTGAACAAAAAAAGGTATTTATTATAAATACGACGAACGCGTCAACGCGAAATATATAATATGCGGAGAGAGTCGGCGCGCAGTTATTATCCATAGGCAGTTAAATTTACGTAAGATTCGCACGACGCGAAAAATTACTGATGAAAACGATCCGAAACCGACTGCGACAGAAATATTCAACACTCGCCCGGTATTGTTATACGCATAATATACATGTGGTAAAATATAGTTTTCGATACGAGGCGACACGTCTTATCGATGTTTCCACTCGTTTATTGAACGCGTGTCGAGCCCAAGAAAATTGCTGTAGTCGAATTGTTTAAATTAAAGAACAATATCAATGTATCCCAGAAAAATGATCGTAAACAATGCGTGAGAAGATCGCTGAAATCTTGAGGGGGGGGGGGGAACACCGATAACAAATAGACATCGGTCGGGTTTAAATTTTAACAAACACGTACGTGTCTAAAACATATATCTGGAAAACAAACCGCCGAATTGATTATACGGTACCAAACCTGACGTCATTTTGTCCGGCAGGTACTTCTGCGAGCTGTGCCTGGACAAGACGCTGTTCGCGCGGACGTCGTCGAAACAGAAATCGGAGTTGTGCTTCTGGGGAGAACATTTCGATTTCACCAGTCTGCCACAGGTGAACGTAATAAACGTGCATTTGTATCGGGAAGGCGAGAGGAAGAAGAAAAAGGACAAGAGTTTCTTAGTCGGTGTGTATATAGAATACACATTACGCTAATAATATGCAATTGTTGGTCGACCGTTCTGTTGTTGAATACGATCATTATCGTACGTCGTTTTCTGCAGGCACCGTCAGTATTCCGGTACACGATGTCACGTCCAGATTCCTCACTGAGAAATGGTACCCGGTGACCACAGAGAAAAACCTAAAAGATCCGCCGTCGTTAAGGGTCAAATGCCGTTTTCAAAGCGTCGACATACTACCCGTGCAGATCTATCAAGAATTCTTGCAGGTAACAATATTGATTTCTTTTTCTTTATTATTATTATTCGTTACAGATCGCATAGTTTAAAAATAATACTTGTATTTTTTTTTTTTCGTTTCGACGTTCATTAGTATTTGAGAACGGATTATAAGACCATCTGTGAGATCCTGGAACCCGTTGTTGGCGTCAAAGCCAAAGAAGACATTGCCACAGCTTTGGTACACGTCATGCAGAAGGAAAACTTGGCCAAAGAGTTTTTGTCGGACATTGTGATGATGGATATCGAAAAGGTCGAAGATGACCGGTTAACGTTCAGGGGCAACTCGCTGGCCACTAAAGCCATGGAAGCGTATTTGAAGTTGACCGGCGAAAGATATTTGCACGAGACTCTCAGCGAACTCGTGTCGAACGTGATGCAAATCGGTTTCGATTGCGAAGTTGATCCTTTGAAGGCGGGTAGTGCATCTAACTTGGCCAAACAACAAGCAAATCTAAGAAACGCCGTTGAAACTACATGGAATCATATACTCTCATCTCATACGTCATTTCCATTGTAAGTACACGGCGTTATGGATTGACCGTTAGGTACGATGTGTTGTAAGTCGATTTCATTGTAATGGTTTTATTTCAGTGAGCTTCGAGAGTGTTTTACGAGGTTCCGCGAACGAATGAACAGTTCTGGACGCCATGATATCAGTGACAATTTAATTTCTGCGTGCATCTTCTTAAGGTTTTTGTGTCCAGCCATTTTGTCCCCCAGTTTGTTCAACATTACTCACGGTGTGTATACACGTTTTTTTTTATTTGAGTAACAATACCATGTGCAATATAATACGATTTTTATTATTCCTTGCAGAGTATCCGAATGAAAAAGCAGCTCGGAATTTGACATTAGTCGCAAAGACACTGCAAACTTTGGCCAACTTCACGCGGTTTCAAGGGAAAGAAAATTTTATGGAGTTTATGAATGACTTTCTGGAACGTGAAGCGGCTTCAATGAAATCCTTCTTGAAAATCATATCTGTCAGTAAAAACATTAGTTGTCATACATAATTTTTTTATTGACTTTGTGATGAGAACAAAACTTAATATTGTAATTATTTTAGAGTCCTGTACCAAACGGTTATTTGACGCCACAAGACCACTCGACCGAATTTGACGGACACATTGATCTTGGCAAACAGTTGAGCATACTGCACACATTGCTATTGGAATGCGTAGAGAAAATATCTCCTGTTCGTCTTCAGGAAGTAGACAAGTTGCACACAATACTGGAAAGAATAAAGTTAACACTTGCTCAGCCTGCCGGAGTCAGGACGCCGTTACATTGTGTTGAAAATCAACCGCTTAACGATCAGAACACTATTTATCAGCCAGTACAACATCAAAATATATTTAGGTACGTACTATTATTGGTAGAGCAGCCGATGCTCTCGAAAAATCATAAGAATACGATTTGTGCCTTGATTATTATTATTGTGGAATTTATTTTAAAAAAAAAAATTATTTATTTAGATATAATGATCCAACATTGAAAGAGAGTGCCCAACGTTTATATGGGTCGACACAAGGATCGTCATTAAACAGCACTAACAATCTGGTCGGCAGTTCGACGTTGCTGTGCGAAAAACGTCCTGTAGCCAATACGGCACGTGCGTCAACTCTGCCCCGCAACGCATTTTTCTCGTCTAATCCGGGCTCACCTAACTTGCAACTTTGTCCCAAACTCAAATTTGACGAACCGGTTACCACGTACAACGGGTTTACTCCTCCGCACCATCTCAATCATAACAACGGTCACAATTCTGATGTCGAAATGGATCAACAGCAAAAAGGTAGTCAAATGTCCATATCGACGTTGTCGAATGTAGCCTCTTCTGGCTATCAAAGTTTTGCCGCATACAGCCAGAGCTCAAGTCCGGTTGACTTGACCAATAACAACAATAACAAACCACCATTAGCAGCAAACGGCAACGCTGCTCTGCCACCGCTGGCGTTTGTCAATCCTGTCTACCAGCACCATCACCATCATCACCACCATCATCACCATCAAAGGAAACAGCGACCGCGATCGTGCAGTTCTTCCGAAGATGAGAACACACCAGTGAACGATAAAATTGCTCAGGTGGCACCGAGATTCCTACCGCCCCATCGAGCTCCAAGAACCAATCCACAGTGCAATGGCGGCGGTATGGCCAGATCGTTGGCTTGGAAATGGTCTCCGAACAAAGTCAACGGAATTGGCTCGAATATAAAATGTGCACCCAATGGTATGTAATGCTCACTCGTAATACAGTCGTTTGATTAAACATATTATTCTTTTTTTTTATAGACTTGAAGAAAGTGTGTCCCGCTGATATGCATTTAAAAAGACGTGTGTCCATCGATTCCAGTCGCGGAATGTCCGAAGACTCTTCTGAAGACGAAGATACGAGAAATCAGAATATTGCCAACAAGTTAATAACTAATCGCTCCGTTGAACAAATAAACGTAAATAAATTATTTTTGTTATATTCACAACCTGTTGGAATTATTTGACTCTTACTGACTATACAAACGTTTTAAACTCAGTACCAAAAAGAAATTGAACGCCTTCAATCCAACGTGCAGATACTCAAATTGAAGTTGGAACAGGCTGAACAGCAATTGGAATCGGAACCGGATTCACCAGAGATGATTGACGACGAACCAGACAACATGAAGAATATAATAGCTAGGTAAGTTTAACGACTACTTGTAATTTCAAAACATTTAAAACGATTCGTTTGATGTGTGTCCTCCAGGTTGATGTCTGTGGAAGACGAACTAAGACGTGAGCAACGCAAAATGTCCGACACACTGACTCACAAACAACGTGTGATTGAGGCCCAAGAACACCAGATTGCCGCGTTAGACGCAGCTAATAATCGGTTGTTGAACGCTTTGAGCCAACTTAAAGAACGGTATCAGATGAGCAATGGGAAAACCAACAGCCCGACTCCCACCAACATCAACCACAGGCTACTTGCCGAGCTCGGCGAACTCAAAAGCTCATCTTGTTAGAATCGGCCGCTTTTATCTTATCGTGTAATTCGCCGGATATCGGATATCGTATTTCTGTATCAAAATATTATTCCGTTTTCAATTGATTTAGTCGCTACTCTTACGATAATTAATTATGCGTTTGTATGCAAAACAAACATTTTATTTAACTTTTACTAATCGCAAATCATTAAGTACACTACAATTATCAAGTATTATTAACTTTAATGTGTTCTTTCATAAATATATATATATATATATTTAATTTTATAATTATTATTATTATTCTTATTATTATTTTGTAAATGTAAAATTAACAAAAATTCAATTTATTTGGTGGTTTAATCGAATTTATCAAAAATTTCTATTTTAGATATTTAACACAGATGTATTTTTCCTCTTTGAACGAATCTTTTAATTTTAATTTTACTTATGTACAACTATGTAAATTTTAAGCCCATTATAATCGTGTTAAGTTAGCTGCTAAATGTTCCTTACAAAATTTTCAGTTACATGTTATTTAAAAATGTATGTTTAAACATCAAATAATTTGTAAGCCGCAGTAGTATATTAGGATAATATTATTATTTTAGTGTGTTTTACAATGACCACCATTATTATTATTATTTATTTATTATTATTATTTTTTTTTATTATTATTATTATTTTTTTTTTTTTTACTTACATGCTGTTAGGAGTTATGTTGTTGAATTATTGTTTATTTTTTATTTATTTTTCAATATTGATTTGGGTGTATCGAACTTGAAAATGAAAATATGTAATGGTTTTGATTTCTTCATCTTTTTTTTTTTCGCGTTTTTCTTGAGCATAAGTTTTGTACCAAAGATTATTGTCGACAAATCATTGTATTAATTCTAAAACGACTGACGAATTATACATATTTTTTCTCCTTTGGTGACCTTTTAAAATTGCTTGTTTTTAATTCGCCCTTTATCAACAATGTCTTACAACGTGTCCATCTATTGTACAATTCCCAATTGGTTTAGTGGCAGCTTTTTAGTGGGTGGCTATGCCAAATTCCTAAGTAAAATGGATATCGTACTCATTATGAGTTTGTAAGGTTTTGTTACTACAGTAAATCGTATGTACGAATGTCAAGTTGAGCATTATTTTTTTTATTAGTATGATGCTGTAAGTTGTTCTTTAACGCGTTCACCTCCGCACAATATGTTCCTAGTCGGACACCACATGCGCCCGTGTAAATAATTGATAATATTATCTGCATAACTATCCGCGACCGGCAGTAACTGACTGAGATCACGGATTAACGTTTATTGTAATATTAATTTCTAACAAGACAAATTTAAAAGTTTTTTTATAAAGTAGATAGGGGAAAACATATTTTTATAAATGTTTGTAGGTTTTATGAGATAATACTTTTCTTACATATGATAATAATGTAAAACCATGCCAAACATAATATTTTTTATAAACACAAATGAGTTTTTAATTTTTAACTAACAAAATTAAGTCATTGTCTTAAAAACGAAATGATAATAATAATAAATATATTCGAAAACCGAACAAGAGTGTTGTTAATAGACCATCCCTTGGGCAAAGCTTTGAGATGGGCGAATTCAAAAACGTATTTTGCCTTACGGTGTTACACCACCGATGCAACTTTCAAGATATAGATATGTACCGTATGTACAATAAGTATGTAAAACTCGTCGTCGCCCGACACCAAAGGCAATAGAGCATACGATAATCAACAATAATCGTACAATATTCATGGAATAAGATGATTTCTATACTCGGTGCACGTTAATATTAGAGCCCCGGCGGCGAATGAAAACTTGTCCGACACCGTGTTGTCCGTAGACCCGGTATCACTAATAAACTAGAATTCATCATTCAATTCATCGAATAAAACATCGTTTTAAGTATAACACGTATATTTTCACGAATTTATGAAAATAAAATATTCAAATATATATCGTAGCTAAATGTATTGTTATAACCTTATTGTATAACATAATATAACGATATTTTCAATTATTGAATACAAACATACTCGTATTGCTCGTGACACAAATTAAGTAAAATAAAAAAAATCATAATTTCACTCAAAACATTTTCTATAGGAATTACTCTTTTTAATTTTTAAGTCCAACCATAAACTATAAAAAAATAAATAAAAATATTTCGACAAATGATTTTTTATATTTTCCAGCTAGTGGTAAAACCCAAGTTCGATTTTGTATAACCCTGCAGTAGATACGTGTTGAAATTTACTCGACAATTTATCGAACAATTTTGAGAAAAACTAACTGATAAAAAATCGAACAACACAGTTAGAGTAATATGCCGTATCTATATAAAGAATTTGGTAACAATTAGATAGGACATACAAAATAGTGTTCAAAAACACGAAATATTGACATTTACATTTCACACCCATGAGGCCTTAAACTAACGTAATTAATACAAACAAGCGACTTGATAAAATAAATAACTTGATAACGTATCACATAAAAAAAAATTATTAGATCAAAATAAAACCGACTTCGAAAAAAATGAACTAAAAAGTGTGAAATAATTCACAAACTATGGCCTCTTACCCGCCCTGTCAGTCCGCCCCTGCCCATGACATTTATTTTTACAAGTATAAAAATGGGTGTAAACATACTTGTTCCGATTCTTTTCCGGTAGTCTTTAATAGACTACATAAACATTCGAGCGAACTTTCCGATCGTTGACTAATTAAACTCGCGATACAATATTCCATAATTTTGGTCTTCAGTTCTTCAGGTTCTTCAGGTCTTCTTGATTTAAAAAACTCTCCAATAAATCTAAAGGAAAAATAAGTTAAATATATAAGATGATTTGAAATATATTATTGACGTGTCATTTTCTATTTTCATATCATACGATAATATGTTACCGGCAATTTCCTACGGAACGTTTACACAATCGCTTTTCGCTTTTGTTTTAACAGAATAGAAGTTCTTTCTCCTTCATCAATATAATTTGTAGAATGAAATTCAATACGCACAAAAATCAATGAAATAAAATAGGCTAGGATTTTATTTATTTATGTTATGTGTTAATCATTCCTTTAGGGTGGTCACAGCGGGAGAACTGTGGTTCTCCTTTTCCTCCAATGTACTAATTTGTAATTTATGGTAGACCTTACTTTGGAATATTGAAATTTTTGATATAAAAAATTAAATGTTGGTTTTTTAAAAAACATTATTTAAATCCTGAATTACATGAGACGTATCAACATTTTTGTTATGTAAAATTAAAACACGAATTACAACTTGCTGTCCCTATATATGTAGCATTCACGAATCTTCATAATTTTTTTTTTATCGTTAGTCAAAATGTTGGCTACGATGTTCTTTCGACAATTTTTTATTCTGGTTTATGATGTTTTAATAATTTTTAAAATTTTTTATCGATGTTCGATATTTATTTTTATGTAATTGAAAATGTATAAAATAAATTAGGAATGTAAAACAATTTTTTTTTTTAAACATTTGGAATATAATAGTATTGGGAAACCGTAATATGATACTTAATATTTTTGAAGCGAGTGCCATTTTAAAATAAAATTTTTACATACCAAAAACGTAATTGTATCTTTTCAATTAACGTGTGATTGAGAATAACATTTTAAGAATTGAACTAGAGTGCAAGTATCCCTTAAAACTATTTAATCATTATATCGATTTCAAAAAACAATTTTGATATAAAAATGATATATAAGTTGTTTCATTATTAAAAAAACGTCAAATTTCGCTCACGACGATTCGTTTTCTAGATTCTTATCCGATAATAAATATGTAATATTATATTCATAATAAATTATGAAGTTTCTTCAAGATTTGATTTCCGCAGGTTTTTTCACGGAATCTGTTCGTTGTGCCTTTTCCGATTCAAATGAACTCTGACATTTTCTGAGAACATGTGCCTGGAACGATGTCGTTACATTGCTATTCTCACAAGTTACCTCAACGGACTGCGAAGCCGAACACAGGACCGCACAAAGCTGTGCAAAACTTTGTTTTTGAATAGCCTGTAAAATTAATAGGATATTTGAAATTACAAATTGCTTTAACGATATCCTACCTTATGCATATAAAATTATTTATTACTTTTTCGAAAACTAAATCGACGGTATTTTCCAAACGTTCGATTGTATCGATTGGTAAGGCCGCAAAATTCTTGTATGATAGAGCAATATTCTGTGGCGTCATTTCGTTCAAAATTACTTTGATATGATTGTTTAATTTCTGTTCACATTTTAATGTACAAATAATATAATAAATTTACTAGACACTCTTAATCCAATAGTATATATGACTATTATTTTAATATACGTGCGGATTTCATTTTAATCTTCTATTTTATATTCTTCATACTTTTTTGGTACATATATATCGACGATAAAACCCCCAAATCAGTATATTTTATAATTAAAAGTATTTTTCGCCATTATTTAACACATGCCCGCCTTCTACTAACAACGATTATTACAAATTTTAAACAAATATGTAGACATTTTCTCTATATTTATTTAGACTCTACAAGTATAGTCTTGATAGTCAAGTATAGTATGATCCTCAATATAATTTCTAATGTACTTCTTATGTACATAATATGTACTTATTCTCAATGAAGTGTATTCCGACATTACAGACGATTTTTTAATGGGAGTATTTGTGCGGTTTTTTAGTGCTTTGGCCGGTTTCTTTTCATAATCGGTTTTACGTTCGAATCGAGCAGAAATCAATTTTTCGATGTGGTATGATTTTGTCTGGTCTGGTTGATTTACGGCCGTTGTTCTAAAATCAAAAAAAATTATCAGTTAAAATAGGATAATAATACTTTGAAACTATTATAATATAATATCAAACTTTTGGCGTAGGTTAATACACCGTCCAATCGACTTACACGTTGTTTTCGAGGCTTAGCTACTAATCTCCAGAGTTCAGAAACATCTCCGGCGCACAGTGGGAAGAATTAGACTTATACCGCGACAAAAATAGAAATAAAAACATTAAAATTTTGGTAATATTGCATTAAATACTAGTTTAAAATTAGTTTCTTATCATGAAATAATTAATGAGGATACTTTATTTGTAATTAAAACCATGATATCCAAGTCTAAGTAACGTAGTAGTACAAAAATAATCATTACGCAGCGGTTTTCTAAGCAATATGCACGTTTATAATAAATCATTTTTTTGGTGTTACAAAATATAAAATTGTTAATTTTTTGTATTTATTTATTTTTTACAATGGAAACTACTAAATGAGGTATGTATAATTATAAATAGTTTATGTTAACTTTCAATTAAACAAAAATTGTTAAATTGTACTAACAAAATAATGATAAAAAAATATTTTTTAATACTTAAAATGATTTTTTAAAAAAATAACTAAAATGAGCGACTTAATTTTCTTTTAAATATTTTAACAAACATACTGTTTAATACATTATAAAATATGATCTGCCCAAAATCGCCATTCTATTGATATGATATTTTTTTTAGGTATTGTTACTTACCATGATTTATTTAATGTGCTAAGAAATTTCCAATGTCATTTTAAACCATACTCTACAGATGCTCTTATATTTATATACAATTATATTAAACAAAAAATAAATCATTCCATTGATGACAAATATGAAGCTACACTGATTAGCAAAATTTTAGGATTTATCACTACATTAAATCGTAAATGGGTAGCTGTGAATCGCACTGCTACTACATTTATTTTTAAAAACGAGGATTGGTTAAATACTGAATTTGTTTTACCGCTAAATGAGAATGAAATTAATGATAATCGTGGTCGTCCATCTAAATCATTCTTAAATTTATGGGAAAGATCTAAAATTCGAAACATTAAATCATTAGTAAAAACAACATCACCTGAAAGATTATTGCAGGCGACTAGAGTATCACTTTTTAAAGAAGGTAAACATACGTGCGTGAAGTTGGCCCCCCCACTTTGTCCTATCGTCTCCAAACCGGTGTCAATATTTTGCAACTAATTTGCAACTTTTTGCAACCTCAAAATTAAAATTTGCAACTTCATACTTTCTTCAGAATCGGGTTTACAAAATTGGTGGGGCCAACTTCACGCAGCCCCCCCACTTTGTCCTATCGTATTCAAACCGGTGTCAAAATTTTGCAACTAATTTGCAACTTTTTGTACTAACTTCACGCAGCCCCCCCACTTTGTCCTATCGTATTCAAACCGGTGTCAAAATTTTGCAACTAATTTGCAACTTTTTGCAACCTCAAAATTAAAATTTGCAACTTCATACTTTCTTCAAAATCGGGCTTACAAAATTGGGAGGGCCAACATTACGCAGCCTCCTCTTTTAGTCCGATCGACTTCAAACATGTGCCAATATTATGCAACTTATTTGTAACTATTTGCAATGAAGGTTTTGAAATTTGCAACTCAATATTTAGAAGGCAGTCTACATTCTTATAATGGGAATCCATCTCATAGGCTTATTAGGTAACTTATAGAAATATATTTATACAATTATGCAGCTAATATTTTTGATTAATTGCTATGGTATAGAAAAATGACTCTTGAAGGTAACCGAATCGTTTTATATACATTTTATTATTTTTATTCTGTTATGTAAAACCAAGTTTTTGTGTTTTGAAACCTTTTTATTAACCAATTCTTCAATGAGTTACCACTCTTCTTAAGTTGAAAATAAAACTTTTACTATATGATTTTAAACATTTATAAATTATTTAGTTTAGAGGCAAGATGCTAAGATAATATATAAATTACAAATTATATAAATAAATTAGTATAATTTCTAATATTGATATGTACCTACGAATATTTCTATTATAATAGTTATGTTGAAAATGTGTAAACATTTTTATGACTTGTTAGTTGTATTTTCCACAACTAATGTTATGTACCTATTTGTATTTATCTTATTATATTTTATAATAATTATTACAATATAATAATATTTAATTATATATAATTATTTTTGTAACATTTATTACACGTAAAAGTTTGTTATATGTTTTCATTTATATACGTCGCGTATTGTATATTGTCTGTTGCTACAGGATGGGATAATCCACAGGAAATCCATGTGGATTTAAATAGATTTTCAGGGTTTTTCTAATTTTTTAGAATATTAACAAAATTAAATAGATTGATTATCAACTACGTGTAAAATTATGTCATTACCACAAGATCCTTGGCGGTATATATATTTTCTTTGATTTTTTTTATAGCAGAAAAACATAGTGTAAGATTTCATATTTTTGACGAAAAATGGTAAGTATTTCATTTAGATCATTAGCCTATTATTTTATACCTATATGTTTATTATAATGTACAATATGCCCAGTTGTGTAGATACGATTTTTTTCTGTGGGAAGGAGGTTTACAAAGGAACTATTAAAAGAATATTTGTGTTCTACTATGATTTCAATGTTTTTATAGTAAACAATAAATTTGTTAATATTAAATTTATTAAACATTTATACACACGTCCATGCGCAGAATTTCTTATAGTGTAGATTTCTCAAACATTTTATTAAATATTTCCTTGTGGGTATTTTTTTCTGATACAAAAATATAGTAGTAATTATATAATGATAAAAGTGTTTACAAAATAATGTTTAAAATTATATTAAACATTTTAAAGCTAAATTTTTAAAAATAAATAATAATTACAAATACTTAATTGATTAGACCTTAAATTTATTTGATTGTATATGAACTACAATATTATAGTTATATGCAGATTGTTTTGGAATATCTGATATTTCAATATTAGCATAATAATACATTAATATATAATTATGTTTCAAAAAAAATTCCATCAATAAGAGTTCTGGTATACTACTATTAATATTAATAAATTATATATATATAATTTATTTATTTATATATCAGGGTTGGCCAAACTGCGGCTCACGTCATAGACTTATGCGGCTCGCATCTTACCGTAAGATACAAAACATTTTTACAAAAAAAAATTTTTTCAATATGAATTTATGTATAATATTTTATTAAATTACAAATTATAGAAAAAATTTACAAAAAATGTATAGTGTTCTTGATATAATATTTAAATATTTTTTTTAATTTTTAATTATTAATTATTATCTTATTTATAAATTAATGTGACTTTTTTTTCATTTCGGCTTTTCCATATTTAATAATACGTTGGGCAGCTTGTATTAGTTTTAATTTTTAATTTCTGTTTTTGTTTTTATTGACACCAGTTTGGAGACGATAGGACAAAGTGGGGGGGGCTACGTGAAGTTAGCTCCTCATTTTGTTTACTCAATTCTGGTGAAAGTATGAAGTTGCAAATTTTAATTTCGAGGTTGCAAAAAGTTGCAAATTAGTTGCAAAATTTTGACACCGGTTTGGAGACGATAGGACAAAGTGGGGGGGCTGCGTGAAGTTAGCCCCCCCATTTTGTTTACTCAATTCTGGTGAAAGTATGAAGTTGCAAATTTTAATTTCGAGGTTGCAAAAAGTTGCAAATTAGTTGCAAAATTTTGACACCGGTTTGAATACGATAGGACAAAGTGGGGGGGCTGCGTGAAGTTAGCCCCCCCATTTTGTTTACTCAATTCTGGTGAAAGTATGAAGTTGCAAATTTTAATTTCGAGGTTGCAAAAAGTTGCAAATTAGTTGCAAAATTTTGACACCGGTTTGAATACGATAGGACAAAGTGGGGGGGCTGCGTGAAGTTGGCCCCACCAATTTAGTAAACCCGATTCTGAAGAAAGTATGAAGTTGCAAATTTTAATTTTGAGGTTGCAAAAAGTTGCAAATTAGTTGCAAAATATTGACACCGGTTTGGAGACGATAGGACAAAGTGGGGGGGCCAACTTCACGCACGTGGTAAACATGCAGCAGCTGATTTATTAAAACAGTCTACAGAATATTTTCCTAATCGTCCTGTAAAAATTAGAAAAACTTTTCGAGAATCATTAGAAAAAAAAAATTAAAACCATATACTTTAGATGAAGCACTAGCTCATATGGTTAAATGTCGCAGAAACAGAAGATTATCATATATATTCAGAAACTAGTAAATCCGATTCAGAATAATTTTATTTCAAAATAAGAATTTTCAATGTAATATTGTAATATTGTAATGTATAATAATATTAATAAATTGATGTTAAAGAGTCCTTTAACAGTTCTATAAATATTATACCTTTTTAAATATAAGTATATAAATAAAACTTTTGTCAAATTAAAATTTTTAGACCTCAAAAAAATGTAATTTGATGTATTACATCGACATTTTATTAAAACTGAAAATTTACCACCCTTTTTGGTCTACTCAAATGAAAAGATAACAAAACTAATGTAAAATTTGAATTTAGCGACTCCAAAAACATATTATTTGATTTATAACTAGGGTTCGGATTTTGAGGCAATATAAATGATGAAAAAAGCACTTAAAATGTGAAAAAGGGCAAAAAAAGGCATTTAAAAGTTGTAAAAAGCAAAAAAAAGGCATTTAAAAAAAAGATGTATTGTTTAAAAATTAAAAATTTATTATTAAAAAAAAATCAACAACCATGTAAGTATTAAAAATAAAATAAGGCATTTAAAAAATATCGATTATTAAATATATAATGTATAAAAAAATTATTGTGTGTTAAAAAAATAATTGACAACCATATATTTTGATAAACTGTCTTTCGTAAATTTTTGACGGTTCGGACTTAAAATATTTTTGTATATTGAAAACAATGACATGTGGGAACTTTATAGCCATTATCGGATAAGGTCTTATCAATTTGTACCATAGAATTATTAATAATTATTAAAATAATAATTGTAATAAATTGATAATTTAACAAAAAATATAAAAAAGGCAAAAAAGGCATTTATAGGGGAAAAAAGCAAAAAAAGGCAAAAATAAGGTTTATCTATTAGCATAGAAATTAAATGAAACACATTTTTATATAAGAACTGTCTTTCTATCACTTCCCCAAAAAAAAAGGCATTTGCCACAAAATCCGAACCCTATTTATAACATAATATTTTTACTAAAATCAAAAAGTGAACTCCCTTTTTTCGGCCAATTACATAAAGCGATTACAAAACTAATACGAGATTTGAATTCAGCAACCTCAAAAATATATATTTTGATCATTTTTATTAATCAATAGTTAAAATTTTGAGTGATATTAATTTTGTCCAGTTAAAATCGCGTTTCCTCCCACTGTACGTCGTCGTAATCGTAGCGATCACTATTTATTCTGTGACAAACCCACGTAAAACACATACATAAGTACACGTATATAAAAGACTGAACACGCTTATACATTTCTTAATTCACGCTTAAATAAAATAGATTTTTTAAAAAATATCTGCGAGTACGAATGTTAAATAAATTAGTCTTATTACTAAAATATACGAATTGAAATATACAAATATATATTAATAATTTACATATGTAGATAAGGTACATTATTTCTATAATGACACAAATCGTATTAATATAATAATTGAATCAGACGATAAATTGCATATGAAATTTCAAATAAATACTAGTTTTCGACGTTTTAATTTGAAAATTTAACTAAAAACATGTCAAGTCTGCGCGTACGGCGTTTATAAAATGAATGATATCATTATATAATTATATCATTACATTATATATATACTATGAATTCACAGCCGACGAACTACATTCTAACAATTTAGACGATTTCGTAATGACGAAATCTTCAAAGGATTTGTTCAGTGCGTCGGCTTGTTTCTTTTCATAATTAAATTTCCTCTCGGATCGTAATAAAATCGATTTTTTTGTCTGTTTCGAACAGATCTGGTCTGGTTTATTTACGCTTCGTTGTTCTAAAAAGCAAAACTAACATAGAAAAGAACATTTCAAAAAAGGTTATATTGTCATATCTAACCATTGGTGCAGGGTATTTTGTCCGAGTGACTTGCTTGTTGTCTCCGAATTTTTCCAACTATTCTACAAAGTTCTAAACTCTCCCCGGCGTCTTTCGACTGATTATTAACGGTCATCACTTTTACGCGAATCCTTTTCGTTCGTCGAAGAGAATTTTAGTGTAATATCGGACAGATATTCCATTACACGGCCATTATTATCCATATTTAATACGTCTATCGTCTTTTTAGATTTACAATTCTTATGTTTTCGTAATCGCTTCGCTCTCTTTTTTATTCTGTTAAAAACACGGACAAACACGATAATTAGTACATAATAGAAAAAAATACATCCATGAAAATCTTAATTGAATAACTTAAGTATGTATAATATAATATAATATTATATTCTTTATTATATTATGCACGAATTAGGTTAATCAATACATATTTATATGTCAATGTTTCGTCGCATACGACAGGAAACGTATAACATTTTTCTACGGACATCGGAATAGATTCTTGGTGTATGGACGGAACTATTTCTAAAGAATTTACCGTTTGCGCCTTGTTGATATCTTGAGCGCTTTTGCTTCGTTTTGAACCAAATAGCTTTAATTTTCGTACTCTTCAACACTCAAGATGAGTGGGTTTTCATGATTATCTAGGTGAGAGAAGAATCGCTTGTAAAATACTGCGCGTCTTCGATTGTTTTCATATCAAATCATTGTGAAGGGTTTGGTTAGAAATGTAAGGTGCAGCGTTTGTGATTTTACATAGTCTAATATTCTGCTATGCATGTATTTTTATTAAGATTCGTTTTTCTTCCCATGTCCTACAGTTGTAAACCGTAAGTTCAAATTGGTTTTAATAATGTTTTGTAAAATATTTAAATAAAAATAATATTAACCCTTAATTGGTGAGGTGTTAACATTTTTCTGTAACTGGTGAGGAGGGGTCTACCAGACCCAATTGAAAAAAATAACAATTGAACATGTATTAAATCAATTTTTATTTATAATATCATATATTAATATATTAAATGATCTATACACCTAACCGCCCGCCATGAGACCTATGGTCGGCGACCATTTATTTGAATGTTCGTGGTTAACCTCGCGGCAAGGTCTTTCCGTTATCTGCTCACTACGGATGCCCAAGGATTGATTGGGTCCGTGCATGGACCCGAACTACTCCGGCTAACACCCGAATAGTCCAGAGCGTGTTTTGGTCCCGCCGCTCTACATTTAGTACCTCGGCTGGGATTCTCCAAAACACCCCATCATTACAGGGAGTAGAACTCTAATGATTTCATCGGTTCTGATTTCGGTTTGGATCTTAAAAATAAAAATTCGGTTCCGTCTTCGAATCCGGTTCGTGAATATTGTGAATTTCAGTTCCGGTTCTAGTTCTGGTTAATACTGGTACTAAACGGTTCTTAAAATTATAGAAAATATGGTTAAAGTGATTATTTATTAAATATACTGTAGTGTAATTATTAAAAGTTTAATAATTTGTTTGGCCATCTTCAGCTTATAAGTAATGGTACCAATAATTGGTAATAATTATTATTACTTTACCCAAACAATTATTAAGTTAAATTATTAATTATAACAATAATTATTATTAACAAATAATAACATACAATTATTAGCTTGAATAATCAATAAAGTTTTATACATTTTTGACAAATTTACGAGACTTTTACACAATCACTTGTGAGAATATTTTTCTAATTATCTTTTTAGATTATATTCAATAATTATTCTTCTTATCATCCACCTTTGTCGATAATTTAATTTTGAATATTTTAGATTCTGAGATTAGCGGGAAATATAAATTTTTTTTTCAATGTCTATGCCAAACATTTTATTTAAATGATTGCTCCAATCATTTAGGGGTAATGAGGTTTTTTTAATGAGAAGTTCATTCTAGATTTTATTATTATTATTATTATAATTTATGACACCCACGAAATCAAATCTGAGAATTTTAAAACAGTTTCGAAATATCGAGTTAAACCAACAGATAGAAATTAATCTTTAAAAAAATCTAGGTAATTTCAAACTTGAGAACCGTTATTAGCACAAAAGAACCGAAAATTTTAATTTATAATTTTATACGGTTCTAGTTTCGGTACAGATTCTATGGAATATGAAATATAGGTTCTGGTTCTTGAAATAACCTCAGGTTATTTTGGGTTAGGTTCCAGTCCTTGCCTCGTTACTATCTACTTTTTTTCATATCTCATAAGTCATGTGCTACCATATTTTGTAGCTTAAACATTAAACAAAGCCCTATAATGAATAAAAGTCGTATAAAGAACATGGTCCCTATGGGGTAGGCCACGGTACACCTGGCACACCTGTGCGCACACCTAAGAAGATAATACAATACACTTAAACATTAATGATCCAATCACTTTTTGTTCATGGACCGTAACTATAAGGTTATAAAATGATACATGAAATGTATAATTACAAATGTATATGGAAATATACGGTTAACGAACGGCCGTCATTTTTGAGGCATCCGCAGTGCCGAGTGTTAATAAAGAAATAACACGCAATTATTCCTTCAAACGTCTTCTTCGTCCGACGACATGGATTCCGAATGATACCGCCTTTGGATAATATTCTGCTTTACACCAATAGATTTCTTCCATTTTTTACTTATATTCTTCTCGACGTCTCGTTTTTTCTTTCCGCAGACCATTCTGCTTACAGTTGGAACGTTACAAGCGAAACGTTCGTCGGACGATGGACAATTCAGATTTCTCATCCTTCTTGTACTAAATAGTCGGTTTGTAAAATTATTGTTCGGTGGTTCTACTGAATGTTGATTCGGATTCGATGTGGACGGTTAGTCAGCGGAACTCGGTTCTTTCGTTTCAATCGGACGGGAAGTGCTGCACTATGCGGGGAAAATACCGATAAATTTCACTTGAGAATCGTCGCTTGAATAATTGAGTACGATCACTCTCGGCGGAGTTCGCCTCGCATCGGTCTCAATGTTTTCTTCGACGTATGAATCAAGTACAATAGTTTCGATATCGCCCAACGTCCTCGTCGCAATTTGTATTGCATTTAAACCGACAATTCTTTCGATAGTCGGCAAATCGATTATGCTGGTGGAATTCGTCATGCACATTGGACAATACGACTTGATCGTCGACCATTGTCTCAAACATTTGCTCCAATGAAAGTTATATCATTACCGAGATTTAAGTTGTGTGCAGTTCTATTATTAACACGTTTATCACATCGTATCGTACCGAAACTTAAATTAAAATTAGTCGAAAATTTTATTGGACCGATTCAAGTATTGCCCTTGCTTGGATTTCTTCCCCTATTACAAAGTGGAAAACTCTCGTCGCACACCGGGTAGGTGAAATTCAAGATATCACTAATTTAACGGAGTGGTCCCACGTGCGAACGAATGAAAATCCCGCTGACGTGATTTCACGAGGATATGATGCGTATAATGTGATATAATGTTAGAGGATGTGACGCTGTGGGAACACACGGATTCGGTTCCATATTTTTCAAGTTTGGTTATCGCTTATGGATTGCTATAATAAAAAATTATATATATATATATATATATGTGTGTGTGTGTGTGTGTGTAAACTCAGAGCCGTAGCAAGGGTGAGGCGACTGAGGCATTTGTTTCAGGCGCCATCGTAGTGGGAGCGCTGAACCTGAACTTAAAAAAAAAAAATTAGTATAATAAGTATAGAAAAATATCTATTTCAAAAAGGTAAACAAATTTTGCGATTAGGGGTGCATATATTAAAATTGCTTCGGGCACCAGAAGAGCTTGCTCCTATTTTGTATATACCGTATTGTCTACACCTATTTCATATTTAGCTAATATTTTTGGTCATAAAAATGTCTTATGGTCGTGGACATTACGAGGTACATATTCGTGATCCGAAATGTATGCTCGATGCGTAGTATATCGACACGACTAATATTACAGACAGGACACGACTGCATGCAAACAAACACAGATAAATACATATCGTCCTCCAGCCAAAAGACATTTTTCGTGAAGAAAAAAATTAATTTCGATGATACCTAACCTAACTGCTCGAAAAATGTAATATTCCCCAATTATCAATAATTTTCCGAGGTTCTGAGACAATAGATGAAGTGACAAAATATTTTATCAATTCTGCAGTCGATGTATCGCGAAATAGTGAACAATTACTGAAGACTAACTTAACGATGAATACACAATACACCAACAACATGTAATTTGTGCAAGGTTGGGTTTTTATTAGAAAACCCGATAGTCGCCGATTACAGTCACCTTTCCGCTAGATTTTGTCAAACTCTCTGTAGTACCTGTAACCTAAAACTTCAAACTCCAAATTTTATACCATACTTTCTTCACAATCTCAATAACTATGACAGTCACTTCATCGTTCGAGAGTTTGGATGACTCGAATATGATATCGGTAATACATAACAACGAAGACAAGTTTATATCTTTTTCTAAAAACATAAGTAGAAATATTACTGTTAGGTTTATCGATACGTGTCGATTCATGGCGTCAAGTCTTGTAACACTTTTATCCAACCTGACAACCGACGACTTCAGGAATTTCCATGAAATGAACAATGTGTTTTCTCATACAGATATGAGGCTTATAACACTTAAGGCAGTATACCCCTACGAACATACTGATTGGTGGAGTAAATTAAAGGAAACGAGTCTGTCTCCGAAGGAAGAATTTCATAGAATTCTAACAGAGACAAAGAGAGACGATATATATTTTGTACTCATTTCTCAAACATACATATTTTTTTAATTATTTGATTTTGGAAGTAAATCAGTGGGTATATACAGGGTCCCACAAAAAGGGGGGCAGTGAATATAATGGTCCCAGAGCCCGAGCTCTCTGGGGGCCTGTGGAAAAATATAATATATACATATTACTAATTTAAATTAGAGAAATAAAATGAGTCGTGCCACCCCTGACACCATATATTTATACAATAATGTTATATGAGTAATTCGTTTTCTTATTACATAATTTTTTGTGATAATCTATGTGTATATTATTTTTATTTCATAGGATTGGGCCACTTGGCGTCGGTAGGCGGATGGGGCGTGTGGAAGTTTGAAAATAATAATAATATATTTTTTGTTATTATAATTCATAAACATGTATTAAAAAAATGTTGATTTTTATAGTAAACTGTAATAAATTAGTGTACTTGTGTTTAAAACTTATTTTAGGGTAACTAAAATAACTGATATTTTATAAAGGTGTATAACAACAAAATAAGCTGTGTGCTAATAGTTTAGGTAACTTTTGTAAAAATAAAAAATAAAATGTTAGAATTTATATTAAAATTATTATAAATACTAATATTCAATGATGGCCCGGATTTATGAACTGTACTGTAGTTGAAAAAATCGATGGACTGAATGACTAACAATATAGATTATAGATAATACTTATTATGTAATTATAGAATTGTATACAGGGTCCGGCAATAAAACCTCCCGTATTTAGAGATAGCGCTGTGTGAGTTGTGGTGGTGGTACAACTATGGATGGGATATCGATCGATAGCAGTGTACGGGCCATTTTTAGTAGGCGCAATGGCGTGGACTGGTGAACATTGTGCATTTGTTGTAGAGGAGTATATTCGTAATGGTGCTTCTGCGATTTCTACTCAGCGAGCATTTCGTATCCGGTTCCAACTTGGCCGACATGATTCTGTTCCGGATAGAAAAATAATACTCGTTTGGGTGTCCAACTTTAGAGCAACAGGTTCTGCACTGAAGAAAAAACCGTCTGGCCGACCTATGACCATAACAACACCGGAAAATGTGGCACGTTTGAGGGCGTCCACCCAGCAATCTCCAAGGCGTTCAGCAGTTAAACATGCCGCTGCCCCGGGACTTTCTGATAGGAGTGTAAAAAGAATCCTGCACAGAGATCTTCATATGCACCCATACAAAATGATGATTACACAAGAACTAAGTGAGAGAGATTTTGAAACTCGTAGAGCTGTGTGTATAGACATTCTCCAGAACATTCCCGCTGGTGATGTTTTGATTTCGTCTGATGAAGCCCATTTCCACTTGTGTGGTACTGTAAATAAACAAAATTTCCGCTACTGGGCAGTAGAAAACTCTCAGGAACTTCATCAACGGCCACTTCACAGCCCATATGTAACCGTTTGGTGTGCAGTTACTGATTTTGGTGTGTTAGATCCGTATTTTTTCGAAGAAAATGGGCTAAAAGTAACGGTTAATTCGGATCGCTACTGTCACATGATTTTCCTCCGACCTAACCTAAACCAGCTTGCAAGGAACCATGTAGAGGGAGAATTCTGGTTTCAACAAGATGGAGCCACAGCTCACACTTCACGGCGTTCACTAGACATTTTGAGCGAGTTGTTTCCTGAACGTCTTCTCTTTGCGAGGAGACATCACCTGGCCCCCGAGGTCACCCGATCTATCACCTTGTGATTATTTTCTATGGGGATATTTAAAGGCGCAAGTTTACAGGCATCGCCCCACATCACTACAAACACTTAAGGAGGCAATCACAGGTCCATGTCCCCGGCACCCCCACTTTTGATTTTGGAAAAAAACTCGGGGCGATCGTTTGTACTACGTTTGTACCGGTTTGTACCGCAAATCTCATCGTTTGTACCCAAAGGGGTAAAAAGTTACGAATCTTTGTAAGTGGGGGTGCCAGGGACATGCCAGCACCCCCACTTTAAAATTTTGAAAAAAAAATAAGAGCGATCGTTTGTACTACGTTTGTACCGGTTTGTACCGCAAATTTCATCGTTTGTACCCAAAGTCGTAAAAAGTTAAGAAGCTTTGTAAGTGAGGGTGCCAGGGACATGATTTTTGAATTTTGAGTTTTCGAAAAAAAAAAATTACGCATTTGTTTGTACTACGTTTGTACCGGTTTGTACCGCAAATTTCATCGTTTGTACCCAAAATTGTAAAGAGTTACGAAGCTTTGAAAGTAGGGATGCTGATACTTTCAAGTACTCTCACTTTAAAATTTTGAAAAAAAAATAAGGGCGATCGTTTGTACTACGTTTGTATCGGTTTATACCGCAATCTTCATAGTTTTTACCCAAAATGGTAGAAAGTTACGAAGGTTTAGTATAGCGGACAAAAATAGATCTACACATCGGTTACACAAATAATTGAAAATATAATTTAACGAACATTTGTATTTATATATTATTACTAGTTCGGTACTTGCAACTTGCTGTAAGGATATATTGCGGATTATGTAGTATCCGTTTTATAAATATAGTATATTTAACATTTTATGATATAAATGTTGTTAAATCAAATAATGTTATTTATTATGGTGTTTACTGTTTATGGAAATTCTGAAATATTCTCTGTTTATTTACTATTTGTTATTTCCATATAGTATAGAATTAGATCGAACAATAGTGTTCTATAAAAGGGGAGCCCGCATCATGGAAAACTGCCATTGGGTTATTAACGTTTATTTGCATAATGTAAATTTTGATTTCTTATTTAAGTGTTCGTAAGCAACAAATGTAATATTAAATTTATTTTTGATTTTACGAGACTACGCATATTTGGTAAGTACACCTATAATTACTCATTACAATAGTTCATTTAGTTATTTTATTCGTATAGTATTCTGTGAATCATTTATTGATCTATATTCATCAATTAGTAGTAGGTTAAGATTTAAATGATTATTTTGTCTTGCCAAGAACAATTATTTTATCAAAAGTTACAAATACTATTAATTTCCCGGATTTTTTTTATAAATTACGATTAAATTATTCTTTCAGTTTTTATCCAATTATAATAATTTTTATTTAAAATCTTTTTATTGAATGCAATGATCATTGCTTTTAAATTTATAGTAATAACAATGCACTCTAAAATGTTTATTCAAGTAATTCACTTAAGCAACATTCACAACACCCCGCGTTACGCTACATTTTTTTATTTTACGTGTAGTGTTCAACAATGTTAAGCGTTGACATATAGAAATATTCAAACACATACTTAAGTCAAGGCTGGGCATTAACGAGTTAATAAGTTAAAAGTTAAGTTTATTTTAAATTTTAAATTTAATTTATATACTTTAATTTTGTTAATGTAATGGGATCAAAACATTGTGCATTAGACGTAATATTAATAAAAAAATGTATATAGTTAACAATTACCCAAAAATTAAGTCTCCCCATAAATTTTATTTACGCATCGCTACTGTTAATAACTGATGATTTTTAGTCGAAACCCGTAGTAAATAAACAATTTTAATAGAATTTTTATTATATATACTTCTTTATTATTTATAATACTCATTGTTCTAATTATGTTTTTACATATACAATATGCATACATATTTTTTTAAATATGATAGTTTATTAAATTAATAGTTTTTATTTATTTAATATAATTTATTTTATTGAAATTTTTTCATTATTTTTTTTTTTTTTATTTATTCCTAATTCTTTAGTGGCAAAATGCCCAAAAAATCAAGTATTGATGTGGATGCACTCATGATCATTTTAAAACAAAAGAAAAATATCATTATTGACAAGGAAACAAATCAAATAAATCCACCGACTCACCCATGTTGGCTAGAAATTCAAAAACTGTACGGATACACTGTTTCTGCAAAATATATTTATGCAATAGTGAAATTGAATAGATACGATGCTTTAATAAAATTAGGATTAAAATCAGATGAAAATACTATCAAACAAGAATACCCTCCAAGTGTTAATTGTCTGAATAATAATAATTATGATAGTGATGGAAGTTCCGACACCAATGAAAATGAAAGTACATTAAAATTTAATATAACAATTAGTAATGAAGAATGGGAAATCATATATAACCCTTTGAATGTTAAATCATACCATAGATCAGACAATAAAAATGCTTTCCGAAATTATGAAAAATTGACAGATTATGTGTGGACTTCAGTGATTAATGAACATTTTTTTGAACAAACTCGGTTACCATGTACTATGATATATAAGCATGCCAACATTTATACGTGCATGTCGCCCGCCCCCCCAATTTTGAAATTCGTTATAATTTTTATGCAGATATTTAGTACGTTATTTGTATGAATTTGTACGACCACTTTCAGAATTTGTACGACATTATTATTGACGCAATGACGAAAAAATTGAAGGGGGGCCATAGACATACGTTTCCAGCCTTCACTTTAGTAATATTGAAGTTTTTTTTCATTTTTCAATGTTTTCTTCCAATTTTAAATTTTGATTACGGGTAGTTTTATTCGTATTTCATTTCATTATTCAAACGCGAATATGCGAACTACATTATTTTGTCATTTGGTGTTGCCAAGTGAATGCAACTGGATAATGTAATATATTTGTAAACGTAATAGTGAATATTGGGGTAGTGTAATATATAAATATTATATTTTTGTATTTAATAATGGTCGTACAAAAACTGTAAATACAAAAAATTATAGTGTATAATTAGTTGTATTGTAAATGTATTTATAAGAAATGTATTGTAACTAGTTAATATAGTTAATATAGTATATATAGTTATGTTGTAAGCCGGGTTTTCTATGTCCGGTTACAATATATTTGTGAGTGGAGTTGAGTTTTCAAATAACGATTACAGAATAAATATAATGTAATGTGTATTTATATTTAAAACATTATCGTAAATATATTTGAAAATGGGTAGAGTGACAACATCTAACACCAAATATCAACTAGCTTAAAAATAATACATGTTACATATAAGTGTTACAATATTCATGTTATTAAGTAAATCAGTAGTTATTATTGATATAAGATTATTATAATAATGACTAAGGTACAAACAAAAAAATCTATTAACGTATCTAAAATAGTAAAGTATCATACTGGACAAAGGTCCACGACAGTTAATAATTACTAGTAACTAGTTAATTATTTTATATTAATACATTTTATCAATTCTGTTTCCATTTAATTTGAAAATGGTTGTACAAATTCGTACAAATGGAGTGCTAAATTTTGATATAGAAAAATGAAAAAAAACTTCAATATTACTAAAGTGAAGGCTGGAAACGTATGTCTATGGCCCCCCTTCAATTTTTTCGTCATTGCGTCAATAATAATGTCGTACAAATTCTGAAAGTGGTCGTACAAATTCATACAAATAGGAATTGATTTTTTTATGAAAAAAAAAATTAAAATTTGTAAAGTGGGGGGCTGGCGACACGGCAAAACGTGTTTTTTAAGTATAGCGGTGAGAGGGAAGAGGGAATTTTTTTGAAAATGGTCGTACGAATTCATACAAATGGAGTACTAAATTTTGATGCAGAAAAATGAGAAAAAACTTCATTATTAAAAAAGTGGGGGCTGGAGACATATGTCTCCAGCCCCCCCTCAAATTTTTTATCATTACGTCAATAATAATGTCGTACAAATTCTGAAAATGGTCGTACAAATTCATACAAATAACGTACTAAATATCTGCATAAAAATTATAACGAATTTTAAAATTGGGGGGGCGGGCGACATGCACGTAACATTTATTTAAATGGAGTAGTTTTTCTAGACATTATTGCTCATTGCTCCTTTTGTATGAGTAATTTCAAAGGTATTATTGTCGATAAACCTGAAATAGAATCTCGTGTTATTATAAATTGTACATATACTGGGACATTTAAATCATGCCGTAGTGATAAAAAAAGACGTATAATAGGTAAAAAAAAACATTATTTCATAAAAAAATTAGTAGAAGAAAATCAGTCTGCGGCTTACGTTTAACGTGTTGAAGCCAAAGAGATTATGAAATATGGAGAAGCTGAGCCAAGTCACATACCATCCAAAAATGCATTGAGAGTAATGAAATATAAAGTACATAAAAAAAATCGCATACATGAAGATCCAATAAAGGCTCTCTCAGTATTAAAAGGTTCGTTACCATACGATAATATAATACGCGACATCGGATATGACCGATTTTTTGTCCACTACTGGTCTTCCACAGAAATCAATTTGTATCGTGTGTATACTAAAAACAATAGATTTCCTACAATAAGTATAGACGCTACCGGTGGGTTAGTTCAAAAACCAATTTTAATTTCTGGTCGTCAAACATCAAATATTGTCTTGTACCAAATTGGTGTCAGAGACATGATAAATAAATGCCAGTATTCCGTGGGACATATGTTATCTGAACGCCATGACAACAATAATATTGGACATTGGTTAGGCGAATGGATAAGAAATGAAATTACTCCACCAAAAATTGTTGTAACTGACCAATCTTTAGCTTTAATGATGGCAGTAACTAAAACTTTCACTCAGTACTCTAATTTTAATAAATACCTAAGCGTATGTTCTTCACTTATTGGAAAAGAAATTAATATTGAAGTACCAACTTGTATGATTCGCAATGATTTTAATCATATTATGCATTTATTAAGCTTATGGACAGAATTTAAATTAACATCATACCGAGTAAAAAATTTCTATTTACGATCAATTGGTTTAGTAATAGTCAGTACAGATTTTGAAGACATAAAATATTTATTGAAATTAATATTTACGGTATGTTTAAATGAAACGGAAGGTGCAAACAAATATGAACAGCCAACAGAATGCGAAATTGCCAAAATACGTCTAAAACAACGAATAGCGGCACATACAACAAATATTGATGAAATTATAAAAACGTCAAGTGTCTCGGATAACATTCAAGAAAACTTAGACAATTCATTATTTACAACGACCTTCATTAATACAATACCTAACACAACAGTATTCGAGAAAATTATGGACATATATGAAAATTGTATCACTCGTAGCAAGATTGATAAAAACAAGTTTGGAGATCATGATAATTTACAATTTAGTCTGGGAATAGCAAAGAAATTATTAGAATTTTGTAAATTAATTCCATGTTGGTCCGCGGTAATGGTTCCAATATTTAATTTTGGAAAACCAACGGAGACGAGTGCAACATCAGAAAGTCTATTTAATGACCTTAAAACAAATGTATTCAAACATAAGACATTACCATTAAGAATTGACGAATTTATAATGATACATATTAATTCAATTATCGGTGCAACAAATCTAACTGGTGCAATTATTATCAATAGTATAGAAGAAAATAATGAAAAAGAAATAAATAATGAAAATGTATTATCGACCATAATAGATAAACCTATACGACAAACAAATAATATAATATAATATATAACAAATAAGATCAAATAAATGAATTGCAGTTTGAAGCTTATGAAAATTGGATGGGCTTAGGGTTTGAAACTTTTAACAAGAAAAACAATACAAATTATTTGGATAGGGATCCAAGTGTCTTACATTAAAATGAAAACAGTAGAATAAAAAGTCCCGTGATAAGGTTATTAAATAATGGAAATATTGCTAGTTTGAAATCAATAAAAATTGACGGAATATTCTATACTGTCACAAATACGTGTGCGTTTGATAGCGTCTCACAAATAATTGCAACTGCATTTGCTGATAGCATTAATTATGCAAACTTCGTAAATAAAAATTCAGCATATGTTTTTTTCGAAATGATACAAATATGTTGCGAGACGGGATTAATGCTCAAATATATAAGAAAAGAGCTGTTTTACGTAAAAATATCATATCTAAGCTCAACATTAATAAAATAACAAGTCTTCCTGGAGAACTTGTACATTTAAATTGTGCATGTACAATTAACTTTTTAGTAAACAATTTATTTAAAGATTATTTTTCAATTAAAGAGACTACAATATGTTCTTCATGCCTTATGGAACGAATTTCATATAAATGTATATTAATTGTAAACTTACCAACCGAAACTTTGGACTTCCTTACAGATAGCATTGAGGCTGTGTTTTCAAGTACAAGAACTTGTAATATATGTACGGGATATTAATCTATAGATTATCAACTTCAAAATCATATTTTTATTGAGCCTCAAATTAATATAAAAAATAAAAAAAGTAATGAAAATTTGGATCTATCAATAATTCTTAACAACATTCCAAAGAGGTTGACAATACTTGACCAACAATTTATCATTAGAGGAATTGTAGAATTTATACCACCGGTAATCAAACATATTGAATCAGCAGGGCATTTCATTTCATATAGTTACCGAGTACACACCGACCAATGGGAAAAGAATGACGATTTAAGCAATTTAATAAGAAATGTACGTCAAAATACTAAAATAAATCATTGTTTGTTATTAGTTTATACTATATAATATGTTAAACAATATACATTAAATTATTTAAATATAATTTTTTAAATTGTTATACATGGCAACAATTTTTTTTTTCTTTTTCTTCTCCCTCGTCTCTATCCTAGCTATTTGGGATTGGCCAGTTGTGTTCACATACACATATGGCATAAGCCATACACCCATACCATATACGCCCGCACTCGCTGTCCTCATATCACATCCAACCGCATCCAACAACTTCTTCTTCGATCTTCCTCTTTCTCCTCTTTCTTCAACGTTCATTTCCATAACCACGCTTAAAAATGTCCAATTTTTCTTCCTTATAACATGATTAAACCATTTAAATCTATCCTCTCTCATCTTATCCACTATCGTCATTACTATTATGCTTCCTTTTACACATTCATTCCTTATCCTATCTACTCTTGTCACTCCACTCATTCATTTATTTTATTCAACTAAAAATAAATATTATGCTTACATGAAAAATATATTTTAATTTAATCTAATACTAAAATTATTATAATATTAATGTTATGAAATTGCTGTCTAGGTAAGTGTAGACTACTTAAGTTAGGTATATTAATAATGCAGTTTTAAACTGCATATACAGGTAAGAAGACACATAAATAATGCGTTCTTTTTTTCGTAAACGCAAAATGCAAAAATAATGTATCAGCATCCCTACTTTCAAAGCTTCGTAACTCTTTACAATTTTGGGTACAAACGATGAAATTTGCGGTACAAACCGGTACAAATGTAGTACAAACAAATGCGTAATTTTTTTTTTCAAAATTTTAAAGTGGGGGTGCTGGCATGTCCCTGGCACCCCCACTTACAAAGATTCGTAACTTTTTACTCCTTTGGGTACAAACGATGAAATTTGCGGTATAAACCGATACAAACGTAGTACAAACGATCGCCCCGAGTTTTTTTTCCAAAATCAAAAGTGGGGGTGCCGGGGACATGGACCTGGCAATCACACAGGAGGTGGCTGCCATTACACCAGCAATGACAAAAAGAGTTATGGAACACTTTCGGAAAAGGCTTCGTGAATGTATCAACAATGAAGGACGGTATTTGACAGACGTTATGTTCAAAACTAAGTAATTATTTTATACAATGTAAAATGGCATAGTATTTGTAATTCAAAACTAAAAGAATTTTTTCTGTATCTTTGTTTGTTTATTTGCAACTACTTTTTGAAATACGGGAGGTTTTTTTGCCGGACCCTGTATTATAATATCCATGTCAATACCACAAATATCTTAAAATAATTTAATAATTATACATGTTGAGAAATTTTAGTTGATATATAATGAAGGAATAAATCATTACTATTATGTATTATGTTAAAAAAAAATAATGTTATTAAATATTGTAATGATATATAATTGTATTAAAAGTTGAACATAACATAACATATAAAATATAAGTGTATAAAATTAATGTATATAAAATTTATTTATGTAAAATTTAAAATTACAATAACAATTGATGCCTCAAAAATTAATTAAATATTAAACTTTTTAAAGATAATATTTTATGTATGAAAAAAAGGTATTATTCATTGTAAAATTATTTAAAAAATATGATGAAATTGTAGATGAACTCGTTTTGTTTTACTGGTTTCTATGCAAGTTAATAGTTAATATTTCCATATGAAATTTCAGAAAACAATATTGAATAATGCAAGATTTTTTAAGGTTTTTTGTTAGATTTGATAATAATTTTTTTACTAATTTTGAAGAGAAATAAAAAAAAGCTCTCATTTAAGTATGTTAGTATAGTCACTAAATAACTATTTAAATATAAGATGTACATAATGTATGAATAGGCAATTTACCAACAAAGTAACAAACATATGTTAATAAACCGGATAAATTATTTTGGAAACTAAGTAGTAGTTTGTTAAACTAAGTATTCGTTTAGAAATTTCAAATAATTGACGTAAATATGTCTGTTAGCTGGGGGTTTTTCAGAAATATGTGTGATGCTTTTTTGTAACACTTGATGTTGTTATCAGTTGACATGATTACATCGCGAAATTTGTAGCACTCACTGATTTCATAAGTTAGCATGGTCACATTGTGTTGTTTATTTGTTACTGTGTTGTATTGTGATTTTTTCAGAAGTTGTGTAAAACTTTTTATGTTTATGATTAATTTATGTTATTGGCTTCGATGATCAGTATATTTTGTAAATGCTGGTGATTTGTTATCCGCTTATATTTGGACTGTCTGTAAAAGAATTATTCGACATGTAAGATAATAACTTAAATATATTTTTTTCACTTGTAAATATAATTGGTGTTTCAAAAGGAACAAAAATTAGTATGTTTTTAAATAGAGAAAATATAAAATTACAACATATGGTATTTAACATGAAGTTATGAATACATAAAATATTTGTGTTAACGGTAATTACAATAATGATATGTTTGTATGTCATAATATAATATAAAACTACAGATGCATCAAATCAATTATACTATAATAATATTCATTTTTCCGCTAAATGTGATTTAAAAATATCTTTAATGTATCTAAAAATAAATTTAGTATTGTGTACATTTAAACAAAAAATAAATCAATAAAATTGAATATATTGTATAAATTATTCGACAGGTGTGTTATCAATTTAATATATTTTTTTAATTGTTGTTCTAAAAGGGGCAAATATTGGTAGAGCAAGTATTACTATATTCTTAATAAAAGAAAATATAAAATAACTTAAATAATTATAAACTAGATATGATTTAGTTGAAAAATAATGTGTAGAAATGTAATCAGTTTTTTTGTAGTTATTATTTGCGTTTATTGAAATGTATGTGGAAAGAAACATTTTTTCTAAGTAAAAATTTGTTTTCTAAAATTTTCAATTTAAAATGCTTTGGATGATTAAGGTACGCAAAATTGAAAATAACTACTATATGTAGACCACTACATATAAAATGTTTATGGTATTTACATGTAATAAAAAACAATTTTTACCTACAGTAAAATAAATTATTTATTTTAAATAAAATTAGAAATAATAATTGAAATAATATTCTAGTTTTTACCTGAAAATTTATTTAGGTTAAATATTAAATAATATTAAACCTTGAATTTGTTTGGGTATTTGTTGTACATATTATAAGTTAGTTGTTTTTTTAACAAAACACCATTTGTTTGAAAATATGTTATGATGTCAACTGCAGTTATTTATTTGGTTTGTACGTAACAATTTATGTATAAACGTTTGATGCACACAAAAACACAATCGTATCTTGAAATTGATAATTTGTTTTCAATACTACTGTTTTGCTACAAATATAAACTCATAATATCGCATTACATTAACACTTTGAATATATTGAATTGACATTAGTTTGCTTAATCGGGATTTTTTTATGGCTGTTCACAAAATTAAAGATTAAGAGAAAACGATAAATCTTTGGCCTACAGATATTTTTATAGCAAAACATTGTTAATAGGCTCTAACTATGTTTTAATCAAATAAGTAAATAATAACAGAATGTAAAATTTAAAGAAAAGATATTTGTGTGTTAGATATTTTAAAATTGTTTTACGTGTGAGTATGGTTATCATTGAACATATTTATTATTTGGTAATAACTAGGGCTCGGAAGTTATAGGAGTTAAAAAAGGCAAAATATGCATGCAAATATGCACAAAAAAATTGTAAAATATGCATGAAAATATGTTAAATATGGAAAATAAAATTTATTAAATATGCAAAAAAATTTACTACGTACATACAAAAAAATTTATTTTTTATGTTTGGCTTAATGTTTTGGCTTGTATTTTGTGTTTGATGGATTGTAATTTTTTCAATCTAAAAATATAAATTGAATAAAAGTTATTTGAAAAATTATATTAATTTTTTTAAATTCATTAAACATATAGATTATTGTAACCATCATACCTGTAAATGTATTGCATTCAATAACCAGAACTTTCTTGATATTTTCTATCTCAAACGAACGACGGTTGTCTGTAAGTACATTTTTGTAGCGCGAAAAACTTCTTTCAACATCCGATGAAGTTATGGGTGCGTATTTAAAGTGCGCCAAGTCATTCCCATTTAAGTCTTCTGGTAGTCCTTCCATTGACGTTGCTTCACCAGTTAAAATGCTTGATATTTTTTTTAAATCATTAAAACCACGGTTTTTTTCCAAAACATTTTTTAATTTTTCTTTGATTGTAGTGCCTGCCTCGTCAATAATGTGCTCTAACTTATTTTCGACGGATTTCACTGTCGCTATTGATTCATGTAACGGGAGTTTTTGTTTTTCGAGTTGTGTTATTGTTGTCGGTAAAAAACCATAATTTGCATGAATGAAAGTTAAGTTCATTTCCACAGAACAGTCACTTACAATGATTTTAGCTTCTCTAATAGAAACCGCATCGCTCGAATCTAGAAGTTGTAAAACTTTGTATATTTCTTTAAAATATTGACAGTAGTATGAAGCTGCTTGTAGCCATGTCCCCCAACATGTTAGTATGGGCTCCGGCGGAAGTGGAATTTCAGGAGCTTCAGTTTTAAATAATATAGTACGAGACGGTGCTTTCAAAAACACTTGTTTTACCATCGATATTAATTTATTTACCTTTGGAAAATGACTACGTATTTCTTCTGCTATTCTATGCATTCCGTGAGCCAAACATGTGACGTGTATCATTTTTGAGCATAATGCTTTTATAGCTGTACCAGCATTTTTCATATACGGAGCCGCATCACTTACAAATAAAAGTACGTTATCGTGCCGGATTCCATCTGGCCACAAAATAAACATTGATGCATCAAATAGTTTAGCTATTGTTGAAAAATTAACTTTATCAAGAACTTCGGATGTCAATAAAAATGTGTCACCAGGTTCATCTACCAATAATGTTCCGACTATTACGTTCGCAATAAATCAACCTTCGACGTCAGTACTATCGATAGATACCCAAATTTTACTCCCAACGACATGTTTTCTAATTTTATCAATTGTTTCTTCGTAACATTCATTTAAATACGTTTTTCTTAAAGTAGATTCAAATGGAATATCTTTAAGGGTATATTTTTCTAGGAATGACCGAAATTCAGTATTCATAATTTTATTAAGAGGAATATTAGCACTCATCATTGACTTACATAAATCTTTTGAAAATTCACACTTTTTGGAGGTACTTGAAGAGAAAAACTGTTGTGTAGTTGATACCTTCATACTATTTCGTTGACGATTTAACAACCGCTCATGTTTATTCATTTTTACATGCTGAGTAACCGTAAATCGTTTTTCGCAATTCACTTTAACTTCACAGATCTTACAAAATAGAATAGTACCGTCTGTTGAAAAAACATTTTTTAATTTCATTAGAATGGGAATTAATGTCCGATTGCTTACCTTTGTTAAAGCCTTTTGATGTTATGACTGTTGAATTATCGGCTGAAAAATATCCAACACTTTCTAAAGTTATTCCACTAATAAGAGTTCTACAGTATACATTAAAAAATATAGTAACTAAAACAGCAGTAGGAAGTTCAATTAAACAAAGTGTAATAGAAATCGTTTCTAGGCGTTTGGGGATACTGGAGCAAAATAAAATAGTCGCAAAAGCGACATTCCTAGATCCAAGATTTAAAAAACCAGGATTTAGGATAGTGGAAAACGCGAATAATGCAGAAAAATGGATAACCGACGAGCTTACCTCTATAATGAAAAATACTCATAACGATGACATAGAATCTACTACATCACCGATAAACATTAAACCTACTTTATTATGGGAACACTTTGACAGTAAAGTCTCGAAAATCAGAACTAATTTGTCTGAGACAAATTTGAATCTGAGATTTCAGCTTCATTGACGCGCCGACAAGACTTGGATATTCCCTACTTAAGTCGTGCCATATGTCCTCTGCAATTTTGGAGTCAACATAAAAATACATTTCTTGAATTTTATAAACTCCAATTGAAATATCTGAGTGTTCCTGCGACTTCTGTCTCGTCTGAACGGGTATTTTTAAAAACTGGTCAGTTGACAAACGACCACCGAAATAGACTACACCCTACTAATTTAGATTATATTATTTTTTTAAATAGCAACTCAATTTTAATAGATCAAGAATTTAATACCTTTATTAAATATATTATTAAATTAATTGTACTAACTATAATCATTTGAAAAATAAAATAATAAAATAGATTGTTATCAGTTCGAATAAAGGCATTTATATTTTATTTTTATTCACAAAAACAATAATAGGTAAATAGAATTAAATAGGCTGCAACTGAGTCCTACCTAATTGTATAATTTGTATACACTATACACTATATTATATTCTGTGATTATACAGAAGTCAGTTATAGCAAATATTATAGTAGTATACCAGTATACGGGTAATAAGATAAGAAAAGCATTCGATTATTTTTACTACTAATTTAAGCATTGAGAGGAAAATTAATTCGAATGATTTATTCTAATGATTCATTCGATTATAAAATATGTCGACTACTAATGATTCGATAATCAAAATCATTCGATTATTCCAATCACTAGTTTTTAGTCATTGTTAACTTCGTGATACCTTATTTTTGTTACGATATTTTTTGTGTATGAATCGTTCGATTGTATCAACGAAAATAAATAAAGCGATCCGTCTTCAACGAAAATACAGTCCATTTATTTATTTATTTATTTATCATTTTCTTTCCTTGTCTTTTGTCCAGCGACGTTTACCAACCCCAAACAGGACTAAGACCCGACCGTGGGGCGTATCGTTGATAACAACCTCAGATAAATGCAAATTTAACAATTTAACAAATAAACTAAAATACTTTTGGCCTCAATTAGATCAGAAAAATTCACTAGACATCTCGTTTCTTTATCAACTAGTGATAACTCACTCTGGCAAACTACAAAGAAAGTCATTCGCTCTCAGCCGTCTGTACCTCCTCTGAGAAAACTGATGGAACTTGGGCTATTAGTGACATGGAAAAAGCTAGCATATTCTCCCATCACCTCTTTCCTACCTTCCAACCACATAATAATATATGCCCACATCAAATCGAAAAATTAAACCATTCCTTATCCTCCCCGCTACCTATGACTCTCCCACTCAAACACATCCGACCGAGCGAGGTCGAACATGCAATACGCTACTCACCTCGACACAAAACTCCAGGCATCGACTTAATCTTAGCTGAAGTGGTAATACAATTGCCCAAAAAATCTTTACTCATGCTAACTCACATATATAACTCCATGATTAGGCTCTCATACTTCCCGATCTTATGTAAATTTTCAGCAATTATCATGATCCTTAAGCCGAGAAAACCACCCGACTGCTCTAACTCCTACAGACCCATCAGCCTTCTCCCATTATTCTCCAAAATTTTTGAAAAATTATATTAAAACGAATCTTTCCTGTCATCGAAGCCAACATACCTAACACACAATTTGGATTCCGCCACAACCATTCAACCATACACCAAATCCATCGCCTAGTTGATAATATCTCCTACGCATTACAAATAAAGCTAATATGCACAGGTGCATTCCTTGACGTGGCATAAGCTTACGACACAGTCTGGCATAAAGGCATCCTTTTCAAGCTAAAAACTATTCTTCCCCCTACTATTATTTACTGTTTAAATCTTACCTTCAAGACAGACACTTTACCGTGCATTCAGGATCCTCCGTATCCGAAATATTACCGATTTGTGCCGGCGTACTCCAGGGAGCAGTTGCAGCTCCTTTACTATTTAACCTATTCACTTCTGACCAACCCGCCACTACCTATACAACTACTGGTGACTTTACTAATGATAAGGCGATCCTAGCCCTTCACTCTAACTCCCTAATGACCTCAAATATCATCCATAACCACATTAATCTTTTATCAATCTAGTATTAAGACTGGGGGATAAAACTTAATGAAACAAAATCCATTCATTGTACGTTCACGCTTCGACAAACGGTCTTCTCTTCTATCTACCTCAATCAACTACCTTTACCATCTGAAAAACGTTCGCTACCTAGGTCTTCACTTAGACCGACGACTAACCTGGGCTACCTATATTCACTCTAAACGCCTTGCCTTGAACAACCGGTCTCGTCAACTACGTTTTCTTCTTACATCCACACACGTTAATCTTAAAAATAAACTTCTTCTATACAAACTGCTCCTCAAACCAATTTGGACTTATGGTATCCAGTTATGGGGAGTTACTAAACCCCTTAATATTAATAAAATCCAAGCATTTCAATCAAAATGCCTTCGACAAATAACCGAAGCCCCATACTATGTCTCAAATGATACTCTCCACAAAGATCTCAACATCCCAACAGTAAAAAACGTTGCCAAGATATCCTACAAACGTCTCCACTACAATCTCCAAAACCATCGCAATCCCCGATTTCAGAACTATCCATTCCCACTATTCCTGGTGAACCCAGAAGGCGCTTAAAACGAACATGGTGTCGTGATCTGCTAAATGATTAACCTCCTTTATTAATACGTGTCATGAAGTCCCATAAATGGATGGCTTTTTCACTCAAGTCCTCAATCTATAAAAACTTAGTAATTTAGTTAATTTAATTTACTTAATTTAATTTACTCATCTTATTTTATTTTATTTATTTATATTATTATAATTAATTAATTAATTTTATCTTATTTTTCTTTTTCTTATATTTTATGTAATTCTACGTCATCACTTGTACTTATTGTAAAAACTTATCTTTACAGTTCGTATAATAACTAAAAAAAAAAAAAAAAATTGTGTGTAGTTAAAAAATTAGAAAAATAAGTAAACTTTTCAAATAAACACGAATTTTGAAAATTAAGAGGGTCGGCGGCATGGGTTAGAGTGTAATAATACAAAAAATAAAATAATATAAATAAAAGGGTGCTAAAAGAAAATGGTAAAATAGGTATGGTATTATTCGGGGTGGTGAATTCGAGAATCGTTTAGGTATATATTACGTAAAGATATAAAAAAAATTATAAAAATAAAAAATAAAAATGAAAGGCAATACACTATTTTAAATTGTCAAATAATAAAATTTCTTACCTTATGCTCGACCTCAATGTTTAACTGGTATCCGCAGAGACGAACGATCGCATAAAGAATTTAAAACGATAAAAAAAAAAGAAAAAAGTTGGATCGGTGACTTCACTTTCAAAGCGAATTCACCGACAAAATAAAATAAGCCAATACTCGAATTATGAAGTCTCACAAAACTAATTATGTCCCGCGAAACACAGAATTGGTCCTGAGTACTGGTTCGTAGTTGGAGTGTGCGCACACACTGACGAGGAGACGAGATCATCGGGTGGTCTAGGCCCTAGAACACCCGATATAATATACAAAATATACATCCTAAACTCTAACGTGTATATTTTGTATATTATAATATCTTTAGTATGCTGATTACGTAACAGTCCAATCAATTGATTTTGACAATGGATGTTTTTGTCGTCTCTATATGCGTATAGTCGACGTTACGTCCTTTCATTTTGGGTAAATTTTCGTGTATGAATGTTTCTATTTATTACAACCGTATGTGGGTTTCCTCTCATTTTTATATGCGTAAAATGCGTTCCTATAAGTTGTTTCTTTTATATTCCTAATTTGAATCAACTGACTATTCTTTAATCGGATAGGCTTTTTTTTTGTTACTCCTCTGCGTCGTTATTTCGTTTTACTAGTTCGTGTGGAATTAATATGTTTAAGGTTGATTTATAATTTCAAATCCGATGATCAGCATCTTTGGCCCGTGTCGGTTATTTGTTTATGTTCAAACATAAGCGTTATATTTTTTTTATTATTATTTGAAAATATACTCTGTGTTCCGAGAAAACCAAGCGTTAGTATGTTTTATTTAAAGAAAATATCACATAGCTATATATGTTATTTTACACAAAGAAATCAATACATTAATAACATTTGTGTTAACTGTGAATACAATGATGATATGTATGCATATCATTACATACATATTTGCCTATTGCCTGCTCTAAATTATTTGAAGTATGTTGGTCACGAACGATAATTAAAAGTAATCGAATGTAAAATCATTCTGAATTGTTTGAGTGAACATTTTACAGACAGGTTAACGTGTCGGTTTAATATAAATTTTAAAGTCCTTCAATTGCTTTACCTTGATTACTACGTAACATTTTTTTGCTGATGCTTTCCATGTAAAGTATGTTAGCAATTCATAGTAAAGTAGCATCTTTGCAAACATATCGTTCATGCACAGAGTGAAAAATGTAGTTTTGTATGTGGTGGTGACAATGGTCTTACACATACATTTTCTATCGTAAAATAAACACGCTGTCCATATTTAATGTGTACGGCCAAATGAACAACTGTAGGATGTCGTTCTTAAATTAGAAATGACAAATTGCGCTATAATTTTTCATTACTACTAATGTAGCGTCATAGTTGATATTGGTCAATTTCATCGATAGATGCGGTTGCCTTCTTAACTTCTACATAACGTCATATAGCTTACTTTGTTAACATATTTACATATGTACCTAATGGATTTCACAGAACTGCAATACTCGACGTTGATGTATGTCGTACGTTTTCGATAAGAACAGTGAATAGGGTGAAATCCAACGATTATCGACGTCCACAAAGTTCTTTTGTACTTTTATTGCAATGATTTTCCTACGATCTTCATTTGATCGTCGACGATAGATTGGATATCCGTCATTTCCAGTGATAGTCTCGGCAAATAAGTCTCTCGAATATCGTTTCGTACATTTTCCATCAGATAGATTTACCTTTGCACATTGAATATTGGCAAGTCATTTTTTTGCACGATATTTATCTCACCAAAAGATGTGATTTGGAAACACGAATTGTATTTTTGTATGTTAGAGAAGGAATGTTTTGATAGGCTTATGTCACTTGATAACAACGTTGATAATGTTTCAGGTGGGGAAAATTACTTTTCCATTCGCGCAACACATTCTTGACACTTCATTCTAAAATTGAAAGGCATCGTAATATTGTACATTTTGTCCATTATTCCAAACACAATACTTGGATGACGATTGTAGTTATAATGAACATCATAGTAGAATGCAGCAAAATTGGTTATAGTGTGCAGTGACTGCCTGGATATTACAGTTCATACTCGATCGGTTTCCCGTTTTTCATCATGATGCTGTTTTGATTCAGACAATCAGGCTTGAGAATTGCGAACTAGATTACTTTTCAGTTAAGCTTTTCTTTGTTTGTTCATTTCTGAAGTTCGATATGCTCTTTATTTTCGTGCTTGATGTAGTTATAATGACTTGGTAATAAGAATATAAATATGAATAAGGATAATAAGAATCTATAGTGTTAAAACCACATACGATTCACTATGTGAGATGAAAAATTAAATGCTTTAGTCTAGATTTTTATAATTATATAAATTTTAAACATTTTTTCCTACTTCTTGTGAGCTAAGGTTATTGATCATTATATCTAAATCAATGGTATTCAAAAGTTTATTTTCTATCGCTAATAATACTAAAGCATTTAATCTTTTCTCTGGCCTAGTGGATCGCATTTAGTATTTTACCCGTTTTAAGATTGAATACGATCGTTCTCCTAAACAATTTGCAACTGCAATACTCAAAAACATTCTTAAAACTATCACAAGATTTGGAAAAACACCATCCAGCTCTTTACTTTTATGATATATTAACATAATAAACACTGCTAAATATTTTAACGATATGAACACGTTGTCTTCTTTTTTCATTATATATATCGAAGTGTATCGAGGGTATGCTTTAGATCTAATTTGTAACCGAGTCTTTAAAGTGTCAATAATGATGAAAAATGTGTTAATTTCAAAATGTTCTTTCCTGTGTTTATAATTTCATTTAATGACTCATTAATTGTTTGTAACTAACGTACTCAAAATGCTAATACTATACTATAGTCTATAGCTCGTGTATAGCTAATAATTTCTGTTAATGAATAATGAATAATGACATCACGAATTTATGATATAAATTATAAGCAACATGAATGATATTTGATAAAACAATATTTATTTTTGTCACAGTTAGGTTAGATTACGTTTTGGTCTATAAGTAAACCGTTAAACCATGATTTTAGCATAGATACACATTTTTTATGTCTATAAATTTTCATGTAAAATACTGCTAATTGATAATACTATATACCACTATGTGCTACATACTTAATACGGTATACAATAATATACCATGCTATTTACGAAGCTTATCATAAACAAAAGATATGAACAAATTATATTAATATACATATTTACAAAATTGATAAACGATTTGAATTTTTTATTTTTATGATATTATTATACAAAATATATTATCATTAAAAACAATTAAAATGTTGAATACTATGACTTAAAACTAGAAAAGTATATAGCAACCCCCCCATTGTCTAGGCCTAGGCGCATGCCTACTTGGCCTATACGTTAATCCGGCTCTGCTAATTATGGACATGTTCATGTCATAAATGACAAATATAAATGTTCCAAGAAATTATTATTTAGGAGTATAGATTACTGTAGAATAAAATATAATGTTTCGTCGTAAAATGTTGATAAACGTATACATGTAATCCGGTATGCCTTTCAAGTTATGAAAAATGTTATATTTTTTTCATTATATTACAATAATGGTTTGAAAATAATATAGAGTGTTATATGTTTTTGAACAATCGTGAATTAAAACAGTTTTGTTGAACAAGTATTCCATGTGTGTTTGTAAAGATTTGTGTACATAAACTATAATAACAAACACTCAGAAAAAATTAAATAAATGTATGGGATGTTATATATTACAAATTAAAATATATTTTTTTTTAATAATTTATCGTCATTTTGTTTCATTGAAATAAAATAAAAGATAAAATTCCATGGTAAGGTTACGTCTTATAGAATATTGGAAATACAAACTATAATAATGGTTATGACATCTGTGACTAGTTGTCCACTTTTTTACCTTTTGTTTTTGTCGTAATTTGTAAACTAAATTTAATACGTTTTTATAACATAACTGTTGAAATGGATTTTTATGAATATTTAAATACATATCGTATATGTACATTATGGTATTGAGATTCAAGATCACTGTTATCAAAGTTACGTGACGTGATCGCATGAGGAATATCAGAATTTTAAATGATATAATAAATATTAATTTTAAATAGTTTTGAAGGTTTTCATAAAAATATTGGGTATATTACAACCTGACGCGTGAACATTCTGATACAGTCTTATTTCTTGGATCTAATAAAAAGTTCCTGTCACAATTGCAGAATCAATAAAAATGAGGTGGGTTTTTATATTTGGATTCCAAGAAAATACATTTTTATACATTCAAATACGAATATATACATGTTTTTACCAATGGAATTTAAATTCACAGTTTTTCATACGAGTGTAAAATTTATAAATGAGTACATTCAATGCAATTACATCACGATTCACATTATTTCAATAAGAAAATGAGACATTGAAGGTTTCGGTGAAAATTGAAATTATTCAGTATGCAATATGCCTAAGTTCATACTGAGTAATTTCAATTTCCAATTTTAATTTAAAGTATAAATAATGTATAACTTACGATTCCCGTTAGTTATGTCATGATTTGCATATATATATATATATATATATATACAAAGTAATAACCTGAAAATACTTTTTATTCGCTTGTCCTATTATTTATTATTCTTTTGTAAAACTGATTAGTTTATTATTCTTTTAAACTGATATAGTTTTTTTCTTCAATTTTTTCTAAACACGTAAATATTGCATGGAGAGTGTACGCTACTACGTTACAATGCCACTTAGTTAAAGCCATAAAATATACATGGTTGGTTTATAATTTCGAATCTTCTTATTACTTCAAATTCAACACAAAACTATTAAAATATTAATATTTTTTTTCATTAAAAAATATTTTAATAAAACATCTATGTAATATGTATACTTATAGAAATCGTGTGTTGTGCACTTATAGGTAAAATAATATCCAACTACAGTGATTACGGTATTGTTTATTATACACCAAAGAAAACATAATATAATATATAACATTAAATTCTAATAAATATATGTAT